>QGDZ01000024.1:0-488894 GCA_004367075.1 Fusarium incarnatum | reverse complement strand
AGCCTTACTTATAACTATAAGCTTCTATAGATATATATATATTTACTTAGTATTAGTTAGTATACTTAGCTTAATAGCTATTAATAAGACTTCTTTACTTAAATATACCTAACCTACCTTATTTACTATTAAGAAATATAATACTTTATAACGCTTAGTATCTATACTCTATATATCTATTAATATAAACCTAATATAGATTAGTTTATCCCTTAGGAATTATAACTATTATATAGCTTCTCTAGTCTTTGTAACTAAGTACTAGTAGGGACTATATTATATTTAGTATATAAGTGTAATAGTAAGCAGTTGCTAACTCCCTAAGCAGTTATTTTCCTTAGGGACAACCTGTGGAAATATAGACCGGTATTAAGATTAGCAACTAAAAAGAATTCTAACTAATGCTATTGTAACAATAGATCCTACCCTAACTAAAGAGAATGCGGGGTTCAATAGATCTGGGGCAGGACATTGCTTTGGGCAGCTTCACCCGGTCCAAGCACAATACCTTATTACAAAACTAAACATCCATAAGCTAACAAAAATACTATTGCATAGCCTAGATCAAAGTAAAGTTAAAATACTGCAGATCTTTGCCCAATGCTACTTCTCCACGTATTAGGCAAATAGAGCTTAAAATAATATAAATAATACTAAGATAGAACTTCATAGATACTGTAATTATACGACAATTATTCTCTAAGCAGTATCTGAAACTACCAAGATAGTAACGAAAACTCTTGCAACCTGGGCCCTAGCCCTCCAGTTTGGGAATTTGACCACGCCTGTCGTCGACATAGCCGTCAAGAGTATCTACAATTGGGCGAGCTGCGCTATTGGTGGTTATGCTCTTCCTCCTGCCAGCATTGCCCTCGAGGCTATGTCTCCTTTTGTTGGGGCTGATGGAAACTCGTCCATCTTTGCGACTGGCGATTATGTTGATATGAAGACAGCTGCTCTCATCAATGGAATTGCCTCTCACGCTGATAATTATGACGATACGCACCTCGATACTCCTGTTCATCCCTCTGGTCCCGTGGCTTCTGCTTTATTTGCCGTAGCAGAGTGGTTGGGTCCCGTGTCAGGCCAAGACTTCTTAACAGCATTTACCGCCGGAGTTGAAGCCGAGTGCAAGCTTGGAGTTTCCGTCTTTCCCGAACACTACAATGTTGGGTGGCGTAAGTGTTTATTAGTGCGCCTTGAGTTATAGAGGTTACTGACCAATGGTCGACAGATATTACTAGCACGACGGGCTCTATCGGTGCTGCTGTGGCTGTTGGCAAATTACTTGATCTCGACACAAAGCAAATGCAAAGAGCCATCAGCATAGCCTCCGTACAAGTCATTGGAATGCATGAGTCATTTGGCACAGATACTAAGCCCTTCCATGTTGGAGCTGCTGCACAAGCCGGTCTTACCTCAGCGCTACTCGCCAAGAACGGGTTCGGAGGTTCTCTCAAGGGCTTGGAAGCTGAACGAGGCTGGTCTCACGTAATCAGCACTCGCCAGAACCTGACAGCTGAGTTCTCTACCTTCGGCAAGGTCTGGGAGGTCACCAAAATTCTGTTCAAGCCTTATCCTTGCGACAGAATCGTTCACGCTGCCATCGATGGCTGGATTGAAATCCATAACCAAGCGAAGAAGAAGAATCTCGATATCAACAAAATCACAAACGTCACCGCTCGTTGCGCCCCTCGCGTGCTCTTCTTGACAGATAATCCCAAGCCTGAGACAGGTCTTGCAAGCAAATTCAGCGTGTACCACGCAGCAGCAGTGGCGCTTCTGTATGGTGAGGCCACGCCGGTTCAGTTCACCGATGCAGCCGTACGGAACAAGACTGTCATCACCCTACGTGACAAGGTATCCGTGAAAAGCGATGAAAAGGTCGACGAGCATGAGGCGTTTGTTGCAGTTGAGTTTAAAGGCGGCGAGAAGCTTGAAGTCCATATTGAACATGCCCTTGGAAGCTATGAGAACCCTCTTTCCGAAAAGTTCCTCCAAACTAAATTTCTAGAACACGTTGGTAATCAGATTGGCAAGTCAAGGGCAAAGAAGGCTTTGAAGGCGTTTGCGGGCATTGTAAACTCAACTGATGTAGCGAAGATTGCTCGGGAATTTAAGAAGTGAAACGTGTAAGTTCGCTAGTAGGTTGTATATTACACAATTGGTAGCCAGAGTATTAGTACGTACAGGGGTAAGTTAATAGACTGTACAGGCAAAGACAGTCTAGGTTGAAATGCATAGCACTTAGACATCGTTCCCTAGTAGCATTACATTGAATCAGTAGCTGTCCCGATAGTTAATAAAGCTTGTATAGCCTGTTGCTAAGAGAATATCTAGAGTTTAAGACAAATTGCCTATAAGAGTTAAACAAATAGTTAGGAACCTTAAACAGGTTAAACAGTTAAACAGTATCTATTAACTTAATATCTCCACTTCCCTAAGTAATATAAGTCTATTATTAATAATTCTAAAAGTAAATATATACTATAAAGAACAAGGATATCTCTAAATAGCAAGGCTAGGATAAGCTTTCTCTTTAAAGTATTATTAATAGCAACCTCTAGTAAGTCAAGTCTTAGTAAAGTTAGGTATACAAGTTACATTAGCTACGAATATATACTATAAAAGTAAGATAACCCTATCTATAGACTGTGTAATAAAGCGTGTTACTAATTTGTTAAATACGCAGTGCAGGCTCTAATAAATATATTATCTTTAAACCCTACAGTTGTATTAGAAGAAGTTTTATACTATGAAATATATAGTTAAGATAAAGGCAAGTTTATTTTTCTATTAAGCTATCTACACAGGCAAATACTAATATCCTATGCTAGCTATTATCTATTTTACAGAACATATCTAAAGTCCTTATTCTCGAATTCAGTCTGGTCTCTCATTCCAGCCTCATTACTCCTCTCCTTGTTAGGAGGACCGTATGTCTTGTTGCGGTGTTTGTTGATGAGGAACATGTAGACTGTAGGCAAGGTATTAGTACTACGGAGATAGTTCAGCATACGTCAAACTTACCCAGAAGTCCAAGGTGGCAGCAGAACTTGATTGCATATCCTACTAGTAGTCCAATAGTGGCACCGGGGAAGTCAGGAGCCTCCGACTTCTTGACGACAAAGGGACCCGCAAAGTTACCCCAACAGTAAGCCGAACTAGTTAATCATGTTAGAAAGGTCCAGAGAATTAGTGGATTTGACACTTACAAGACAAGCGCGCTAGCGAGTGAACGATGAGTGTAGCCAGCCATGTTGGAGGAAATGGTAGTCAGAGACACGGTGAAACCAACCGATTGGGTGTTGACGAGCCAAAAGCAGACAAGTCTGCCCCAGGTATTGTCTCTGGGAAGATAAGCCATGCATGCGGCAGAGATGGTGCAGATCATGTTGGCAACGGTTGCAGTGAGAAGACGAGCTGTGGAACGGTTAATTATTGATCTTCGCATCAGATGAGGGTTCAACTAACAGTTTGGAACGGTGAGAATGATGCTGCCGCCGATAAGTAAGCCGATAATTTGGACGGCGTCACCAACAGACTTGAGCTGAGTGGTCCTGGTAGTGCTAAAGCCCATATCGCGGATGATGACAGTGGAGAAAGAGTTGACGACACCATTAGGGATGGCACTATGAAAGATGTCAGGTTAGTCAAGCAACAATCATCGTTACAAGGTTTGGACATACGCGGCGAATACTGATACGAAGAGCAAAAGTGTCTTGGGGTCTGTAAAGCCAAGGACAACCTGACTCTTGTCAAAGGCCTTGTTCTTGATACCTGTTTCGTTGCCTGCAACTCGTTTGACAGCGATCAAGCGCTCGCGGTGGTTGAGAAATCTTGCATTTGAGGGTGAATCAGGGAGGAGGAACCAGATGACAAAAGCCCAGAGGCAGGTGGCACCGCCGAGCTGTGCGATATGTCGGTCAGTGTTTTATCGCTAAGTTTCGGGCTGATGTGCAACGTACAATGTAAAAGATGAGCTCCCAGCGCTCGGGCTTGAGGTCAACGGGAAGTTTGGAAACGCCCATGGAAATATAGGAGCCGATCTAAGGAACAGAGTGTCAGAGTCCCCCTTTGGTATTACTGAGCATCATGAATGCAACTTACGATACCACCCCAGCCGAGTGACGAGTACCAGATACACTGACGAAGAGGGATCTCTCGTCTAGTGTACCAAAAGCCCGTCATGAGGGTCAAACCGGGTGTCACAGCGGCCTCGAAGACGCCCATAATGAATCTGACGGCCAAAGCGCTCGAGTAGTCGCGGCTCTGCGTCATGATTACAACCATGAGACCCCAAAGGAAGACGCTGATGGCCATGACTTTCTGCGCAGGAAAGCGACCAATCAACCATCCACATGGGTATTGTCCGAAGAAGTAACCAGCATAGACCACTGAAGCACCACTATTAACACTATTCAACTCGCGAGGGTATTGAAGGAGACTGACTTGCTGAAAGATAATTGAACTGGGATCCTTTCAGACCCAGGGCCTCCTGGTATCCGAAGAGATTGGCATAGTTGAGCGAGGTCTTGTCCATAAATTGGAGGGCTTGCGTAACGAGGAACATGGGGAGGATAATTAGGTCGAGCTTCCAGCGGAGTTTCTTAGCCTAGAATTGTATCAGCCAGCGTTATGGATATGGAACGGGAGTATTTGGCGAACCTCGGCATCTGAAAATTCGATATCTCGAGCCTCGAGATACTGGTCATAACCGACAGCATTCTCGCGCTCGTTCTCATTCATGTCCAGCCGGCTGCCTTTGAGCTCTGAGTTCTCAAGAGCCTCAACACTAGGACGCGTTTCGATGTTGGACTTGTTCAAGTCTGCCATTGTTGTTGACTTTCTTGCGGTGTAAAGGGATGGAAGGAAGAGAAGATGGGTTGACAAATCTGGGGACGAGCGAGACAAGGGGAAGTTGGGGTAGTATTTAAGAGACGCATGGTTGGAGAGAGTAAAAGTCTTTCAGACGATCTGGGGTAGCCCAAGCCCATAACCTCTCCACCTCTACCCCACGGGGGTTGGTACATCTCCACATCAGGGGTGGCCAATAGCGCGGATAAAGTTGCGTTGTGAGCCGATCAAGTTCCCCGCGGCGACTCTCCACGGTCAGGAACCGATCGTTCAAAAACTATGCTTGTGCCTGTCACGAGGCCCAGGCTCTCATTCATGACTATACACTACCTCTGATGAAACTACACTATTGAAAGCAGTTAGCAACTGGTATCTCAACTTTCACTCTCCATTTTCATTTTTCATTACCACATCATGGGCCAATCATCTTCAAATCAATCTAGCAGCGACACCTACCTAGCCCAGCCGAGTGGTAGCTGTTGTCTCAAAGGCACCATCCATGAGGGCGAATCTAGAGGCACTTGGGAGACCATCGCGGACGTTGAGACCTACATCTCAAAGCCCAATCCTGAGAAAGACAATGGAAATATACTCCTCTACTTTCCAGACGTATGGGGCATGTTCCCCAATGGGTTGCTGGTCATGGACGCCTTCGCCGATGCAGGGTACTTAGTTCTTGGTCTGGACTACTTTCGTGGGGTACGGTCATAACCCTCTATGCGCTATGCGGATGAACACGCTATTGACAGTCTGATGTAGGACCCTGTTTGGAAGCACCGGAAAGACCGCCATACCCAAAATCCAGATTTCGATTATGAGGCCTGGAAGCGGAAGCACACGGCATTCGCAGACGAGGCAGTTCCCAAATGGGTTGCCGCTGTGAAGAAGGCCTACAGCACAAGTACAACAAAGTTTGCTTGTGTTGGTTACTGCTTTGGAGCGCCGTACGTCTGTAATGAACTGAAAGGCGATACTGTGACAGTTGGAGCATTTGCACACCCGGCATTTCTCAAAGAACATCATTTCACCGACCTCAAGAGTAAGCGCAAGATGACGGATACGTGAAAGAACTGACGTATCGCTGACTGTACTTCTGCAGAGCCCTTGTTTCTCTCATGTTCAGAAATTGATCATACGTTCGATGTTCCTTCCCGACGACGAGCGTTGGACATTTTACAAGATAAGAAGAAGATCTTCCATTACCAGGTCTTTTCTGGTGTTGAGCACGGATTTGCTCTCAGAGGAGATCCGAAGGATCCCTACCAACGTGAGTGCTGTTATCTCTGTTGATCTTGGACGAGGTGTGCTAATGCGGGTGAAGGTTGGGTCAAGGAACAAAGTCTGGCAAGCATTGTAGCATGGTTCGATCACTGGTTATCGCAATAAATATTACTGCCAAGAAAGATAGAGTACAGATTACAACCTCTTGTCTATGATTACGTACAAATATATTAACCCTTAACTGCAATAAATGTATTTTCTACTAAACTGCCATCTATTTCTACATAGCAACTAACTATACGGTCAGCTCAAGGTTTTAGTAGCAGAAAAGCCCTAAGGCATGCTCCTTAAGAATGATTATTTAAAAATATATGTACTATTAGAGATAATCAAGTGATGCGTTCTAGTCTAAGACTTTTCCAAGCGTAAGCCCTGTAGTTTACAGGTCCCAATAATACGTTCGATAAAGAAAGTCCTGCCCTGTCCTGTTCGGAACACAGTATAGATTGACCAGACCCTGGCGGACGGAGAACCCGAATCCCTTGATCCTTCGGTAAACCAACGCTACCCACTTGGAGAGTTCGGCGATTGCCCGCGCTACGTCTCCGGTGCTGTGGGGTATCCCGCTATGGGACCTGGCAATCTGCCGAAAGAAATACAAATGAGACGTGATTTGGTCGACAAGAATGGGATATTTATTAAACGAGGAATAACTAATTCTATATTGGATATCCCAAGCAATAACAACACTACTCATCTGACTCTTAAGCATCACCTACTTTCATAATGACACCACCACGAGGCTTCGACTTTACTGGCGATGTGGCTATTGTCACAGGAGCTGGCTCCCGCATGGATGGCAAGTTCCCACAAGCGCCACGTCTCTCAATTCCATCGCATTAACACCTATTATAGGCGAGATTGGCAATGGCCGTGCGGCTGCCATCCTCCTTGCCCGTCACGGTGCTAAGGTCGCTTTGGTTGACTTTAACGTTGACTGGGCCAAGGAGACGAAGCGAATGATTGACGAGGAAGGTGGCATTTCCGAGGTTATTCAAGCCGATGTGACACAAGAGGAGTCGTGCAAGAATGCTGTTGATAAAACGGTAGAAATGTGGGGAGCTCTTCACATTCTTGTCAATATCGGTACGTAAAAGCATACCTCGTAATGGCGGTATCCTTTGACTAACTGGGAATTAGTCGGCGTGGGCGGGGCGATCGGTGATGCTACCACGATCAACCTGGATGCTTGGGAGAGAGATTTTCGCATCAATGTCACTAGCATGGTGATGATGAGTCGACACGCTATTCCCGAGATGAGAAAGCAGGGTCGAGGATCCATTGTTAACATGTCCTCCGTAAGCGGATGTAAGATACCATACCCGATCGAAATTTCAACTCCATCAGGCTAACGAGAGATGGTGCAGTACTTGGCGGAAACCCCAGCTTGCTCTATCCTACTACCAAGGGAGCCATCATTCAAATGACACGTGCCATGGCTGCTCACCATGGGCGTGAGAACATCCGCGTCAATTGCGTTGCTCCCGGCATGGTCTTTACACCCATGACAAGAGGGCGTGGCATGACAGATGAAATGAGACAAGCCAGAATTAACCAGAACTTGATGAAGAAGGAGGGAACTGGATGGGATGTCGGTTATGGTAAGTCAGAGCAGTGGATCTCTGTTGCCGCAGCGACGCTAACGATACAAGCTATCTTGTTTTTGGCTAGTAAGGAAGCTGGTTGGATCACAGGTCTTATCATGCCTGTCGATGGAGGAGTAAGTTTCACTGCAATGCAAAACCGTGTTGACTCTCACTAACGAACTACTGCAGACAACAGCTGGTAAGGCGGACCGACCGGCTCTGAAGGCTGACACATTGGCTGCGGAAAACACGGGCGTTTCGAACTGATATACATGTCAAGATTAGAGGGGTAGAAATTGAACCACAATTCTTTGTACTTGATTCCACAATTGTTGTTATTTGGGCTAGTCCACTATATATCGTGACTAGACTCTCAAGATTCTTGTAGCTTAACCCCTAATCCACCGTTCATAAATTGCTGCCGAGCTTGGCCATCCTTTTTATTCTCACTCGACACAAAACCGCCAAGTCAGCGCCTACTCTGGTGCTTGTCTCATGATCTCATCAAAGTCGGTCTGTAGCTCAGGGTAACAGTCCAATGAAGCCATTGCATCCATACTCATACTATTAATATACGCGCCCATGTCAAAATCATTCGGACTCACTGGATCCAGGTATGGAAACGCAGGGATGTAGCTGTTCATAGTAGCCAAAACTACATTGTCGGATAACGATTGATCAAGTGTTGTTCGCTGAACGGGGCTTCGCTTCAGACCTTTCACGATGATGTGTAGACTCCGCTCGAGAAGGGGACATTTTGCCATGCCTCGGTTGAGCGCTCTTAAAAAGGTCTGCATGGTGGGATGTGTTGCCCCGTCGTTGTTCTTAGCGTCTTCGAGTACAGCTGATGCACCCGTGTAAATGCAGTAGCCCATGAGATAGGTGATGTTTTCGAACCCAAAGGTTGATTCCAACATCAGCAGGAGTTTCTCCATGCTTCGGGCTGCGTTCATGCAAACTTGATAGTAGCTCGGGGCAGACCAGAACGGACGATGAGCTAGGATGACAGTAGTATAGTAGAGTATACTAGTTAGAATCGTCAGCAACGCAACCTAAGAAATAATGCAATGGTGTTATCCACGTACTTTTGTGAGATTATGTGTGGGGGTGGACAAGTTGTAGGCAAGTTATCAGGATCATATCGAAGATGAGCTGGCGACTCAGCCCGCCAAGCATCCAGGCGAACCTTGATATCGTTTAAAGACGACTCAGTAATGGCCCTACTTCGTTTTGAGTATAGTTGAACGATGATATCGTTTACTATAACCGATAGCCTGCATGAATTCGCAAAGCATGAGACTGCATGACTTTTCATGACTGGGTATTGACCAGGGCTAAGTCGAGTCAATGGTGAGGTATCCTCATGGTAGGGTGACCAGATTTCAGATTCTGCTGTGTCGTCCACTAAAGAAGACATTATTATATGATGCATAGTCACCCACGAGGCACTTACTGAAGTCGATGGGGCCCTGCGGTAGCTCTGTCACTGCAGGAAGCCTTCCTGTATAGAGACTGATAGCTCTGTGAAGTGTATAGTTAGTAAGGAAGTATTTTTCCGTAGATTAAGTAAACTCACTTATCCCAAAAGTAACAACTCCAGAACAACCTCTTGCGAATTTCCAGGTCCACTGGATCAAGTCCTTTCAGATCAGCAATATCTGGTCCATTATGCTGCAGGCCAAGATCGGCGGCCATCCTGAATGCCATACCACTATACAACCAAGCCTGAGATATAGCCCCTTGGGCCAGTTCACGGGCACTCAGTTGAAGGAGAGCTTGGATAGTAGGTATAGAGCTGGGCTTTTGTATCTCTTCGCCAAGCAGGAGTCGAACACGGGAGGAAAGAAGTTGTGCATGGGTGCTGTCATGGTACTTGGAGGCATGAGCGCACAAGACGAGGAGAAGTAGTTCGGAGTAATAACGGCCGCCGGTGGTCATATCCCCTAGAGGAATTGATGATTAGCTACGTTTGTCAACAGTCAGGTGCGCGCCAGTACATACGCATGAATGCTGGTCTATATACCCACATAAACATAGGAGCAACCCATGTCCAGTGTAGATGGAGCAGTTTCGCCATTACCTGACGGGGCAGCCCAAGCTGAAGGGCAGCATTCCCCAGAGCAAATTCCTCCCAGATGGTAGATTCCCGTGCTCGCGACAAGAGATAGGCGCGCACGTCGGTCCTCTTTGAGCTATCACCAAGGCTTAATGAGTTTGTAGATGGCGAGGCCAGTCCGACAGGCTCGTGAACAGCAGACGTTGGTCCGTAGTAGCAGATCTTGCCATGTTCGTCCACGCTGAGATCAATAGCTAACGATTCCTGAGGAATGTTATCTATAGCTGCTGTCAATCGGGGAGCATCTTGCTGGTCTCTGGAGTAGGTTCGGTGTGTTGCAGGTGAAGAATCTGATACGGCTGGCTCGACGCTGTTTCCTGGCGGTGGTATTTGGCTGGAGGTTGAAGCCAGAATGACGCTTTCAGCAGCAGGGACGCTTATGTCCTGTTGATAATCGGTAGGTATATCTGCGCTCTGAAGACGCTCGATGGTCTCTTCAGCTTCTTGAAGTCTTCTGGCCATGGCCACGACCTGGGAGAGCGCTGGGGGTTTGTCATAGTGACACTCAACATGGTAGACTTCGCATGTCTTGCAGGTTGGTTGACTGCCTTCACACCGAACCTATGCCAGAAAAAGAGTCAGCCAGGAGTAAATAAAATGATAACCCATTCTGAGCAAAGTAATTGATAGAGTAAATGAATAGTTGTTACCTTCTTGGCACGACAATTGGCACATGTCAAACCTCGAGCTTTTCTCGAGAGGCGCTGTTTTTTGGAGCGGCCTACGCCTGTAGGACCTTGCGACCCAGACCCAGACCCTTGTCCATTGGCCTCCATGGCTTCAGAGGCATCAGTAAATGCGGGCTTTGAGACAAGCTTGAACCACGCAGATGAAGGCAGAAGAATGAAATCCGAAGCGGGGGTAATCTTGTCACTCGTTGATGCTGTTGGAAAATGCGGAGACAATGGATGTGATTAGTTCGGTCAGTCTCCGCGGCGTATCTGCGGGGATGGGTGCGGAGTTGGAAATGGTCTAGTTCAAGCAAGCCATGATCGACTGATTCCATGCCTTGACTTGTAATGCAACGAAGCAGTGCTATTATTTTAATAACAACTGATACCCCCCTCCATAGGCAAACAGTCAAACATCCATAACGTCATTGAACCGCAGTCATCATGAGAGTCCCCTACATTCCCAATCCTCCCCCAACCTCCTCCGCCGAAGAGGAATCCATAGTTGCGGCGATTGCGGCCCGCCGTCATCCCCGCCCAATCCAACCGCTTGACTTAGCATTGCTCCACTCCCCTCATGTTGCGGCTGGTTGGAACTCCTTTGTGGGAGCCGTTCGCACCAAGACCTCGCTCGCAGACGACTTGAGAGAGCTTGCCATTTGCCGCATCGCCGTTGTGAACAAAGCCTGGTACGAATGGATGCACCATGCGCCACTGGCTGTAAACAGCGGTGTCAGGTCTGAGACCATGAACGAGATTTTAACAGAGGAGGTTCTACTCAAGAGCGCACAGCCAGATGGTTTTACTGAAAAACAGTGGGCAGTCTGTGTTGTAGCGGATGAAATGACGAGAAGTGTCCAAGTCAAAGATGAGACTTTTGATTGGCTCAAGAGCCTTGCTGGCCACCAAGAAGTAGTAGAAGTTGTTGCAACGGTATGTCCAACTCAGATCCGTTAAGATTAAGTCTAATATGATTTTACTTAGGTTGCATGTTACAACTGTGTGAGCCGCTTTCTTGTAGCTCTAGACGGTAAGTTTACTACTTTACCCTGAAACAATTAACTGTTTCCCTTTAGGTCTAGTGTTAACATATTACATTAGTAGGAGAGAGAAACAGTACCAGTCCGACACCTCTGCCGAAGTAGAATATAGAAAGAGATACTTAATTAACAAAAGGAGATTTACTCTTATTTTTACATTTGCTATTGTGAAATCAAATGCACCTTTGGCAACGCTCGACTTTTATCGGTATTAAGTTATGTTTCTATTAGCTAGATTACAACCTTAGTAGTATATATAACTATTACTATAAAGATTTTAACAGCAACACAGCGCAGCATTTCGAACAGGTGTACTCAATATGTTAATACTTCTAATTACATAAGTGCTTCTGAAAGGTTATGCTAAAGTATAACATGGATTTGTACAATTCCCCGACAGACTTAGTCAAGCCAAGTCGCTTCATAAGGCGTACCGTTGTCAGGGTATCGCAGAGAAGCAACAGCATCGAGAGTGTGATTCGACGGGGTCCATCCGAGAATGAACATCCAACCTTCAGACGTATCACTTAGATACATGTAGTCTGTGATACCGTTGGGATCACTGTTCGTCTCATCTTGCCACGGAGCCACGCGCAAGCCACCAGCAGAGCCGAGCGTCACAGGCGCCTCGTAGAATGCCACAGCCTTCTCCTGCTTCAAAAGTCCAGCATCATTCAGAGCAAACGCCGCCACATATCCGTTCGCCTCCGTGTTATTCCAACTACGAGTACTGGTGAAGAGATACTTGCCGTCGCGTGACATTTGGACCGTATTGCTGCGGAAGGTGTAAACGCCTCGCACATCTGCTATTGTTAGCCTGGCACTTTCATGTCGTATGAAGATGAGAGGGAAGAGCTCACCATCGGGGATAGCGCTGCCTCGTTGCAGATGTTCAAGACGAGTGTTTAGGACCTTGTAGACGTCCAACCATTGGTCTGAAAGGTTAGAAAGAATCCGATCGTTAAACAAAAGGGTTCGACTTACTGTGCTCAGTCATCTGATAGAGCTGATTAGTATTGTTTATACTCAACTTAGTCCACGATGAGAACGACTTACTACATAGAGAAGCTTTCCATCCTTGCTAGAATACGAATTTCGCGGCCCGTCGCCTTCAGTGGGGCTGAGGTTGATTGACAAAGGCGTAGCAGTACCGTTCTTTGCAATGTCATACATAAAGATCGAGTTCGTACCGCTGGCTTGAGTAAGTTACTGCAGTTGAAAGCGGCTAGCCTTTTTACTTACAGGTGTGGAACAAAACCCTTTCTATTGACATTAATGTCGAAGGCATGAGCGCCATAGAGCTTTAGGTTGATTGTTAGTATTGACATAGTACGAGCAACCAGATCGTCTTTTGAACCTACCACAGCAGCCCTTGTCTTGTTCACGTTCACAATTTCTTCCTTGGGGACCATGTAAAGCTCTTCCACTTGCTTGCCGATGCTGCCGTCCTTGTTGAGATCATGAATGGCGGCGGTTGAACCACCAGATGAGAAAGCCAAATTACCATCATCAGAAAAGTAGCAAGACGAGGAAGCTATAGACTTGTCAGATGTCTCAAATCGTATTTATCAATAGTCAGAAGCTTACTGATGTTAACAGTGTCGAGATGAGTAAACTGATAGTTCTTGTCGACTGCCCATGAGAATAGCTGAGGGGGCTCGGACATAGCAGTTGCATAGACACGGTCTTTAGCGGCATTGGTGGTGACAAATTGATGAAGTCCAAAGCCAGGCACCGTGGAATTGAGAGTTAAAGTCCGAGCAATTGTATCAAAAGCAAGAAGGAAAAGAGTCTTGTTTGTGTAAGACCCGGACACGAGATGGTGGACGGAGCCCCCGTAGGAACTGGCGAACTCAATAGCAGGCATATTGAAGAAGCTGAACCAGGATTATTTGTTAAAAAGCTGTTGTGCCTTTTGAACTGATCGTTGAAAAAGTACCGGCTTGGCCTGACTTATATAGCGTTGGCAAGAAAGCTACCCCGGATCGTAATTTTTAAACCCCACGGTCTTCGGGCCGCTACAAAAGCCTTCCCCGCATCATCGACCTGGGGTTTATTGCTATTCCCCACAGAGTTTGCCCTCAATTGTTCTGAAGCCGGGACCAAGGTATTGGACAGTTCATGGTTAGCAACGGATGGTGACCGCGGCGGTTTGCCGCGGAGACTTGGTCAAATTGCAAGAGTCAGGCAATATCATCTCCACAGTTATCGTTATGAATTGAATTCGACGTTACTTCATTTATTTATAATAAATCGTTCAATAACTATGTGACGTTCGGCGTGATTAATTCGTGGACTAGCTATATAGAAAAAGCTTAGCTAAACCATGAGGATTCCGCGACGCATTAGAAGCTCAGGGCAACACTTTTAAAACTGCAACATAGGAGGTTATTCATTCTTCTATTTAGAGTACATCCTTTATCACCTGCTGCAGACATCCTTCTTACTATTCACTCCCCAAAGCTCCAACGCGTTATCTCTAAAAAGCCTCTCTCGCAACCACTGTTTTCCTTCAGTCAAGTCTAGTAGATGAGATACCCAAGGCTTGACGTCCAGCCCCTCAAACCGGGTATGAGGCCAATCGGAACCGAATACAACTCGCTTCGGGGCTTGCTCAAACAGCTCCAGAGTCACGGGGTCAAGGTCCTCCCAGATATTTGATTCAAGATGGCTCAGGCGATACGCTCCCGAGATCTTGACCCATGTCGTCCCCGTTTTCAAAAGGTTCACCAGAGACTTGAACCCTTTGATCTTATAAGGATCGATAGGCTCAGATGACTTTGGGAGTGAGGGGTCGCCGTAGTGGTCAAAAACAATACGCACACCCAAAGTTGGCAGGAAGTCCTCTAGCTCTGTGATACGCTCCATTTTGGTGTATAGTTGAAGCACCCAGTTGAAAGGCTTGATAAGATCGACATAGCTTTGGATTTGAGCCTTGAGCTCGCTAAGGGGGGTATCATCGCCGTACGTTACGAGATTGACTCTCACGGCGCGGACACCCTCACTGTCCCATCTTCGAATGTGCTCATGCGATGTGGTATTTGGATTGAACAAGGCAAGTCCTAGTGCACGTTCATTTCCAACAGCGCGCATGGAATCCAACATCAGAGTCAAATCGTAGCCATGCGTGGCGGTCTGAACGAGGAATACATGGTCGCAGCCAATGCTGTTCTCGAAAATTGCATTTTCCCAAAGGTTATGAACAGCGGGCTTATAGGGGATATCTTCCACGGGAGGATAGCGCACTGGATCCATAATGTGGAGATGTGAGTCCCACGCCCCGGCCGGCATTCGAGAATCCGCGCCAGAGGAATAATTGCCTACCCTCTTGGCAACTGACAGAGGGGGTGAAGGTGGGAGTGATAGGCTCATGGTGCAAGCGGCGGTGGTAAAGATAAACAATAGATAGGTATATGAGGCTTTCGTGACAGGATTTAGATAGAAGAGTACGAAGCAATGGGGAGTGTTATATAGTCAAGCTTGCCTAAGAATGAGACACGGAAGGAATAGTTATTATCTCCGCTGGTGGTGCGGCGCGGTGTCTATTGTTTTTAGCTTACATGTTGGGGAAACAGGACATGTTGCGACAAGTATGGGGCCGGGTTGTTGTGAACAGGCACCGCGGGGAGTATCCGAGATTTCGCAGATCAACCCTCTGTTTGCACGGATGCCAATTGTTGATAGCTTATAACCGGCAGGGTGGAGTGTGAGCTACGGCTAACCTCCGCGGGCTTTGGTCACGATCTACACACTTCGATGGAGTGTTACTATCAGCTATTAATAAAAGTTAGTAAATTTAACATAATAGCTGTAATTAAATCTCAGCCTTCTAGGGGATAACTATTTACTAACATTGTTCACTATAGTTGATGTAGCAAGAAAGAACATAGAATCAGACAAGAGAGCTCTATATTCTCGATCGTCAACCCTCTGTCAATTGAACTATTAAATCTCATTTAGCTTGACCCATCAGATCCGAGTATTAGTTCAACATGTCATCCCACATCAGTGTCAATATCTTACTTATAACCTAGTCAGGAGCAGTCAGAACTACACTCTCTATGACTTTGTGCTTGATGTTGTCCTTTTTGTTGTGGGGGCGCTTCTTGACCACTTTGACGTATGTTTTGCGCATTGCGGGGAAGAATTTTGTTAGCCAATGGCAGAACCCTCCACAGCCTCCGCCGTAATCGCCCGCCCGCACTTCACTACTCTATCATAAACTGCAATAGCTGCTTTAAAATTATATCTCATTCTCTTGAAGTTATGCCAAAACACACGACTGCCATTGTGTCACACGGAGATGTTGGTTCTAGCCCACTAGAAATCTACGGCCAAGGTGGAGATGTCCTGCTTCGAATTGGGTATGGTATCAACCCCACTTGTCTAATAGGTCACTGCTTCTGATAATGCTTCCAGAAATGGCGGTGCAGGTGCGACTGGCTTAATCAAGGAGCTTGCCCTGGACTACTTGAAGTCTAGAGACAAACATGGTAGAATTGCCTGGGTGTGCAACCACTCGCGAAACACGCAGCTAGCCCTGCTGAATGGCTATGTTGACTTTGCCTTGACTTATGAGCGAGACCAGGAAGCTTTAGCCGAAGCGGAGGGATGGTCATATACGGCTGGGTGCGTCTTCCATGACCACTTTTGTCTCGCAGGACCTCTCTCAGATCCTGCAGGGTTGGCATCTACAACGTCATTGGTTGATGCTCTTGAGAGAATCGCGGCCAGCGGCACCCTTTTCCATAGTCGCGCGGACCTTTCCGCCACAATGTGGAAAGAGCGCGCTATCTGGTCCCTGTCTCATCGAACACCATGGGAAGACAAGTCGTCATGGTACAAAACAAGTGTGCTATCACCATCAGAAGCCTGAAAGCGGCTGATACAGCCGGTGCTTACTTCTTGACTGATCGGTCAACCGTTTTACGACAAACAGGCCTCGGTAATATAGACAATTCGACGATCTTCTTTGAACCGTTACACGCCGAAGACGTGCTGATGAACAGTTGCTATGCTTTGTTCTCTCCGAAGGTAGATAACACTCATGTACACGATTTCTTCATGTACCTTGTCTCGCCTCGAGGCCAAACGGTGGTTCGTGAGTATGGTATCGCCCAGACAGGATTACCTCTGTTCGCTCCTGTACAAGACGGCTTGGCAGTGACTCGACTGTGTGGAGGACGTCCAGTCAATGGCAAGTGGATAAAGCGCACTCATGTAGATAAAGCAATATTATAAGTCGATAGCTCACTAAATTCAGGGCAACATTTACATCTCAAGTCCCTTTTCTAAATCGTAAAGGGTCTTTGAAAGATCCGCTATTCCTAACCTTCGTTTACCCTGCCGGGGCGTTTTAGGCTTGCGTACATCCTCATCTAGAATCTTTTAGTTATACCACCTTTGTAGACCACCCCGATGTGTTTCCACCTTGTCCTTGAATTTCACTTTGCCCTCCCCTGTCTACCAGAGGGAAAGAATATCTGCAAACTTCCTCCACTCAAGATTATTCCGACAACAATTAATTAAGTTATCCCTTTATCAGCCTTTTAGCGATACGGTCACGTAACCATCGACCATAGACATACTAGCCGATACGCAATTCAACCCGATCAGGGCTCCAACGGCTCCTGGGTTTATTGAGATACAGGGTGTTCCAGTGGTATCGAAAGTTGCAATTGAACTTCGTAAAGTCCTTCCATCTGAGAAAAGCAATGATTATTCATTGAAAATTATAATACAGAATTTGCAGTCTGCACACCTTGTGATTCCCTGAACGTGCTTCAGCTACTGGAAAGATCGGCTCATAGTAAATGTTGCACTATTCATTGGTTTTACTCCCAGAAACGCTGCTCAGTTGGATTTTCGAAAAGGCGGTACCGTTATTCACAATGGCAATTTCTCGGTTAGAGCAGCAAGCTCCTGTATCGGAATAAACACAAGCCGCGAATCTCCACCTCCCCAATCTTTCCCCTCGAGATGATACGTCAATCGGCATCAGGGACCCTGATAGAAAGCATTCACCGGACATTCCCAACCTCGTCAACCTCCGAGGTATAGGTTAATCCGGCGAAGAAGCGCGGGTCCCGATCATGTTATGTCTCGGTCCACATTGTGCTGGCCACGCTAAGCCTCTTTCGCAATAATAAACGCTGAATAAGCTCAAGCCACACGGAGCTACGGCCCCGGAGCCGTACCCCGTACCCGGCGATCTGATAACGACATCTAGGCCGCGAATGGTCCGTCTATGTCGGTATATAAATAGCTGCCGACATACTTTCCTCTGTTCTTCTCTCATTATTTCTAATCCCATCTATATACTCCAAGAGTACGCTAGATCGCTCCCTACAGTGACATTACAGACTAACATATCCAGTGTCTAACAACAAGATCGTTCCTCTCACTATCATCAAGGGCGCTGGCCACGAGCACATCCCCATTCCCGAGGGAGAGTGTGCCATCATCGCCGACTTCCACTCCGTCAAGTCTCAGAGCGCTCACTCCACTCCTTACTTGACAACCGGTTTCTACAGAGTTGTTCCCGGACCTACACGATACGGCGAGTACGACTACGAGGAAACCAAGTACGTCCTCAAGGGTCAAATTGACATCACCGATGAGGCTACTGGCAAGACACACCATCTCGTTGCCGGAGACTGGGCTTTCTTCCACGTTGGCTCCAAGGCTCAGGTTAGTCCTCCCAACCCACTCAATTATCGAGCATTTACTTATCACTTTATAGTTCTCTACTAAGACTGAGGGCGTTGCTTTCTACGCTGTTACCCGGCCCAAGAACGACGGTCACCCTAACCTTGTTGGCCGCGAGGAGGATGTCTCCAAGTTGTAAAAGTCATGTTATTATAGCCTGTGAATAAATCAAAACAACTGTTTAATGCACCATCAACCTATCAACTATAATTGAGAAACAGTCGCTCTGTATTACGAGAATTGATTGTAAAGTTGCAGTTGACATAATATTGTAGCAGGGGTCTTACCCTTGTTACCGATACCTACCCTGAACCACCAGCTTAACATTCTCTAATCGCTCTACTCTATCGTAGCAAACCATACTGTGAATCTTTACTGTTTTCCAATTGTCAATTCCCTTTCAAGGGAAGAGATACAAATTACCATCAACGGTGATATTGTTATCCTACAGGGCTGGTATCCTGGTTCGAGATACTTATGCGATCACAAATCTAGTTAGTGCTTTGTGCGACGCGCCCTCTGCCAGCGGACGTACGGAAAGATTTTAGGAATTCGCAAATCGCCCTTACCTTATATCAATAGTCTCATCCACCAATGTCTCATCCTTTATACAAAAGCAAAGTGAAACATGGCAATAACAGCTTGATTGTCAGCCTTACATACGGACTATAATTGGCAAAGCCCAGCCATTGTCATTGCGCTGATTCAGGTAACTGCGAGCGAGACAAGAGACCAATTATTTAGGGCTTGTTGGTTCTCGACCGAGCAGGGTATACGTTCCTGCATACAGGGGATTTTGCATCGTAGCCACTTTTAATGCGAGATTAGGCATCCTGATCCCGAGGTCAGTACGTCATACCGCAAATTCGTATGTGTTTCTTTTTAAACCCGATGTATATGTATTTGTATCGCTCACACGTCCTTGTCTCTTTCGCCGTCTCCTCGTTCGGCCACCAGCAACGCTCGAATCACCACCGAAAATGTCAGCCTCAGGTGATTGGGGACCTGCACCCGAAGGAATCGACCTCACGGAACAACAGGATGGAGAAATCCTCAGACCTGTCATAGCATTGGTGACTATGGGTATAATGGCAGTAGCAATCCGATTCATCGCAAGGTTCAAGTCAGGAACTAAGATCGCCATTGACGACTACCTCATTTTATTCGCATTGGTAAGAAGCATTAACGTTGCAGAATAGACTCCCATACTAACCTCACACATCAGCCGTGCGCTCTAGGCACTGCGGCTCTATGCATCGTCAGTATACCTTACGGCGGTGGAAGACATCTATGGGTTGTAACTTTTACCGAATTCACAAGCTTATGGAAGATGGCATATTCTTTTGTGCCTATCTACGCGACTACCGTAACCTTGACAAAAGCCTCGATTCTGATGTTTTACCGGAGAGTATTTGGCATTAATATCGCCCACCACATCTGTATGGGTTTAGTTATCGGATGGTATGTAGCCATTATTATTGCCTGGTTCGCCGGCTGTCGGCCGGCGAGCTACTTCTGGGAGCAGTTCACGGACCCTAGAGCTATGGGATATTGCATGGATACGTCGCTGTTTTACTTCGTCAATGGTATCTGCGCCATGTTGATTGACATCGCTGTTTTGTGTGTGCCAATTCCCACGAGTAAGCTATGCACAGTATTTCATCAATGATCCTCTGACTGACCACCTCACCAGTTCTCAAACTTCAGATGCCGAACAGACAAAAGGTCGCCGTTGGAGGAATTCTACTTCTTGGTGCATTGTGGGTTGTGCGATGGATCACATTACCATTCGCGTGCTGACGAGAATTTAGTGTTTGTGTTGCAAGTATTGTCCGAATCGTTTATATGGATAAATTAGTCAAGGCCACAGACTTCACCTGGGCGATGGCTCAGGTCTTTATCTGGTCTTGCTGCGAGCCATTTGTTGGCATCGTGTGTGCTTGTCTCCCTACCTTTGGTCCACTGTTGCGACGATGGTTCAAAACGGCGACATCAACGGCAGAGGGTAAGAACAACTCAGACTCGTGGGACAAAAATAAGCCAAGGAGTCAATGGAAACCGTACCATGGTGGCTTCAAGCTGCGCCAGGATGATGAGCTGGAGCTAACTGTCGATGTTTCTCATGGGGAGGCTCAGTTCGAGAGTAAGAGTGGGAGCAGCATCTACGTGCAGAATGAGTTCACTTGGGCCAGTGGGGGCCCCGCCCAGTCAAGGGGATCATGAACCTCTGCTCAAAAGAATGAAGTAGTTTGGATTTTAGTTCTATCTTTAGATTGATAAATTGGGACTTTCTCTGTCCACTTCAAATGGCTTTATCTTTGATCCAAACAACAGTTTAACTTTGTTAACATAGTTTGCATAAGGGCTATAAGGGCTCAAAACCCCGCCCATTTCATACACGACGAAGCATTCGAGTTTCAAACCCTCAGGCTGCTCTGCGGATGAGACATTATATCCCAGTAGCGGGGAATCGGAACCTCCTCTCGGCAACAAGGAGGATTTTATTAGTCGCGGTTTCCGACGACTCACAAAAATCTACATGGTTTTGCCTTGAAATTTATCGTCAACCAACAGATAAAATCAACCCTTGCAGGACCTTGTCCCTTGGCCTGGGCATTTCCTCAGACCCTTGCAATGGACAGCGGATCATCTCGGGATTAATTCCGGAAATTGACTAACGGCCGGGGAACCGCATCATTCTCCTAGATCATCCTTCAAAACCAACAACCAACAACCAATAGTCCTTGCCATGGTAGGGTTAACAGACCCGCAAGCGGATGCAGCTCCTTGCTTCCGGTTTGAAGATCAATAGAGTATCGCCGAGGTTGAACAGACATCTGCCAATTACCTTTTGAGGGACGCAAGATTGTTGCGCGCTGTAGACTGTCCAAGCATTCTCAACTATTTCGAACAGGCTGCAACCGTTTAGCACGGCTTGCACAGGAGTGGTTAGATCCTTCATAGTCGGTGAAAGATCAGCATCCCGCCGGGAGATCGCTGTCTCGGCTGCAACTGTTTTCCACCCAGCTCGCTTCGCTTAGTCTACCCACAGAGCCGTAGCAAATTAGAAGCGACACATAAACTAATCTTCCCCTCCCACTGTTGGCTCGTATAGCCGCACTCGCGAAAAATACCCTGCAATATCGCCACTCCAAAAGGAAGGTGCAATGGGACTGTAAATAATTAGCCTACTACCCTAGCAAGCCTACGTAGCCAGCCAACCGTTCTTGCTTAATGGTAACAAGGAATTTTCCTTTTTCAAGACTTGGACAAGATGGATACTAGGGGCGCGATCGCTCCCTAGCAGACTCCAGCTTCTGCGGACGATAAATATCGAATTTGTGACAGCACGGATACTGAGTTGGACGTATCCGCTTTTAGCGCTGCTTCCTAACTATGGTCCTAGAAATGCCCGTGTCTGGCTACTCATGCATCTTCAAGGATGATCTCTATCCCAACCAACACACATCTGAAGAGCTTTGGAAATACGTGGGGCAATCTAGGCCATCATGCACCCGGCAGTCCCCTTCAAAATGAGTATTTAGTCAAGGAAAACCAGGATAGAAACCTGTCAAATATCATTTCCGGCTCTGCTCGTACATAAACTGATCTCTACTGGACCAACACTTTTCCTTGCTTTCCCTCCTTGTTTACTTTTTTCTCCTGCCAAGGGTCAAGCGAACATCATGTCCTCCACTCCAATCACCGGAGACCCTCTCATCGAGCAGCCCGCTTTTACTCGCACGCGAAAGATGCGAGTGGTCTGCGTCGGTGCTGGGTTCTCAGGTCTCCTCGTTGCGCACAAAGTTCAACATGAGTTGAAGCTTGAAGATGAGGTTGATTTGACGATCTACGAGAGAAATCCTGATATTGGTGGGACTTGGTTTGAGAACACTTACCCTGGTGCCGCTTGGTGAGTTCTGATGTTTCGTGGATCAGAGACAGCACTGACATCATTTCTTTGCTTGCAGCGATTTCCCCGCTCGTAAGTTTCGCCATTGATTTCATGATTCCTACTCGGACTCACCGAAGTATTCTAGATGCTTATGTCTTCCCATTCGAGGGTAATCCCGACTGGAGTAAATTTTACGTTGGTCAAGAGGAGATCCACGACTATATCAAGCGCACGGCAGAGAAGTATAACCTGACTAAGTATATCCAGCTCAGCACGACCATCAAAGAGACAATCTGGGATGAGACGTTTGGGAAATGGAAGATCAAGCTTGAACAAGGTGGTGAGATTAAAGAGGACGAGGCAGACTTTGTCATCAATGCATCTGGATTTTTGAAGTAAGTATTGTGATGCTAAATGCATAGGCCTAGTATACTAACTGAGGTCAGCAAGTGGAAGTGGCCCGATATCCCAGGTCTCTTTGACTTTAAGGGCAAACTTATGCACAGCGCAAACTGGTAATACACCCAAGCCTTTTTGTACTGTTGCCTTCTAATGAGGACTTAGGGACAATTCGTACGACTGGAGGCGCAAGAAGGTAGCCGTCATCGGCAATGGAGCATCTGGAATTCAATGCGTTGCTTCTATGCAGCCCAAAGTTGAAAAGCTAGTTAACTACATGCGTCAACCAACATGGATTTCCGTTAACTTCTTGATCGAGAAAGCACCCGATGGTGTCAATCGTGAGTACACGGAAGAACAGAAGCAGATCTGGAGAGACGATCCACAGGCCTTTTATGAGTACAGGAGAGATCTTGAGAAGTCGTAGGTCAATCCCTTAATTCTTCCACAGGCGACTTGACTAATTACCTGCAGCATCAACGCTTTCTTCTTTGTCATGTGTCTCGACCATCCCGCACAACCATTCTACGAAGGCCTATGTAAAGAGCGTATGCATGAATCCATGAAGAATGATCCTGAACTTGAGAAGCGAATGGCTCCTAAATTCAGACCTGGCTGCCGTCGTATCACACCAGGTGACGGATACCTAGAAGCTCTGCAAGAGGACAACTGCGAGGATTGCTGGGATCCTATCAAACGAATTACAGAGAAGGGTATTGAGACTGAGAAAGGAGTTGAGGAGTTCGACCTCATCGTCTGCGCTACCGGCTTTGACAGCTCGTGGCTACCTCAGTGGAAGCTCGTGGGTCGTGATGGCGCTACTCTGGAGGATATGTGGAAGGAGGACCCTGAGGCCTTCTATGCTTCTATGGTCAGCCACATGCCCAACTACGCCATGATCAACGGACCCAATGCTGCTATTTCTCATGGTTCGGTGATTCAACAAATGTCTTGGACAGCAGACTTTATTCTCAAATGGGTCAAGCGTATGAACCGCCATCAGATCAAGTAACTACCTCTTTCACTCTACTTGTATTGGGCTCTAACTAACATTCTAGGACTATTTGTGTCAAGGATGAGTCAGTGAAGGACTACAACGAGTACCAACAAGAGTTCCTGAAACGTACCGTTTGGTCGGGCGAGTGCCGAACCCTATACAAGAACGGTCGCGCACAGGGTCGCATCACGGGTGTTTATGGTGGTTCAGTGGTGCACTTCCAAAAAGGCTTGGAAGAAGTTGGAGGGGAGCATTTTGACTTGACTTGGAGGCACAGGAATCGCTTTATGTGTCTTGGTAATGGCACAGCTGAGACTGATGAGAATGGGGCTGGTGATCTCGCGCCTTACTTTGAAGCTAACGCTCCTGGTTTGAATAAGTGAGAGGTACGGATAAAATCATCTTTAAATCAAACTATTCCTGCAGAAAATATTGTTTACGAGCTCTACCATTACAAGCACCTGAATCCGCGACTAAGACTGGACTGGTTGATCTATACTCTTCTTAGATGCGGGGGTATTAAGTTAGTCTAGTTTCCACTATTATCTCCAGTGTTACGGGGCAATGTTGGTCTAGGCTATCACCCCATAGACCAAGAGGTAATCGACTCTCCCAAAATTTGGTTTACCATCCTACTTGCGTATTTGTTAGCCGTCAATAGATTGCAAGCCTTTGTAGTTGCGCCTGTTCTGATTATCCCAATCCCAGCGTACACATATTCCTCACCCGTTGTCCTTCTTAACCATGGCACAATCAACCGAAAAATACCGCATCCGGCCTGCGAATTTCTTTGATGTACCAGCCGTCACCCAGATCTACGCCTCGGCATTTGCCAAGGAGCCTCTGATTGACTTTTTCTTCCCTACGCGAAGACAAGAGCCTGAATCTTACTACACTTGGGCTTATCGGAGATTTCAGTGCCGGTATTGGACTCCGGGTTACTTACTCACCGTTGTCGTTGATTCAAATGATCATCCCGTCGGGTACTCATGGTGGAAGCGGCCAGTGGCAGCGTCTTCGCTTCTGCAGAAGGTCTTCACACCTTGTAAGCATTTTACAAACCTGCTACGGCCAGCTTACTAATCTTCTGCAGCGCTCTGGATAGAGTCGATTGTCAAGGCTGTTACAGCCGTGAAGAACTATCTTTCGCCCGTGCATGGCTTTCAGAAGAAGAACATGGAAGCGTTCGAACAGGCGTTTTCTAAAGTTGAGTCGGAGGTCCTTGATACAGCAGACAAGCGCGAAGCCCAGTACCTTACGCTGCTTGCGGTTGATCCTGTTTATCAAGGTCAAGGGCTTGGTCAACTGCTGCTGGACCATGACTTGGAAAGGGTTGATGAAGAGAAGTCCGCCGCCTGGCTGCTTAGCTTGGCAGGCCTTGAGCCCTTTTATGAGGAGTTTGGCTTCCAACAAACTGTCAAAGTCGATGTCGAAGAGATGGGTGAGTGGGAGGGTGGGATGGTAATGTTGAGAGATTAGATAGCATGAGAGCAAGTACAAACCTATCAAGGCTAGGTTGAACAATAGACACCGAATCCTCATAGTAACTGCAGCAGCTTATGCCACGTTTCTCAATTGCTATATGGATATTTGTTTTATTGTGCCCCCCCATTTGAGTTGATAAATCGTGTCTGACACCTTGTACTCCTGCAAAGCTTTGATGGCACCCTCCGCCGTCTGGGACACACTGAGTAGCCTCTTGTTACCAGGCTTCACAAAGCCCTCACCAGTCGCCTTATCCAACCACTGGATAATTCCGTCCCAGTATCCCTCAATGTTCAGAAGCACCATACCGCGACTGTGAATTCCAAGTTGGATCCAGGTTGTAGTCTCAAAGATCTCCTCCATAGTTCCGAAGCCGCCACTAAGACCGACAAAGCCACTACCCGGACCGCCGGCGAATATTTCCTCTGCCATGAGCTTCTTACGTGTATGCATGTCCTTGACGAGAGTTGTTCGACCAAAGATGGTTTCATCAGGAACATTTCTTGTCTCGCTGTTTCGCTCGTATGGTATCATAGCTTCGGGAATAATGCCGTGGACTGATTGAGGGCCATTGATGGAAACTAGAGTTTTGGCAACTTCGCCCATGAGGCCGACAGTACCGCCACCATAAACTATACCTTGTCAGATGCGCGGCGAACAAGAAGGGCAGGATTGAACTGACCAAGATCGATATTTTTGGCTGCCATTGCCCGGGCTAGATTTCGGGCGGCTTCCATATGGCCTGGACTAGCTCCAGGACTGGCGCCGCAGTAGACACATATCTTGGTGCGCGCCGTCATGTTGGTAGAAGTAGTGTGCGTCATTCTGGAAGATGACGAAATGTATACCAATCGGCGATTGAGAAGATGCGATTTGAATGGCAAAGCGACTCTCATAGTAGTATTATGGGCTTGTTATATATATTCAGTCTTGAAATCGAACGCCTCCAGTCGTCGGCCGAGATGAACGATGAAGCTGGCCCGATCCCAGATTAGAGGCGGCATCTCGGCCGGGCTGACTAAGTCGGTGAACCAATCGCTGTGCGCTAGTCTTATCATGTCCCGCCTCTAGCCTATTACGACAGATAAGAGGATCATATCTCGGCCGTGCTGGAAAATCTCGCCCGCCCGTATGACAACCAGCGAAAGAGGCCATCATGACAGGACCTAAACCCGCACGTCGCAGTCAAAGGTCGGTCCAGACATGCACGAACTGTGCGCGCCGGAAAATCCGATGTTCAAAAACCCTCCCCTGCTCGACATGCGTGCGGCTGAACAAAGCTGCATCCTGCCAGCGAGAAGAGGTCGCAGTGGTTACAAGGCGATCTCTGCAACCGAACCCTACTCCCGCATTCGCATCCTCTACCGAACGGACCGAAGCGGAGCAAAGCCAGACTACATCGAGTCCTTATGTCACTGCTACGACCACAATCCCAAACGTCCAAGACGTTGTTCCACAAATCAATGACCAGATTCTAGAACAGCTTCTAGCCTCTTTATCTTCGTCTGAGTCACGGTTGACGAATGAAGCAGCCGCTACCCTGGAGTTTTTCACTCACGGTCGGCGAAATGTTTTAAATCAATTCATAGGTCGAGAAACTGTACCTGTAACGCCTGCAAGTACGATCCAAGGCTGGGACACTTTCTTCTCAATCCAAGATACCCGTATAATCCTCAAACTTCACGAGATGCACTTGGTCTGGATGCACAATGTCGTTCACATGCCGACGTTCCTCAGCGAGTTTGAAGAGAATGTTCTTACAGCTGACTGCGAGAAGAGTTGGGTGGCACTTTACTATGCTTTGCTCTCGGTACGGTGATGCGATTGATGCTACGCACGCGGCTAACACCTTTCAAGCAAACCCTTCACCACATTGACAGTGACTGTCTTCCTCAAGTCAGCCACGGCGCATCTCGGGTCTTGTTCGACAAGAGCATAGAGACATTGTATCAGGCCGGATTCATGGATCACCACAGACTGACGTCCGTTCAAACCATCTGTCTACTGGTCCAAGTGGCCCACAACTTCAATAAATCCGATCTTATCTGCGTATTGGTCTCCAGTGCCATTCGAATCGCTCAATGTCTTAATCTACATCGATTGGGACCGGATCCAGCTATCAGCTCCGGTAATGCACAAGGTATCATAGATCGAGAGGTGAAGAAACGGGTATGGTGGTTTCTTGTTCGCTACGATTGGCTTCAGATACCTTTCCAGAATACGTGCCAGATCCATATGTCCCAATTCGACACTCCCATGCCAGTGAATTGTCATCAAGATACAGGCAGAATGATTGCAGATAGCAATGTTAATGCACAACCTGCCAATATTTATACGATAACTACCTGGACAAGGTGTCTTCACGAACGTGCGTATTTTCTTGGATCTAGCATCGCACGTTGCCGACTAACGATCATATATAGTATCTGTTCTGATGTGGCATCACCAAGACCGCAAGTCTCGGACGCACAGCCCAATAGATATCTCAGGCCGATATGAAGAAGTCATCCGAGCTGACAACGAACTCAAAGAACTATATTCGTCTTGGCCACAAACCTTTCGCGACACCAACACCATCCCCGTTAGCCATCCCTCCAAAGATGGTCTGCCAAGTGAGCTTATGCCCGCCATGATTTTGATGAGCACTGCACAAAAAGTACGTCTTCATATTACAGTTATGGATCCACGACTAAGAACGCTTTAGATATTTACCGTCCATCGTGAGTTCCAGCTATCATGCTTTCGCGACCGACGATTCGCTTTCTCTCAGGTAAAACATCCTTAAACCATACCGAAACTCAACTAAGTAGTCCCATAGCTTTCGTGCGTCACAATAGCAGAACGAAGTATCGAAGCATTCCAAAAATGGCCCGATTGTCTCGAAGCACGCATCTGTCGAAGAATGTGGACGACGCTCTCATACGTCATTAGTTGCTGTATTACCCTCTGTTTCGCCTTGCTATTCAAAGCACAGAATAGACTTACACACGAGTTTGACAGGATGCATGGCTATGTCAAGTGGGGTAAAGAATTCATTGCAAAGGAGGAACAGACCAGTTCTATCGCTCGCCGAGGTGTGAGATTACTTACCGCACTGATGGATTTGGGTCAGTCAGTACAGTTCTCGGTTGATATTGAGGCTGATATTGGGAGTACTATTCGCCGTGTGGCGCTGGCGGACGAGAATAGTGCGGAGGCTGAAGGTTACCAGATTGTATTCCCTTATGGGCAGGAGCTGTGGGAGAGTTTGATGTAAGTCGAAATCACTTCCTAGCCTAGGATAACTCTTTGGGTTACTGGATTGCTTATCCCCCAGTATTCCTTCATAACACGTCCACAGCCAGCTCTATATGCAATGCCGTTCTCGTCGTGTTGCACCCAGAGGACGTTATAAAACTCGTACTCCTCATTATCTCTGTAATCTTCCCTGCTGAGTTCAAGATTTTCGTTATAATCTCCCACAGCGAGAACCCTGTAGTCCTCTTCGCGCCTGTGAGACAGTTCTGTAGAGCCACCCACCCAGCGATCATTCTCGTCATATATAGCTCTGAACGGCTTGGGATAGTAGTACCTACTTCTCCGGAAGACCTTCTCTTCGAAGCAGTCTCTGAGGTCTTTCCCATTTGCAGTGCCATGTGACATAGCGACGATCGTCATCTTGCCTTGTGCCACAACTGCTGTGCTGTCGGTAATGCGAAGCAAGCCTGAGAATCTCCCGATTGAATCTTGTAGTACCACGACTTTGGGCATCTCATTTAAAGGCTTTTCGGATAAAACGGGGTTGACAGAAGAATCTAAAAACGCTGTGCGCTTCCTCACCGATGGCTTGATGCGGATCTCCAGATTTGCCGCGGGGAAAAGTGTTATGCATGACGTCCAGGCTGTTAAACGGCTTGATGTAAACGGCAGAGATTTTCCATTGGGTGATGGCGGCGACGGCTCTCGGGTCAAGTCTTCACCTTGTTGGTCTGTGTGCTCAAGGTCAGGCCTCATGCATTCCCATTTGATGATGCTTTTCAGTCTCCATGAACTTGAGGCATTCTTTCGATACGAGCCAGACTTGTTGATGTTCATGGCGGCCTGAAAGACCTTCGGGTCAATAAAGCACTGCCAGCCACACCATGCCCAAGAAGGAAGTGTAGATCTGCGGGTCGATGGCCCAGTTCTTGCCTTGCAGCCATCGAAGACCTCGCGGAAGTCTTCAATCGGGGGATCAGGACTAGTGTAGTGATATTTCAGAGGCTGCCAAAGAAGTGCGTGATCGAGATATAAGCGTGGCAGGCCAAAGATAAAGCCTCCTGGATACGCTGGTTCCAAGCGGTTGAGAACACCGAGACAGGCAGACAGCCCATCTTCTTGATGCGATAGCTCTCTCCCATTGTAAGGACAGATTAGGTCCGCGTAGAGACTAAAGTCGGGCCATGATGGCGTCTCCATACGTCTGATAAATGTCGAGGTAGATAGATCTGAGATATCGTTTTCATGGAAGTCGGCCGTTTCCTGTTGATTTGATCGAAGCTGATCTGAATCCCACACGGCATTTTCGCATTGCCAAAAGATAAGATATCCAAGGAAGAACACGACCCTTCTGCTAAGGATATGTTCCTGGTATGTCCAAGCCCTCGTTGCCCAATCTGTTCTTGCCAATGCTTGATAGTAGGTACGAACAACTTTATGCGCGGGTTGGCGCTTCATTCGCAATGCTTTCACTTCAGCGTTCTGAATGGAGTCGTCAGGGCTGAGGTATAGTCCAAAATCTGCTGCAGCGACAATAGTCAGAGTGGCCTCAGAGTATATTCGGTCCATGTCCATAAACTCGGCAGCCTTATGTGGATCATCTTGGATAATGCAAAGTCTATCCACCCACAAATATCGTGTTCCCATCGCAGCTGTTAATTCAATGGCATCTACGATGGCCTTCGATAGTCGATGTATGTGTTGGCTTAATGAGTTGATTGTGGTCAACGAGTCAATGTTGTGGCGCAGTAGCTGCAGTCTTTCCTTCTCGTTTGGGTCGTCTCCCCAAGTGTAACTGAGGGCAAAATACCCAGTTTTGACATTTCCTCGAACTATACATTGATCGTTGACGTCAATGAGCCAAGTTGGACGCCAACCTTCCGTGCTCGTGAGACCCTCATTGCTGGCAATAGCTCCATGCTGAGAGTCAGTGCAGGTTGCGGTGTGGCAGCTGAGGCAGGTGGACAGCCATTCCCTGATTGTTGACGCAATCACGGGACTCCTGTCGGCAGCAGGAACATGAGGCATTTGATCAAACCAAATCTTGAGATAATTCAGTAGCGAAATTTCAGGTCAGTGACTGTGTATGGAAGTTCATCCTTTTAATAGCTTGTGAATGGGCAAATGAAAGTTACACAAAGGATCTTTATTCTGTCATGTTTATGATTATCTAAGCACGCTAGTCTTTTTCAAGGTAGATTTGTGTCATAATACCCTCTTTATATGCAGCGCAACGTGGTTGTGTCTGGGGCAATGAATCAAGGGAAGAATATTATATCATCGCTCTCGTCGTCACTATACCAGATACGTCCAATTGCAGCGACGCGCCAGTAGCTTGTATAAATTGCTCAATCTCAGCAGTCTTGTGATGCAGCATCCTATGGCCACAGAGCCGTCTTGGTCCAATGGGCAATTGCCTGATCCCATAAATATTTGGTTCGTTGGTGGAGACGAGCGCCAGAAGCTTGCCAAAACTCAACCATGTCGGGCTGAACTGCATATACCACCCATCCCTCGGAGCCTATTTCCTCCTCTCCATTCTTCTGCACTAGCAAAGCCTCTTCCAAACGCCTTTCCACCAATTCAGGATCATCCAATGGTTGGCTTTGCTTCGAAATCATTGCAGTCACCTTGGCTTTGGTAGACCGAGCCGCGAAGTCTTTGTCGCATTCATCCCGAGGCAAAGACTTGGCTTTCCCGCGCAGACGGATTTGACGCCCTAGCTGAGGCCAGTAGAAGGTAAGAGCCACGTTGTTGTTAGCTGAGATTTGTCGTCCCTTGGGACTCTCGGCCTTGAAAGCAAAGTGCCATCCGCGATCGTCAATATTCTTCAGAATAAGGACGCGCGCATCAGGCCGTCCTTCAGCATCAGTCGTTGAGAGTGTGACAGCGTGTGGCTCTGGGACTTCCTGGGCTATGGCTTCGTCCAGCCACGCTTCGAAGGCTTGCTGCGGGGTTTCAGGGAATGAGTCGAAGCTCATTTTGGGATGGGATGATCCCTGCAGCACGGGAAGAGCGCGAAGTTTGGATTGGAGGGTGCTGGTTGCCATTTCCTTTTAGCTCGGATGCTTGGGATATTCGCCTGCGTGGTAGGATAAGTATCGGGTTGAGAATTCGCGTTGGTGACTAATATCTCAGGTTCAAACGCCGAGGCATGCGTTATTAAATATGCATCGATTGACTGGTCGGATCAAATTGTTCAGGGAATGAGTAAGAGGTCTGTGAGTCTAATCCGACATCGGATATTGCTAGCTACTTCCAGCTATTTCCGTGATAAGTGAGCTTAAGCAAAGCAATGCTGATTATTCAATCGTGTTTATATATCAGGAATTGGCCCTCTCAAAACTAAAGTTCCACGTGCCTTTTTTACTCGCAGTGTCATCCGAAGACCCTTTGATCCCGACATGCTGCAAGACACTTGGCACAATAGCATACTTCTTCAAGTCGTGCTTATCGGCAAACTCCTCGATGAGAGAGTCGCCCGCGATATCCTCCGACGCTGTATAAAGAGTCTCTTCCAAGGCAGGAAGATGCTGAGTCGGTATGACAAGGCCTTGTGCGCAGCAGCCATAGTTCTGCATTTCGCGAATACCTTCTATGTAAGGGTCCACCATCAGTCTCCCAGCCAAGAAGTACAGAATAACAAACGAAGCCGTCCAGAATGTTATGTGTCCAAGGTTGTTCCTGTGGGTATTGAGATGAAACTTGGACCATCGACGTAGGTCTGCGACGACAATAACAAAATAGATAAGCAACACCATACTGTAGAAGACCAGCGACCGCAAGAGGTATATCGGCCACTCCTCGGAGTTCCAGCCAAGGTATGTTTCAGAATAGAATAATCGAAGATATAGCCAGTTCGCAGAGTCTTCACTTCTTTCGAGATATTCTAGACCGCTCGATAGTTTTTCATGCCAGTCTCGAGCGGCAATGACATCGTCTTCGACTAAAGCAAAGTAATCTGCTTCTGTTCTACGACAGTTTGCGATCAGACTTGCGTAGTCACGATGTATTCGGTCGTTTCGTACCAGGTTCTTGTCTTGTTTCGACGCCATCGGTTCTATTTTGCGGTATTTACTCGATAACATTGACGGGGCAGAGTCGTTATAGACGAGGACCTCGTCGGCCAGTCGTTCAAGCCATGTTTGACCAAATGCTGGATGTTGTTTTGGCTCATCGTCTGCGAGCAAGACGATAACATGCAAAGACCTTCTCTGGCTAGCATCGAGGCCTTCTAACAGAGACCCGAGTGTCTTTGGCAAGAAGTCCTGTTTTATCCGAGTAACGCTGGGTATTCCGACGCACAGTCGGTTCCTTCGGCCTTGTGTGTTGACATCGCGGTATAGGGAGCTAATGTTGAATGGCTCTTCAGCATGGTTGACAGTGTCGACGAAATTATCTGCCTCTCTTTCTCGATGATCGGTATATCGTGTTTTGTATGCCTGACGAGGGTCGTAGAAGAAAGACGAAGGATCGGTGTAGGTATAGCGCCTACAAAGCTGGAATAGCAACAGCCATATAGTGCCCAGGACGGCATATGTGAGAGTTATTCGATTGCGTCCTACAAGCATGATTGCAAACGCCGAGATATCTGATAGTTTGGGAAACCGATTAAAATTACTTAGAGGCGTTCTTATGTCCGAATCTAAAACGCTCACGTTTACGAGCCTGTGCTCCAGTATGCTGAGTTGAGAAACATCTAGCGTCGGCCGCCGCGTGGATTATTTTTCATCAGGATCGACACCTCGGGGACCATCTTTAGGCTTGGCACATGGATTGACAAGGCGTCAATACGAGTAAGCGGACCTTGTGAAAACTGCCGTGGATGGGATTTCTGTGAGCTTTGAGTTCTATTGCATCTACCCATGATGTCAATATGTCTTCAAATGGCAGGAACTACATCTTCTTCTCATAATGGTCAACGCATACGAACACTTGGCATCGGACTTCCCACAGATCTACTTATTCAATGACCAATATCCTTTCAGAGTCATTGGCCATTTCCATCCATCCTCAAACACAATGAAGAGGCGCATAATACTAGAACAGCTGAAAGGCTCGGCTTCTGTCGCGCGCTCCATTGGCACGTCACTGAGCTAAAAATAAAGGATATCAAAGAGAACAAGTTGCAATGCAAAGTTTCGTCTGGTTCCATTAAAATAAATGCACTGTCAGTACATTTAAAATGGGGAAGAATCCTTTGAAACACAGCATCGTATTTATACTGACGACTGGGTGGCTATGTACAAGTTCAGCCTCTCGATTGGTCCGAGAGTCGGCCGACACGGCTAAGACGGCCCTACAGCCTTACAAACGGTTCTTTACTAAAACTTACTAAGTCAAGCGAGGATGTAAAAGTCGTTTAAATCCTCTACTTATTGCTAATTCATGCATGTTGGGAATTGGATCGAGATCAGACCTTCACGTAACAGACAAGACTTACAACAATAACAGTACTACATTTACAAACTTCCGTCTTCTATTTAAAGTCTAACATGTCTTCATCTCAAGTCTAATGTACAAGGTCTACTCCCCACTCTACTTTGCAATAACACTAGCTGGGACGGAAACCGGCGTAGACTCGACTCGACTCTCCTCATCCATGGGAGCCTCTCTCTTGTGAGAAAGCCAGTGCATGTGAGAATTCACAACCGGACCCTGGTAAGCAACACCATCAACCTTGACAGGGTCTTCCATGGCCAAATACATGTACCAGTAATAGACGCCAACAAACATGCCACCACCAATGATGTTGCCAATAGTAGCAGGGACCATACCCTTCCAAATATAGAGACCAACGGTCAGGTCGGGGGTCTTTAGCCAGATGGCTAGGCTCATGTAGAACATGTTTGCTACCACGTGCTCGAGACCAAGGACAACGAAGGCGAAGATGGGCCACCACATACCGATGACCTTTGATGCAAGATCTTTGGCTTGGATTCCGAGGAAGACGGCTAGGCACACCAGCCAGTTGCAACCAATCGCTTTGACAAATATTTGATGAACTTCGGGTGCGATTTGTTTCTTGGTAGCGAAATTGATGGCGACTTCTTTGTAGGGGTCTGCGTCAAAAACACCGCCGTCTGCAACTAATGTTACTTCCCATCATATTATATATGCACAAGGCGTCGGATAACTTACATCCCATGATGATAGACATAACAAATAATGATCCAGCAAGATTGCCGAAATAGCAAAGGAACCAATGCAATAACATTTTGCGAATGGGTAGCCGACCTTGCAGAACAGCCGTCAGAGTGAACTAATACCATCAGTAACAGTATATTATCTTGCAGTCGTTCGGCTCACCATGGTTGTCGCAGTAAATAGATCCGCGCCGGTAAGTACCACAAGCACTAACCCAAGAGGGAAAACGCCCGCGCCAAAAAGCTTGACCAGACCAGGCGCATTCTCGGCATACCATGGAGCAGTCATGGCGCATAATGAAACGCCACAGCCAAAGCCAAGAAGACAACCTGCTGAAACTGCAGATAAAAAGACCTTGTCGGGTCGCATGTTTCCTCTCTTCACACCAGATCGGGAGACCAGCTCGATGGTCTCCTGCGGCGTGTATGCCGCCAAGTTGGAGATGCTAACCACAAGTGGGTTGCTCATGATGTTGACTTTGTTGTAATTAATTAATGAACAATTGGAGCAATGATGAATACAGAAATGGAATACTACAGGACTTCCTTAAGTTTTATATAAATTCCACCGATTCTAGTGTAAGCTAATCGCAGACCCAACACCGTCTAAACTCTCGATATGGCGCCGACATTATGGTAATCACGCGAGATTCACGTATGATCAGTGGACAGTTCTTGACTGTGTCTGAGCAAAAGCTCCACATGGCTAAAAACCCTAGCATTACAGAGCCGCAAGGGCGGCGAATGCGGGTAGTCAGCATCGGCTATCGGCAGAATTGACCGCTGGAAGTGAAAGGGACAAAATGAAGTATGTATCTTGTATGAGCTTTAGGTGACTCTTAGACGGCTTATTTTAAGTTACCCTGTTATTAGTGGATACCTTTTTTTTGCTACCTGATGGTGAGTCTTGTCACCTCTCCACTCGTCGAATGATGTTTGAATTAAAGATTTCCGGAGTTCCTTGTTTGGATGCCTGAGGCTGCAATACATCGCTTTCAGGGGTGACAGTGGATCATGTACCGATATCCTGATACGTTCAAGTACCGAAATTAGGGAGACAACACATCCAGTAATTAAGTGGCTGGGTGGTTATTTCCCTGCTTAGCTAGAGCATCTATCATAGCTTATCTTAATTTTTTTCATCTCAACTCCTACTAGCTCGACATCAGGCGTCGCGATGTTGAACGGCAAACTCACTACAATCTTCACTCCCAGCCGTGAGCGCTATGAAAACGACCATTACGATCCCCCAAAAGCTCCTCTGGGCTCTCTTCTGCTGGATGCCCTCCTTGTAGATCAACCCAGAGCATCTCAATGCCCTCTGCTTCAATTGCCCAGTGAGATCCTGGCCAAGATCGTCCACGAACTCCATGACGATTTTGACACCCTCGAAAAGCTCGCACTTGTCAATTCCGACTGCTTTAAGCTCGCTCGAGCTCGCCAATATGCCAACTTCCACTTTGATTTCAGTGAACAAAAGATTGCATTCTTAAAACATCTCTTTAGCACTGCTCTAGAAATGGCTACAGGTAACACTGAGCGACGATTTATCACCTCACAGTGCGTGCGCCGTTGTAACCACTCGGTCGATGAACTCTGGGCCACACGTCTCTTCCCCATTTCTTGTGCGCTTTTCGATAATAGCGATCCTTGGGATGAGTGGGAGCGCCATGATGAAGACGAGAAGTATGACGATATTCTCGAGAGCACTTTTCGGTGTCCGTTTGATGATGAACCTGGAGACCCTAGTCTGGGACGACCCCGTCCTAATGGATCAGGCCACTTTTACCACGCTCTTTGCCAAGACAACAGCCCATACCCTTAAGCTGTCCGGCATTGTGCTGGATGGAGAATGGCCTTTGAACCCCACAGTAACCAGACTACGTTCGCCTATACGCTCTTTAGACATCAATGTTCTTGTCGTGGTGCCTCATGATGAGAATAGGAATCTAGTGCTCGAGCACACTATACCCAACCAAGAAAACACCATTTTTGAGGCCATGTTTAAGCTCTGCGGACCAACTCTCGAATCTCTGACATGGCATTACCAGCCGAACAGGGCAAGGAAGCCTCTTTCCATTGATCTAAACAAAGATTTATTCCCGAATCTCCGTCATCTTCGACTCAAGGATTGTTGGGGGGCTGACAACAAGGTCATGAAGGCACTACTTTCTTGTCCTCTGAGGTCTCTTGAACCACCTAATTCGGAGCTTTTATTCGAACGCGAACCTTATCGTGATCTTGAAACCCTGGTTTTACACGAAGTCGACGATTATGAACGCGCTACGGATTGGATCCTCGGCCACAATCAGCTCCAAAAGCTCTATCTCACGCAAGGTCGTCCGAAGGAGACTACCGACTTCGATCGTCTCCTTCTTGGGATGGGTGCATTTAGTAATCTGCGCTCGCTTCTTATAGTTTGGCACCAATACGGGCGCAGTAACGATTTCGACTTCAAGATCTCCCACAACGCATTGCGCGCCATCTCCGAGATGAAAGGATTAGAACAACTGGCTCTTGGGTGCTTCACAGGTGATAATGTAGTCCTCGATTGGGAATATTATGACGATGATAACCCTGAGAACAACTTGCCCCAGTGGAATGTTGACCACGGTATGCTCCGAACGCATTTGTCAAATCTCAAGAATCTTAGAAAGCTGACCTTCTATGGTGATACATACAAGCCTACTGATAAGCACCCACACCATATTTTTTACTACACGCGTCCTATAGCCCCGGGTGATGACTGGGCGGATGTCCGTGCAGCCACACAGCCTGGCAGCGACTATCTGGATGTTGTGGAAAGTGACGTATACAAGAGCGTCCCTTCCGTTCAGGAGAGAACACATCTTCTTCGAATGTTAAAACATGCCAACGCTTGGTCCCAGGACCTACCTCAGCTGGAATGGATAGTTTGTGGACAGAGGCCCATGGGATTTATTCTGAAGCACGAAGGACTTCGCAAAGCATGGCCTCTTGGGAAACTCAAAGATGAGTGCAGGATATACATTGAGCGAGTATTTGGGCTTGCGTCTGAGACTGAATCAGCCTTCACCACCCTTTAAGGAGCTATAATTACTTACAAGGGGTATCAGTCCAAGACCTCAGGGTCAAGGGAAGGAAGCTCTACTGGTATAGCAAATAAAGGGAGTAAAGGCTGTATATAGACTGGTTAAGAGATGATTAATGTTAGATAAAGTTCTCCAGGCTAGTAATTATCTAACTTCTTCAATGATAACTTCAAGGTTCATCCCAAGCTTAGGCGTTTAATCTTATAAATGAGAAAATCTCGTTTGTTTATATTAAGATTCTAGCCAGTCTGTTACTTGATGAGAATTCCTTGGTCTCAAAGGTTTGTTTGGAAGGCAACTGGGCGAGCTCCACACAGTCTACAGAGCATACTTAAATAGAGGGCTCTTTTCGCCCATACGAACAAGATCCTCCTCACTATAACGCTGTCGAATCTCCTCTTCAGTCATCTTGGCCTTCTTTGCGTTGCCCCTCTTAAGCAGAGTCTCAAGTAACACAACCGCAGCGATGCCAGCCAAGCCAAAGGCAAGTGAAGTACCGTATCCAACAGGATATCTAGGTGCCTCACGTTCGAGGTAGATGTAGGAGCCGATGAGCCCACCAATGTTACCGACACAGACAAGAATTCCGATATTGACGGATCGCTTGGCTGGGTCTGGGGTATTGGCGACGTTCCATGCGTTGACTCCCGGAAGGATAGGGTACATGCTGGTTCGATTAGTATGTATATGTTGATGGGGGTTAGGAGGCACTTACCCAAAACATGCCAGGCAGACAGCAAAGTAGCAAACAGCGATGTTGTTGTCGATATCACCAGATTTGACAAACAGGATGATAAAGGCAGTAACAAGACAGCACTGAGGTCCCAAGATGAAAGGTGCTCGCCAAGAGTACTTATCAGCAAATATCGCAAATGCATAAGCTGAGATAGCTCCAATAGCATATGGAGGAATCGTCATAAGCTGAGCATCACTAGAAGTATAGCCCATTCCACGAAGGATAGTAGGCATAGTGAACTTCATAGCATAGTTGGGAACAGCGTTGGACCAGTTGGCAAAGAAAAGAAGCCAGATCTTGTAGTCGAGAAGGATATCCTTGAAAAGTCGAAGGTTGAAGTGATCGTTCTCCTTGTAGTCAGAAGGTACGGAAGAGCGACGCGCAAGTTGACGAAGTTCGAGATATCGGATCTCGTCGGCTTCAAGCCAGCGGGTTGATAGAGCTGGAGAGTCGCAGAGCATGAAGAAGCACATGATAGCGACAACAACGGTAAAGAGACCTTCAATGAGGAAGATCCAGCGCCAGCCTTCAAGACCTGCCATACCGTCCATCTTGGCGATGGCAAAAGCAAGAAGACCAGAGAAGGCTCCACCTGTAGCAGCGGAGGTATATAGAATCGCGATTCGGGTCTGGGTCTCGTTGGGAAGGTACCAGTTGGAAATGATAAGGATCGCGCCGGGTAGGAAACCAGCTCTGGGCAAGGTTAGACTGAGACTTCTAACGCGTTCTGGAGACTTACTCAAAGATACCGAGAAGGAAGCGGATGGCCAAGAGACCGGCGTAGTTCTGAACGAGAGCAGTCAAAGTCATGATAACACCCCAGCAGAAGACAATGCCTCCCATGTATACTGATGGTCTCTTGAACTTGTGAAGGATCATGTTTGATGGGACTTCGCAAAGGACGAAAGGGATGAAGAAGATGGCGGTGACGATGTTGTACTCGATACCCTTGAGGTTCAAGTCAACGGTCATACCTTCAATCTTAGCATTTCCTATCTCAAGTTAGCCATTGGTACTAGGTCCAGAGTTAATTGCGCGCATACCAATGTTTGTCTTGTCCAAGTATGCGATCAGATACAGAAGGACAAGCATAGGGATGAGTCGCATCTGTCCATGTTAGGATCACGTCACTACTATCTTCAGCCATTGGACAACTTACATCGACCTTTCGCACAACTGCCTTCTTGCGGGCTTCAGGGAAGTTGTTGACGAAGTCTGCATCATTCTCTGACAGACCGCCCATGTGTTCGGCGTGCATCGTGCCAGACTTCTCGTCGCGAGAAAGCTCACGCTCGATATCGGGAGTTTGGGTAGCCATGTTGAGCTGATCTCTTCTAGTAGAAACAAAAGAAGATGTCTGATGAAAGAGGAAGGTGAACTGATCGTCTAAAGTGTTGTTTTTATAGCCACCTTGACTACTCAGCTGAACAGGGAGAGTCGTAACATTGTTGGTTGGAAACAGGTCAGTGCTGTAGAGTTTTCCCCGGATTCTGGGGTGAGAGTGCGGAGAGATGCGGGGGATGATTCGAGATCTAGAACTAGCCCTTAACGAACAAATCAATGGTATTTCCGACTTGCAATCTAAGCTGTTGAGGGACTGGGGTAATTATTGAGTTTGCCGAAGTCGCAGCCTGGGCGTTGTGGGAATCCGAGAATCCGAGGTTGGGTCTCCGGACTTCTGTGTGGATGCGCCCGGAAAAGGAATCCGGGCTCACAACGCCCTCTTTCTCGTCATTAGACAACAGCTGAGAGACTCCGGAAACGTCGGACTCATTCGGCACGAAAGTCATCAAGTTCACCAGTTCGCCTCTCTAGATGTGAGGCCGAGGCGCGAGGTGAGGGCCTTTCTTTAGATATATAAGAAGACATTAAACTCGACAAATGGGAAATAAATCATCAATACAATCACATCAACAGTCTCAATCACAACAGACAAACAACAAACTTTCAAGTAACATCTTGACTCTTCTACATCTAAACATCACTACTACCTTCTCCAACCACCAATCATCACCATGTCTTTCGATCTCAAGGGTCTTGTCCCCGCTCCCGTCACCCCCTTCACCAAAGATGGCAAGGTTGACTACGATGCCATCCAGCGTCTAGGCTCTTGGCTTGGAAGCATCGATGGCGTCAAGGGTCTCGTCGTCCTCGGACACGCCGGAGAAGGAACCTTCCTCACCCAGCAAGAACAAGTCGACACCATCAAGGCCTTTGTCAAGTCCGTCGATAACAAGATCCCCATCATTGCTGGCATTACAGGCGAGGGTACTGAGGTCGCTGCTCTTGAGGCTAAGCGTGCTAAGGAGGCTGGTGCCCAGGCCGGTCTTCTCTACCCTTCTCACGGCTGGCTGCGATTCGGATACCAAGAGGGTGCTCCTCAGGATCGCTACAAGGTCGTCTACGAGGTCTCCAAGCTGCCTCTTATTCTGTTCCAATACCCCGACAACACCAAGGCTACCTACAACCTTCAGACTCTTCTTGACATCGCTGCTCAGCCCGGTGTTATTGCCATGAAGAACGGTGTCCGTAACATGCGCCGCTGGGACCGTGAGATCCCTGTTTTCCGTCGCGAGCGCCCCAATGTCCCTGTCCTCACTTGCCACGACGAGTACCTTCTCCACACTGCTTTTGACGTCGATGGCATGCTTGTCGGGTATGGTGGTATCGCACCTGAGCCTCTTCTCGAGATGATCGCGGCCGGAAAGGCCAAGGACTACGCCAAGGCTCGTGAGATCCACGATCAGCTTCTGCCCGTCACCAGTGCTGTCTACCACCGTGGCTCGCATATGGAGGGTACCGTTGCTTTGAAGCACGCTTTAGTTGCCCGGGGTATTCTTGACCACGCCACAGTGCGATCGCCGCTGATGCCTCTGCCTGAGGGTGCTGAGGGAGAGATCCACTCTGCTATTTCATCGGCTTCACTGAAGAAGGTTGCTTAGATATTTGTATAGCATAGTCATTATAGCAATAAAATTTCTTTTGCTTTAACTACAATGAGACGTGTCAGTGTGGTTTGTTATTTCCACCCAGCCTCTTGCTCAAAACCAGCCTAAGCTATAGGGTAAATGATCAATCGTTTACTAAACAATCAATATTACGGTCATTCAGATCTAGTCTGGTCTGATGGCACTACTCTTCATTGAATGGGACTTTCTCTGGCTAAGACAGTAACTATACCACAGTCAATTAAAGGCGACCAGATTGCAAGATGAAGAGCGTCGAGCACTCAGCGCCCATGATGAGCCAGTCTGCTTGTTCCGTTCCAGCACCAACAGACAGGCCTCGGCAGCACTTGAACGAGTGTATATCCAGGCTTTACGAGCCTTAACGAGAAACCAATTCTCATTTAGGACTAGACAGCTCAACTCTGTACATGACAGCATCCTCTACCCCCGCAAAAGTGGGTGAGAATTTTCTAAGCTGAAGTCACTTTTCCAGTAATCCGAGTTGTCCCTCAGACTTGTCCCGAGCCATAACCCCGCACCCCGGTCTCCCTCCAAAAAGTCTCGGATTCTTAAACTCTCCACCTACACATTTCCGGTGAATCCGATGGCAACCCCAGTTACCTCAACACCGCTATCCGAAGCATCAACATGCACGAATACAGGAAATTCTCGATCAAAACGAATTCTACCACTTTCCCCAGATGTATCCCGCGAATCCGAAAATCGTCGGAAGGCTTCCAAGGTCAGCAGAGCTTGCGACCACTGCAAACTCAAGAAGCTCAAATGCTCTGGAACACTCCCTTGCGATGGGTGCACGAAGAGGAAAGTGAATTGTCAATACGATGCGGCGTATCGAAGAGGTAGACCGCCGACACCACCGACGGTCGGGACACAGAGACGCTCTATGAGTTCGACGCCTTCTGCTATCCGGCAGTCACATCCTGTGGAGGTGAATCCGGAGTTGGGGACCACTAGATCTTCATCGCAAGGACCTTCTGGTCTTGAAACAACTGAGATTGAAGGTCAATTCTTTGATCCCACTTCGAACTTGACCTTCATCCATCGGGCTTGGAAAAGGTTAGCTCAACAGAACCAACAAACGGATTCGGGTCTTTTGACAGGCTCTGAGAATCTTCAGCCCCTCATGTCAGCTGGCGATGTACCCTTCACGTCAAAGGGCGACCAGAGCCTATTGTTCGTTAGTCATTCAGCGGCTCTAGACCTGTTCACTTATTACTTCGAGAACTGCGTTGTGACATATCGGGTTTTGAATCAGCAATACTGTCTTGCTTGGTTTGAAGCTGTCATCAGCAACTGGCATAATGGACAACCTCTGGAAACAGACGTTGGGCATGCGAAAGCCGCTGTTGTCCTTACTATCCTGGCAATCGCCAGCTTCCGCCAGCATAGGATCACAGAACAAAGGTCAATGCCAGGAGTTTCACTGCTATCTCAACAAAGTGAACAGTATTTTCTTGCAGCGTCTGACTTGACGGCCCAAGAAACTGGACTACCTCGATTGGAGTCGGCACAAGCTCGAGTTCTGCAAGTTCTATACCTATTGCAGACATCGCGTATGAACCAAGCCTGGTATGTCTTTGGGAACACAGTTCCTATCGTTACGGCACTGGGTCTACATCGGAAGTCTGGCCAGTACCGAAACGGAGGTCGACAGCCAACGGACTACATCATATCCGAGTGTCGCAAACGAACTTTCTGGGTTCTTTATACTCTGGACAAGTACTTAGCCGTGGTTTTTGGTCGACCTCGCTTCTATCATGATGGTGACGCCGACCAGGATTTTCCGGATAGAGTCAACGATGAAGATATGACACCAGAAGGCCCGTCGCCTACAGAGCCAGCGATGGATTGCCATGTTGATGCAGTGATATTTCATGCGAGGTATGGATATGGGATAACAATTCCCTTTCTCTACTGACAGTATTCTAGAATTGCAATTATTATTGAGAATGTATCCCGCCAGGTTTACTCTCTGAAGCGGATGCGATCGGAGGAGCGTTTGGCAGCTGCCCAAGGCTTCATCCAACAGCTTCAAGAATGGAGGCAAGCCTTGCCACCTCAATTCGGCTCCGTACGCCCATCTAGTCTCATACCAATATTCTCTCGGCAATCGACAGCCTTGAAGCTCGCTTATTGCCATGCTGTTATGCATACCACCCGACCATTCCTACTTGATCACTCAGACAACTGCAGTCCCGCCTTGCAAGATTGCGTAACGCAGTGTATAGGCGCAGCAAAACTGGCCCTCGAGACAGTGGATGGTATGTTCTCGGAAAGGTCGGTACTATTCCATGCTCTGTGGTGGATGCCCTACGTCACATTCTGTGCGCTAGCGGTGGTATACGTTTGGGACATCCAGCAAAGAAGTAACGAGTCTGCCGACTCTGGCAACACTCTGCTTTTCGACTTGGCAGAGAAATGTCAGAATCATCTAGCAAGGACCATCTCCGCTGAGTCCGCTAGTCGAAGATACAGCATTATCATTGAGGAACTGCGACAAGAGGCCAGACAAGGCCCACAGCACGCAAGTCGGGCATCGCATATGATAAACTGCCACGACGATTCACTTCTTACCAGCGATCATGAGTCTGGAACGAGCATAGATGCGCTGGGGTCTATGTTTGAAGACCATGAGTCTTCTAGCTCGGGTCTCATGTCAATTATGAATCCACTGAGTCAGTGGCAGCCGACTGACTGGCTGGACCTGGACTCCTCGGTACGCACAGTATCCTTCGTCTAACGAATGGTTAGCTAACAGTGCAGGCTTTTACATTCTGTTCCCAGCTTGATGATTTAATGATTTTTTAGGATATGTTTATGATGTTCACGACTATGCTACAAAGTTTATGATAAAATATCCTTGCTCTCTCTTCCCCTTGAATTGAGCTTTAGGCTTTATGTATGTCGTCTAGAACGGTAGCTACACTCCTTTTTCGAGGCTACAGTTGAGTCTATCAGTGGCATTAAATGGAATTAATCATGCTACATGGGATAGCGATTTGCAACATGTCAATGAGAAAAGTAGTATTGCATCAAAACTCTATATATATGCGTTTCTACTCCGTGCAACCAGGGCAGGTAAAGCACGATGGATTGTCCCAGGGCCAATTCATTAAAGCGTCCCTTGTTATATCAAGGGGAATAGGCCCATCCGTTGTAGAGAGCTCAAAAGCAGAGAATCTACAACGTCCGTCTTTATATGCCGAACCCTTACAGTCCCTTATAGCTTCGCAGATCGCGGCCCAGCCGAGTCCTAGCGCAGATATTGTCCAATTCACTGATCTCCTGTCCAGTATCCACCACCCATGTAGGCATTGAGTCCGCAGATGGTCCCATCCGGGGTGTCTTTGCGAGAGCAAGCATCTCCTTGTTTATAAGAACATCTCTCAGGTGGCGTATTCGAAACCGAAGCTGCAATGCAGTCTGGGCATTTCCAACAACGCTTATTGACCCAGTATGAATGCTTTCAGCTTCCACCTGGGGTATCATAGTTGATAAAATCGGATTCCTTGATCCTGATATTTGTAAATATACAACGGTTCTTAAGTTGCCAATAGCCCACAGACTAACAGTTCTCTATGCCCTAACAGATAGCTATACACTAATAAGCATTATTCTAATAGAGATAGTTTCCAAGTATATTTTTCACTCTACTGTAAAATAAAGACCCCTTAGCTATAGTTATCTTATCTTATTATTGATAGATGATAGATAACTATCTGTATTATGCGTTTTACTATTTGAATCCAGACGTGAAGGTACTTGGTTTAACTATGATTGGGATTATAAACTTTCCTTGTGTCTTTACCATCTGTAGAAGAAAGTGTCTTCTATGAAACAAACATTTTGACTATTAAGCGACCCGGCATACCGGAACAAGTTGACCAGTGAGTAACACTACAGCTCATAAGCATTCATGAGAAGAGATTTCTCCAACATGGCAATCTCGCTACACTGAAATTGCTCTGTTCCACTTTGTCATCGTTCAAACCCATTGCCAAGCTGTTATTTCATAACGCCAAGTTAGCCAAGAGACATCGCGGCCCAAACATTTCTTGGACACCTTGGCACTAATGGCATCTTACACCCACCATAGGCAGAACGGAAGAATTAACTGAAGAAACTCCGAACAGAGGCTTGGCTTTCTAACGGTTCTTGGGGTCTTGGTGTTAAATCCGAGATGGACAGTGGGGGAATAACCTTACTTGGTCTTGGCTTTGGTTACGCATCACTCTCCACTCCTGAAACTGCCAAGCATGGAAGATACGACTACAGGAGAGATTAAGCCATGACCGGATTTTCAGAACTTCTGGATATAAAAATGGATGAGAAGCTGGCCTCGGTGACTTGAGACTCATTCCAGTCATTCCAGTCATTCGTTCTCTTTCTCGTCATTCTTTTACCCTCATTCTTTTATAACAACACTAAGCCTCTCTGTGAGATCATCATGCTTGTGTTCAAGTTCCTCCTTGCCGTGCTGCCTGCGGCGTTGGCCAAGGACATCTTTGTCGCCCCGAACGGTTCTAGCAGCGGTTCTGGGTCCAGCGGCTCGCCCATGTCTGACATCCAAGCTGCTGTCAACAAGGCTCAACCCGGCGACATCATCTACCTCCGAAAGGGAACCTACCGTCCTTCCAAGAATATCCACTTCACCAAGAAGGGATCTTCCAGCAAGCCCTACACTATCTCTTCCTACCAGAATGAAGAGGTCATCATCGATGGTGACAAGATGCCCGGCACCCCGGCTCCCTTGGGAGGCTCTCTTGCCGGCAGTGATCGTGGTATCTTCCATGTTGAGAAGGCCGAGTACTGGCGCTTCATCCACATCACCCTCACCAAGGGCCCCTATGGTGTCTATGTGAAGGACTCGCACAACAACTACTTCGAGCGCCTCACCACCCACAGCAACTACGAGTCCGGATTCCACATGCAGAACAGCATCTCCAACAACGAAATCGCCTACCTCGACACTTACAACAATGCTGATCCTCGCAACAATGGTAAGAACGCTGACGGTATAGCTATCAAGGAGGGCTCAGGAGCAGGTAACATCATCCGCGGTATTCGAAGCTACGAGAACTCAGACGACGGTATCGACCTGTTCGAGTTCAAGTCCTCTGTAACCATCCTTGACAACATCGTTTTCGATAACGGCGTCAACCGCTGGAACTTTAACCCTCACGGCGCCGACGGCATTGGCATCAAGCTCGGCGGCGTCAAGAACGAAGGCGGCAAGGTGAACCACGTCGTGCGCAACAACTTCTCCTTCCGCAACCGCCGTGGCTTCAGCGACAACAACATGCCCGGCGACATGACCCTCATCCACAACACCGCCTGGAAAAACCGCGAAGAGGGCTTCAATCAGCGCTCTTCCAAGGCTACCTACGAGAACAACCTTGCTGCCAACAACAACAACTCCAGCAACCTTGGCAAGCAGAACACGCTGAAGGATGTCAAGGCCAAGGGGAACAACTGGGAGAAGGGTGGCTCTTGGAAGGACAGTGATTTCAAGGCTGTGAGCACGAGCCTTGTCAAGGGCCGACGACAGGCGAATGGAAAGATTACTCCCAGTGACTTTTTGCTCCCTGCCAATGGTGCAAACTACGGTGCTACCACCAAGTGGGTCTAAGCCAGGTGGATAAAGAAAGGTTGGTTCCATTGATGGCTGGTCAGGTTGACCGAGATGGTGATAGGTCTGTGACCAGTTTAAGTGTTAGTTGGTCTAGCAATATATAGTCTGTACTTCTTGTAGACATATGTAAAATGTGCAAAGCTACTTATTATCATCTAACAGCTGTCAGCGTGAAGCTGGCCTGCCAGATCCCTTTCACTGATGCTGATTCGCGAATAAGCTCAAGGGTCTTCAGTATCAAGGTTACCACGCCACCACATACTTTCATAACACCACCATTTATCCTTCGGTGTCCTGCTTTTGCGCCGATGTTAGATAGACAAGCTGTATGAGTTAACACTTTTACCAGTTCCTTTGTAGCTTGCTGAGAGCCGCTGTAAAAGGCGCTGCAGTTAAGCTGTCTCACCAGTTCTAATCTCAATGGTTAGGTGTATAAGCTTAAATTACAGTGGCGTAAGTACATACGACCAAAGCTCGTAGAAAACACGGGATCCCGTCCGCTCTCCCATAGTTAAGTTGCGAAGCGCTGGATTAGTAATTGGGTCGGTGACGACCAGTGAATCCCCGGTGTTGTATGTTTTTTGTCCACTGCTTGCTTATCTAATTACGCAACCCAACTACAATTAGACTCTTTTTAACTATTATTAATGAGTAAAATAATTTATACTGCTTACCTTTTAGCTACTTAAACTACTTCATAGTAAGTGAAAAGGTCTTTTCCAACTGGGCGGGTAGTGGGTCTTGCAGTCTAGATGCATGAAACTCTCAGTTTATGGTACTTTGGCGCTGCCAGAGTGAATAGCAAATACAATTGCCAATGAGACGGATATTGATCTCTGCTGTTACTTCACCATCCTCAATCAAACATTCCTTGTGCTTATAGACAGACTGAATGCTCATTCTTGAGAACAAGCCCTTTTATTCCCCGTCGCCTCCAGTTCTAGCTAGTGGTATTTGTCAGCCAGGTTCTCTTTAACCTCCCTCTACCTTTTCTCCTCAGACCTTGTCTTGAGGATGTTCACTGGAAATGACGTCCTAGAGTATTGAGAAGCCACTTTTATTCAAATAACTTTTTTTCTTTAGTCGTTTTCTTGGATGTGCTTGTGGGCGTGCCGTTGACCCACCTGAAACCAGCCTGACGACCTTAGAAAGGAGGATGCACCACGCTATATCAACTCAAAACACACAATATGCGTTCATTGTCAGTCTGTGACTTGCTGTATGATAAGATGTCACGGCAGCACTGCGTTGTATGATCGATATGGTTTGGGACCGCATCTGTTTAATTACCAATCGCTTGACAAAATTGAGCGAACTCATCCGTTGTCAAGCGACGAGCGTTCTCTTAGCCCTCAAACCGGAAACAGGCGACTTTATCAGCAATGCGACGTAGTATCAAGATCAACACTGAGACCAAGAAGACCAAGGTTTAGGTTTCTAAAAAGAACCATCTCCCCCCTGAGCTAATCTTTGTCGCACGTCCTAGTAGTAAAAGCGAGGATGATAGTGTCTTGCTGAAAGTGGCGATGGACACGTCTATGAAGCTTAGTTTAATAGTAGTTATTGATACTAAGACTGTAAAAGAGATCAGCAGAGCTAGGATGCTAGTAGTAATATTATATGGGTTTTAAGGAATCCTTATCTAAGATTTTATTATAGATTAAGAAGATATCTTTATTTAGCTTCTAAGTATATCATCAGTATCTAGGAAGTGACAGGGCTCTGGACTTAGGAGCTCTATATTATCAACTACCTTAGCGCTTTCATTATCATGGCCTGAGGTCACTGGGGACCGTATTGAAGTCCCAGTCTCAAGACCTCCATATATTTGCGGTCTCTTCAACACCCGTCTCAATTCGTTCCGTTTATTTCTCTGATTCGTTTTTGAAGACGGTCTCTTCCATAGCCCACGCAATCTATCAACCAGTGGTCGCAGCGTCGGGACGCTGACGCAAATAATAGCACACAGTGCTTCAGTCATGGTCCATAAACACGTCGGAAACATCGTCCACGTAGCATCTGCGTCCGTAAGTGCCACACGGAGGGTTGTTAAACGAATCACCGAAATCGCACATGTGCTGTCAGAGAAAGGTGTTAATTGAGTACATTTCCCTCAATAATCAAACCCCCAAAGCTCTCGAAAAGTACTCACAAAAACCCCAGACAGAAAACCGCCATCAATACCACCTTCTGTACCCACGGTAGAGGCAGGGTCTTGAGTAGCGGCAGCGGCATTATAAAGATCAGCACGTCTGTAATGACATGCATGATAGCATAAGCCTCCCAGAATTTTATTCGTCCAGTACAACTATTCGGCGCAGATGCGTCCCAGTTCCGCTCGAGAGGCAGGCAGTTCAGCATAGCACCCAATAGGCCGGCCATAGCCCAGATTACCAGGAAACCTAGGGCTATGTTGCAAAGGCGCTGGAAGTTGGGAAGCGGGAAGACACGACGGTATTGCAGGAGGAAGGTCGCTTTCATTAGCGTTATAGCGAAGCTATATTCCATACCTACGAACCATATGATCTATCCGGTTACATAATTATTAGCCTCTGAATGCGATACGATGTGGGAAAGGCGAACTTTAAGGAACGTAGACATCTGAGTGGGGGAGAGGAGGTGGGCATGGCGGCCGAGCCCCAACCTCACAGCTACGACTTGAGTTAGAATCAAGCTGCAGCATGTAGTGAACTAGTTTCAATGCTCACAAACTCCCATTATAGCTCCGCCACATATAGTTGCAACCTAGCAAAGGAGTATTAGTAGGAAGATTACAAGAGACGAGAAAATACATACCAAAGCCGCAGCCAAAGCCCAATCATCAGGCCCAAATTTCCTTATAATTACGAGCCGAACATAAAACCGCAGGGACACAACGATCACTGCTACCGAAACGCACGTTGCAATGATAGCTAGTATCAGGTTCTGAGAGTTCTCGTCCCCCGCTTGGTGTCGATCCATAGGGGCAGTTTATGATATTTTAATTCTTTAGTGCCCGCCCGTAGTACTGTCAAGACATCCGGGACAGCCTTCTTATAAGTCTACACACAAAGAAACTTAAAAAGGCGCACTAGCTTAGTAAAACAGGGATCGGCGTCATCATAATAAATCGTATGTAAAACGTTTCTTTTGACTAGCAATCTAGCGTGCTTTGTGGTTTTCTCTGTCTTAAACTGAGGGTTGGATCAGGGTCATAGCACCACTCAGTACCGTGTTAGATGGCGACTGTGGCTTGTGTGCTGTAACGTTGTCCAACCATCAGAGACATGATCGCCCTTACTCTGAGTCAGGGTTGTCCCCTCATCTGCTGAGAGATGGTCTGTGCTAGTACAGTACGTATAGTCCCACCGTCTAGTAGTAGGACATTAGCGAGGGCGAAGCCTGAGGAAGCGGGCGTGGCGATTCAGCCCATGGCCCCATCAGTTACAACCGACAGAAGTAGTCCCCCTCCTACCGCTAGAATCCAGCTAATCATGATGCGCCCGGTTGGCGTAGGAAACTCTAATAAAGTGGGTATGGTCCAAATGCCTCAGTTAATACCAACTGTGTCTTTGCGGAAAAGCTAACAATTTTAATACTAGTTGCCTCTACTTTTAGTAGCAATCCTATAGGGTCTTTACTTTGTAAAACCGGGCAGTAAAGTCTGCGATCCCGATACTCAAAGCTTCGATATTTACATCTCTACTATAGCGCAAAAGGCTTTTCCGCGTACCAACCAGAGAATTCTCGAGGGTATTGAAGTTTTAGCAAGAGGGTGAGACAAAAATGCTAAAGTTTGGCTCGGGACCTATGCAAGTCTTGATTAGTTACTCACGAGTCAAACGGAGGTTCCAGACAGCAACAACAAGCTGTTGGAACTGTGGCTTACATATCAAGCTCTTGTATTTGGCTTCTATTACGGACATCTTGAGCCCTTGGTTTCTTATGAGCTTGTGCCTAACAGCACTGCATACTACTGTGGCCTCTAGGGTCGAGGCAGTACAACCTTTCTAGCTATGTGTTCACAGTTCGGTAACGAGCTCAAGAAGAATCGAACGGTTGGGCGAACACGCGTCTTACACATGCTTGCTACAATGTATGCTGGGCGGAACAAGATCTTTTTACCGGACCATTCTAGTACCGATCTTGTGGGTTTGCTGGGTTCCATCTCTATACTCACGAGAAGCATTCTTCAACCAACCGACAACCCAGAAGATATGGGTCAGTTCTTTATCTTAGATTTGCCTGTGGTTCATCTTCCACCTAATGAAGACGGTGAGCTTTACGCCGCAGTCGGGCACAGTCTTGAGTACCGAACTTGCGAGGCCCGAAAGCGCGTTGTGCAACCAAGGGGCCCAATGAAGAGATGGGCTGTTCACTCAAGCATGAGTACAGTATTTCGTGAAGGCAATCATGAGGTAGTCATGGCAGCTCGGTGTGGGGAGCGCCTTGTGGGCTGGTTTAGCCCAACCGCTGCAGACGCTATGGTTTTGAGTGAAGCGTGCTGTCGCAAAAGGCATGACGACGAGAGCGAGAGTAATTCTGAGCGGTGTTCCGTTAGCTTTGAGGTTTCTGATCAAGATTGGCAGAAGGGCTGTGCAAAACGAGTTGCGGGAGGTGAAGAGGAAACGGTTGGGCTGGTTCATTCTTTGGGGAGTCCTGCGCTAATATGTTGCTGTTGGGTTCTAAGGGCAGATTGGGGAAGATCTGGCTATTGTAACGGATGACGTCGAGGCTGCAATAGGCAGAGTTCAGTTGGCTAACAGTGGTATTGTTATTGCGTAATTTCCTTATCTCTCTATCTTTTTTGCCCTCAATCGCGAAATTACAACAGTTTGAGGTGCCGATATAAAACAGAGTAAAACATAGATGTATTAATCATATTATGTTCAGTTCTATTAAACGACCGTTTCAATTATGTCTAGCGAAATGCGTCCTGTGCATCCCAACTAATCGGTCTACTTAAAGTCAGCACTTAACCCAACTCCAAAGCAGTGACAGTCTTAGGTGGGTCTTTAACTTACACATCTGAAAGACTTAACAATAGGCTGGGAAGTCTCATAAGGCTTACCGCCCTGGACACAAGTCGGGGTGTCGCGCCAGGTAATGCCTAGCTCTGCTCCAACCTCGGATCCTTGGCAGCCAGGTAGAGCATAGAAGAGACAGTTGCCAGCGGCGTAAACCGACTGGGGATCCAGAGCACCGACGCAACCCTCATTGTTGGAAGTGGAAGTAGACTGGTAGCAGGATGTGTTGGGCATATCTTCGCCGAAGTTGAAACAGCTCTCAGGTACGGGCTGGGTAGAGTAGAGGGTACGTGAGATGCCGTTGCCGCTCATCTGGCAGTTGGAATCGCTGTAGGCAATGACTGATTGACATGGTCAGTTTACTGCTGGTCGAGATGATACCTATCACTTACCCGTCCAGTCAGCAGCGGCGGTGTGGAAAGTAGCCATGGCGGCGATAACAGTAGCGATAGAGAACTGCATATTGAACTATAAGAGGTGAAGTTGTATGGTATTGTGACCTGAGCAGTGTAGTTAAATTAAAATGAAAGAGTGAGTTGAGAGAGAAGCTTTTCGATTCATATCTATGCCTTGTTATATAAATTTCCAACTGGCTGAAGTATGATGCGATTGAATTGCAGTACCCCTTGGTTTGGCCCGTTTACCAAGCCTTGAATGAACTATATTGTGCTTACAGTTCCACTGTTCCTGAAGGATTCAATCCTTTTACGAGGCGGTGAATTTAGCTTGCTTTAGAACCTCGCCAATGCACCTGATTGGTCTACCTAGTGCCGAAGCTCAGCAGTCCAACTGAGCGTCCAATCAAACCCCGTCATTATAAGTCTGAGCTTGGGTCGCTCATTTCCGTACAATCCATAGTGGATTGCTTTGATTCCTCAGATGAAGATCATAGGCTTGTTTGGGAAAGATTCTGAAACAATACTCAGCCTTAAACAGCGGAGCGAGAGACCTCTGCGACTGCTGATTGAGTTGGGAACGATCGTGCAACGATGGCGGATCTCGGCCTGCTAGAGGTAGTCTGGCGAGACGCCACACTAATGGGACTTTGGTGTTGATCGTTACTCTCTGACTTACTTCAAGAGTGCTAGGCAGTTAAAACATCTAGCGCAATTCTTTCTGCAGCCAACAAAAATTGTTGAGTATTACTTTGGCAGCATTAGTTGAATTGTATCTTTTCAACAATGGTGCATACTCACGTTCGAAATCATCCCCCCATCTCAGTCCAAGGGTAAGCATGAACTGTAGTATCCGATAGTAGAAGAATCCCCTCCTAGAATCCAATCGACTGTGCTGAGTGTGATCATCCTTAGCAGACTCCACAGATGCAGCGCCAGTCAGAAGCCTATACATGCGTAAGACAATTAGCTATTAATAAAATGTAACGTCATCACTTACACCCAGAGATAAACATAAGGCATTTGCATCCAATCTGCAACTTGGGTTTCTCTTAATACCACCCATAGTTGTTTGCAATCATCTCTGTTTGCATAGCAATGGCGATGAGGAATTTTGGACTGCAACACTCGCCATTGAATGAAGCACGATAGCCGACATGCTTCCATCACTTTGTTTTGGGTTGTATCAGCTTTCCTTATCTCAGACCATATCAATCGCTCATGCATAGCGAAATACATCTGGACATTTTGTTCTGGCTGTGCTGGCGTTGCTGTACTCTTATAAACCTCGTCATAAAAGTCCTTGAACATCCAGAATGAGTCATTCAATAACTCTAGAGTTGCGACAGGGATAAAGTCTGGTAAATGTCCGTACCCTTCAACAATGCGAAGTGGTGAATTGGGCCAGAACGGAGGGGCAGTGTCAACATCTTTGGCACAGACAATGCTTGATAAATATGGTGTGGGAGGTGCAGTGGTGAAAAGGCGGCTACTGTCGCGGAGTACGGAATCGATAGCATCTAAGCTTGTTTTCAATAAAAGCCGGTATTAGTCTGACCTTTCCTTTCCGCAGAGGCTACTATTTAGCTTACCAGGAGATAGCTCGGGTAAATAAGTCATAATGAGACATAGAAGACTGATCCTTTGTAAGTATATGATAGAGGCCGCGAAGATGAACAGGTCCATCTATACTGCCAAGCGTAGACTAAAGACTATCGTAAGAATAAAAACCCAGGAACCTTTAGGGTTACAGCCAAGTATGTACCTCAAACATTTCCAGGCAGGTAATGGCACAGATGGTCGCATCCTGGACATTGGGTGACATGGAGATTTGTTGATTGATAGCTTCCAGGGCCATACGTCGTAGAGATAGTAGGTTTTGCTTTGTAATCCAATGGCTTCCAGGGACTTGCTTCTCTATCGCTGAGAAAAGAAGTACCTTTAGTGTTGTAGCTAAGAAGGCTGCCCTATCGGAGAAGAAGTGCCGTACCAGATATTCTGTGAATATCGGATGAATAGGTAGACAAAGGTTGCGTGCTTCGACATTGTGATGGTTCAAGTCTTGATTAGTCGCGCAGGTAGCATTAGTTCAGAGGCTATTACAAGAAACGGAAAATTGTCTTACGGAATTGGAGTGCATAAGATATCTTTCGAGATAATGCTGGAGGGACCCCGTCATATGGATAGCTTCCTACCAATGAAGATATATCTGTAGGCTCAAAGGATAATAACGAAGTATTCTGCTGGTTGCAAATAGTGCCTTGTGTAACGTTGCCTGTGATGTAGCTTCCTCCACTAGGCTTACGCTGGATAGGATCCCCCCTTTTTAATGCTTTTCGGTTCTGGCTGTTCCTATCGTGTGTTCGAAACCTGGTATATGAGTTTGTTGTGGGCTTCTGAGAGTGCGAACCTTGTATTGCACAAGATGTATCCGTCACTGGCATGCCTTCAGACGGTGTGTTGAACTTTTGCCGCAAATGGCCAAGCATTGCGTGGGCCCTGATCTGGCTCTTGGTCTCGGAGTTAACGGGCTGTCCTCCATCTTGGAAGACAAATGTGAACTTATCCATTGGGGCAAAGCAATATGGGAAATCTTGTGAAAAGGATAATCTGTACAAAATGCTTTGTGTGTTTATTCAGTATGAAGGTTAGCTGGACAGATAAGCACTCTGATCAGGTTTTGCCCAAGCAGAGGACTAAACACTAGCCGATACTGTCAGAAATGCCATAGGCATCAGTGTCAGGGGGTCGTGGATATGACAAAGCGATTACTGTACTGGAAATGTCCCAAGACGGCAAAACCTGGTCTCTGCATCGTACTACCCAGTCATGCATACCGCCCTAGCCACAACCGACCGATTTAGCCAGGCCTTTGCCAGTTAGTGCCAATCGATCGTTAAACCACCCTTGCACTACGAATTCCCATTGAAACTCCCACAACAGCACCATGGGCACTGACGTGGGATAGATACCTTTCTTGTTAAAATAATTCTGGAGAAATGGGAACCCGATCTAACCAAGCACAGCTTCTTAGGCATTTGAAGGATGGGCTGAAAACTGAGTATCTGGAATGCGCATATTTGCCACGCAGGGATTGTACTGCCCGTTTGTGCATGTCGGCTATCCAGGATTTATGTAAACACCGGGGGAAATAAAATGGGCTGGGCAGATCTCCTCATGTTTCAAGACGGAACTTTCCATCCGGATCCTTCCTCTTTCCCTAATTTGGCGAAAATGCCGTTCTAGCTTCGGGCTTCGGGCTTTGGTCCAGATCCTTTCATTCAGTGTCAATGCTCGGGTAGTCAGAGGGCAAACTAGAGTGGACATCTCAACTCAAGACCCTTATTCTTTGTACAAGCAGATGCAGACAAGCAAACGTCGCTTTCATTTGTGATTGATGGATTGCTCTGTATGGTATATACCCCTGGTCTGTGGGCCACCTCGGCCTTCCATGGTATGCTGATTGGTAGCCAAAGGAATGTGATGTTGGTCACGACGTCATCTTGACCGGAGTTTGTTCAAATGGGTCCAGTCCCGTAACAGCTAACCGATGGGAGCCTGAGTTTTATGCATGATGGTCTTATTTATGTATGTCTCTCAGAGGTCGCTTAGCATCCTGGACTCTGTTTGCACAGCGACTGGCTTGTGAACGAAACCTGATCAGGAAACGCAACTATTTTCAACAAGCATCTGTTTGCTCCCGGCGCCTACCGCACGCTATCGATCAGTAGCGGCAAATTGACGAATAATTTGGTGGGTACTAACTAGAACGATTGACCCAGAATCGTCCGACGCCATTGAAGATCCGCTCACCCGAGATGATGCGTGTAGTGTTTCATTCTATCATGACACATCACTTTATCAGCAATGATGATATTGAATACCAGTATGCCCCGATATTGTATTGTAACAATATACAGTGTTAGTAAATTAGAAATATAGTAATAAAATGATTATTGGGCTTCAACCGGACCAAAACAAGACAAATATCCAGACTGTCTTACAAGTACACCCACCCATATACCACCAGAGCGAGAACAATAACGTAAGTCCCCTGAGTAACCTTGTGTGCTGATGTGTTTCTGACTGCAGAGACTGCTGAAGAGCTCTTATCGAGACTTGCGGTATTGACGGAGGTCTTCGGATTCTTAGTGGGGCTCGCTGGATAAGGAGTCATAACAACGGCGTTAGTTACCGTCACAGCGGGTCCTCCCCGTTCTAACGTGTGTCCGTTGTATACCGCTATAGAAGCCGGTATAAGACCACCGTCCGACTGAGACGCTCCGGCAGCCGGAACGGCATATGTGGAAGTTTCTCCAGTATCCTTGTTCACCACTTCAAGCCCAGCTGTTCCAAGACTCACTATCTGATTGGTGACAGTCGATACCACGCCATCAAAAATGGTAGTGGAGTCGGATTCTATACTAGGGGTAGCCGCAGACCCATCAGTTTTGGGACTGTCAACAGCACTCTGCAGAGTTTCTCCAGGCCCTGAATGCCGCGCATGTCCAGCGGTAGTGGGCATGGCTCCTGGGTTGCCGTGGTGGCTCAAAATGTCTTGCCCACCATCCCCTAGATGGGAGTCATTGCTGTCTCCTGAACTATCAACAGTCTTGGTATTTATTGGGCCTTCATTCGTAGGCTCAGCACTGTTGGGGTGATCCCTAGTGACTTCAGAAGCACCTAAGCTGTTGCTAGGACCAGCGCTGTTGGTCCCTGAGTTGTCGACGGCCTTCGTATTGACTGGACCAACTGGGTTAGGCTCAGAATTGTCGGAGTTACCCAGACTGCCCCGCGAAGTACTCAAGCCATCGCCAGCTTCAGCATTGTTGTCGCCTGGATTATGGAAAGCCTTGGTATTGGCTGTACCGACAACAGTGGATTGGGGGTTCCCTGGGTTGGCAGTGGGTTTGTCACCACTGGAGCCACCTGAAGTGGGGTCCATCTTGTGTTGGCTAGCTGTAGCTGTCTCAAGACTTCCTACGCTAGGGGGAGGTTTAGCAGTTGCAGACGGGACGGCCGTTGGTTTATCGGTGTCGGGCTTCTCGGCAGAAGTCGTACGGGCAGGGACGAGCTCATTGACCGCGGGTATAGCGTAGGGAGGGTCGAATGTACCGAATTTGTTGTCCTTGATACCACAATGAAGCCAGTAAGGATAGCCATACTCTTTAAACTTCTTTGGAACCACTAAGAATGGGTTGCAGCGGGTGTCATCGCCTTTCACAGGGCGTGTCTGTGTTGCGAGTTCGGATCTGTTGAACGATCTAGTACAGTGGGTGTCCAAATCGCTGAGGTAGAGCTGTCTGGTTCGCCTTCGAGTGTTTGCAATATCATCTGTATAGGGCACCAACGTCGAAACCTCAGTCAGATCAAATGAGAAGATCTCTCTGTTGGCAGAAGGACCCAATGGACCACAGGCATTGCTGCCATACATCGTGTTTACAATCATATATACCGATGGTGACGTACTGATATATGTAAGCAGGCCTATTCCGTACAGCATGTAAAAGTCGATACGTACAATGTATAGTCGGAGACGGTGTCGCGATAGGTTGACGGGTAGGAATGGTTGCCAGTCGTAGGCCAGAAGACCAAATCGACCGTACCGACATACCTGAGAAAGGTCAGAGGCCGTTCCAAAATATGCATTTATTAATAGAGGATATTAACATGCTACACCATGGATCATTCCATAATGTCCGCGACTCAGTGGCATTGTAGTATGAGCAGGTGTTGACCTGGAAGGGCTTGGCAATGCCTGGTGCTGAAGTGATGATCGGTGGGCTGCCACTGCTTCGGGTGCTGACGCTGGAGCTGTTTGCGGTAGTGACAACCAATGCTAGGGAAACTCAGTATTTTAGTAGCTTTGAAGAACAGTCGGTGTCGTTTCGTACCATTGGCCCGCGAGATGATCACACTCGAGACGAGCAGTAGATAGCCTATCCATTGTCGACTTCCCGTCAACATACTGCGGGAGAAAAGGATACAGAAACGAATGGAAAAGGATTGGGTCTTGATGATAGAAACGAATGGCAATCTAGCGAAAACGCCTTGAGGCAGAGGCTCAGACTATAGGAAAAGACAGGAATGCAAGTCACTGTCTCATTTGTTCAATTAGACTCGGGACTAGAGAGTAGTACTATGATATTTATCACAGTTTACAAGGGCAGTCTGCTATGTTCCTGCCACCGTTGAGATCTTTGAAACATCCCCTGCCTATGACCCTTACAGGAAGCTCTGAGGCTCAACGACCCTAAATTGAGTTAGGTTAGACCAACTTCTGTACTAGGTATGGTCCGTATCAACACATCAACTAGGATATCCCTACTGACCCACCACATTTCAGTGTTAAATCCTTCACGGAGATTACCACACAGGTAGGTGTCAGAAGAAATGTCCTCCAAGACTTAGGCTACAGAAATAATGTAGCCTAAATGCTAGCCTAAGCTGGCATAAGGTGGTCAAATTATTTCGTTTCTTATGCTGTAGGGGCCAATTCTTATAACACCCTGAGGCCACACTATCCCAGTGGCCGGCTTGTGTCCGTATCACTTTGATCACTTCCCAAAAGCCTCTCCACATTTCCCTGGTAACACTTCGTCACGAGTTGAAGCCAAAGACTAGTTGGTCCACTCGAATCTTCACATTCGTCAACAGCTTTCCACCTCTTACTCCAGTCGTTCGACCTCCATACAACTCACCATCATGGACCTTTTTGGTCAGCTATTTCTCATATGCTTCTTGTTTTGGGTGGCCACCTGTCGTGCTTCTCCGTCTGCCATTGTTATTCCCTCTAGCCAGTACTTGTAAGTTGTGTCATATCGGCACTATCTAAGCCCTCTAGTTAACAATCGCGTTTAGTGAGGGAAATGATGGACCTTGGAGCACCTTCAACCTCCGACTCGGCAGCCCCGGGCAGGATGCTCGAGTACTGATTTCTACAGCCGCCCCGGAAACCTTAGTCGTCCTCTCACAATATGGTTGTTCGAAAGACGTTTTGGATAAGGTCCCATCGGACTGCGCAGTATCGAGAGGCAACATGTTCGAACCCAACGAATCGTCGACTTGGAACGGATTAGGAACCTATGGTATCAATGGTGGGGGAGTCGGCCTGGAAGCGAATCTCGGATATGTCCAGGCAGCAAAATTTGGACTAGATACTGTTGGAGTTGGCCTTGTCGATGGAGCAAACGGTATTACTTTGGAGAACCAGACGATCGGTGGTATAGCCACAGCTTCGCCATTCTATCTGTGAGTGGTACCTTGCCTAATATCGATCTCCAACGTGAACTGACCCGCCGAAGAGGTATCTTTGGGATCAACCCTCAGCCCTTGAACTTTACTACGCTGGGTAACTTCTCTTCTCCGTCCTTTATCACCACCTTGAAGAATAAGAACAACATCCCGAGTCTCAGTTGGAGTTATACAGCTGGCGCTATGTATCGTAAGCACTTGATGGTCATTTGTGACTACCCCTCTCTCCAAGCTAATCTAATCATTGCTGGTTCCAGGTCTAAAGAAAGCTTATGGCCAACTAATATTCTCCGGATACGACTCTTCACGATTCATTGAGAACTCAGTTACGTTCACCATGGCAAATGATGTCACTCGTGATCTGGTTGTCGCCCTTCAAGCCATCAGTTACAGCGGAGCGGAAGAAGCACAGCTTTTAAACTCGCCGATCCATATTTATATCGACTCGACCGATCCCAATATGTGGCTTCCCAACGACGCTGTTGGAGCCTTCGAGTCTGCATTTGATCTCACGCTCGATGACAGCACAGATCTATACTTAGTCAACGAGTCGCATCACGACCACCTACTTGCTTCGAACGCCGAAGTATCATTTCGGTTATCTGATGTGCTTGAAGGGGGAAGTATCGTGACGATAACTCTTCCATATCGTGCATTCGACCTCAAGGTAGAATATCCATTGGTCGATAAGACCAGCTATTACTTCCCACTAAAACGTGCAACGAACGAATCCCAATACACGTTGGGACGAGTATTTCTCCAAGAAGCGTAAGATACCTGAGGGTGGTACAGCAAGACCAGAATGCATTCTAACACATTCATTCAGATATCTTACAGCTGACTACGAGCGTGGCGTTTTCAATGTGTCCCAATGTGCCTGGGTTGAGGGTGCAAAGGAACATGTCGTTACCATCACTCCCAAAGACGCTGATGACGACTCTCTCACTGACACCATTTCGTCAGGAAGGGGAGAGGAAGGAGCCGGTACCGGTGGGGTGAACTCAGACCCCGTACCAGAAAGCCAGCCACTAAGCAGCGGCGCTATCGTGGGCATCGTGGTTGGTGTAGTGGTTGGCTTGGCCATTGCTGTGTCAGCAGCATACTTGGTGATTACTCGAAGAAATGAGCGTAGTGGATCCACCCAGGTAGGCATGCCAAAAGAGGTAACTGACACCGAGGGAGGGGACTCAACGGAATCTGGAGTATACTCCATTCTCAAAACACATCACGAGCTTGCGGGAATTGTCAATCAAATCCACCAGTTGCATGGAGAGCCTATTGAAGAGAGAGTGGGAGGCAGAGTTCATGTCTATGAGCTTCCAGACTCTGAAAAACAGGTAGTCGCTACTTATATTGAGCCAGTGAGCTCTGTTTCCTCGCCTTCTATGGTAGAGAGTTCAGTTCAATAGACACAACATTTTTGTTCATATATTTAATAATATTTCTAAGTCTCCCCGCGATACCAAACAGCAGTCTTCAAAATAGTAGTAAACTGAAAATGCCTCTATATATACTTTGTCTTGGAGAGAAAAGCAATGGGATGGCAGATCCCAAACTGCTTGTGCCGGATTTCAACAGCGGGAATAAAGTTCACGGGAAAGATGTGATTAAAAAAATGTGATGAAACAAAACCGGGAAGACGGTCCGATGATTAACACGGGAATAACAATGGAAAAATCAGGCCTGAGTGATGAGCCAATGGGAGCCATGAGCATGTTTCTAGTGGCGGAGACATGACTCGCAGTGCTCGAGGCTGTACAAAAGTGAGCTGAGCTATCCGTACTGCGTAGAACAATGGAAGTTATTCGCGGAGCATATCCTTTTAAGGAAGTTGCCCTAACCAAGGTGGTACAAGATCTAGCGGGTTCTACGGCGTCTGCGGTGTTATCACGGGTATTGGTAAAGCCGGGAGAGACAGCAGGGATGTGTCCGATGGTGTTCTAGATACAAAGCTTATCCTTTCTTGGAAGTTGGACTAGCCGATCTAGGACTAAAGGATCCTTCGCTTAGAGAATATCCTGTCGTTTGATCTTAGATCTGTGCGCTGACAACAACACTTCAGGGCGTAAGCGAGCGTCCACCACCACAAACCTCGTAGCTGAACCACCAGCCAACGCTAATCATTACATGCAGTGCTGTGGTGGGGGGGACATCTTTGCCTTCTCTTTTGTGAAATCGCATGTGATAAGATTGGGAGGTCCGAGACTGTACGGACAGCAGTCCTGTAAGAAACAAGATGAAAATAGCAAACTGGCTCTCTTGTGTCCAGTCAAAAGACACCAAGGATCAATTACAAAGAGTTGTCATAGCCCAAAGGTTGTTACTTACCATGGATAACCCTGAAGTCTTGATCGATGTGTCAGCCCTTGATCCTTGTACCCGCCCTGACCTTTCAGTACAATCACCTCGAGAGCCTTCAATTGTTTCAGTAACTAAAAGTAGTTAAAAAGCCCTGTGAGGCTGAATCCCTTCTGCCTGCAGTAGATAAGACAGCACTTGCCCGAAACAGGAAGGACAATCTCCGGTTTATGATTCTAGCTGGTTTCACTACTAACGATACATTCTGATCGGCTGTTAAGGGGTTGAAATGCGGAGAACTGTAGTCTCCCAATTCGCTCGTGTCCTGTAGGATCTGGGGACCCTGCTACAGACGACATCTAGGCTCAAATCCCTCGGTATTGACTTGAAAGAGTGAAAGATCCGAATCCACAAGGGTATAGTGCTGGCCACCGTTGAATGACTTGGGAAGCAGTAAAGGCATATAAGAGTTCAGGTAGATCGCGCTGTCGTGCGAGGGTTATCACTCCCTTCAGATTATACAAAGGCCTCTCTACCAGAGCAGACCAAGTCTTTCGTTCTTTTTTTTTTAATAAACAAATCCACGTTCTTTTTTAATAACTAACAAATCCACTACTTTCGCTACTATCATGCATAGTCCTATACTACAACTGTTGTTCGCCAGTCTGGCAGCAGTAAATTTGGCCAACGGGCTGCCTCAGCAAGCGTCCGAAGGCGATGGCACCCAAGAGGTGAACTTATACGGAACTCCTTTTCCTGTGTTTGTGGATCAGTTTCAAGATCTCAACGTCTTGGGAGATTCAATCAACATGTGTGTAAACTATATTCCAGCCGAAATCTGACTGATTCTGATACTCGTATGTTTCAAGCCCTCTTGACGACGGAAGTGTGACTCTCAGTTGCATTGATTGCAAAGCGAGGGCTGGTATAGTGGTCAACCTGACACTCGAAGAAGACACCAGTACTACTGATTCAGTTGTCAATGTGGCCTTTTACAACACCGCGGCTCATATCGAGCTGGGCTTGGTTGCGCAAGGTGGTGGGAAAGCCTTCCTTCCAATCTGGTCATCTGGTTTATCTTCTGTAAGTCTATTGTATCGTCCTTTGAGCTTGGCTGACCACTTTTGCTTTCTTTTCTTTGGAAAAGTCCAGCAGCGTTAGTTTCGAAATTGGTATTGCGCTAGAGATTGAAGCAGACATTGATGTCCGCGCTGGCTTCGACGTTGTGATCCCTCACGGAACCTATTTCAACTACATCCCAGGCAGCGGACTGCAGGACACGAACTTGTGAGTGTCAGATCCTTCATGCCATTTGAAGTTTAGTGAGAATCTAACTAGAAAAAAGGGTCTTGAATGATGACATACTCCAGCTTATTCCCTTACATGTCGAGTCTGGATCTGCTACTTTTAAAGCAGCCCTCCAGGCTCGTCTCACACTAAGCTTGGACATCGACACACCCATAATTGACGCAGAGGCTGAGTTGGGCGCTTATATAAACTTTCCCGAGATTGTTTATAACGTCCAATCGACCGAAACATGTGGCCTTGAGCTGACAAGCTTCGCGGACATCGGCTTCGGGCTCTGGGCCAAAGGAGATGTGAGCGTTGGTTGGGAGGACAAGGGCGTGGAAGAAGGTGAAGGAAAGACCCTTGCCATAACTCCTGTCACGATCGGGGAAACAGCAACGGACTGCTTGGTCGGTCAGCCAACATCCTTTCTGGTAGGAGGTGCACCACCTGTTACATCTGAACCGCCCGTAACACCAACCACGTTTAAAGTCGGCGGAGCACCACCCATCACATTCTCGGCCACAACTACAGCTTTGAAGCCATTGCATACGGTCTCTGAAACGTTCGAGACCGGATACCCAAACATTTCAGCTTCGGCCTCGGGTCATGGCTCCCTCGCTTCCTCGGGCAGCTTGGTCGTCACAGCTCCAGCTAGTCAGTATACAACATCCACTGTTTACACAACAATGGTGTATACTACGGTCAGTTGCGCAGCATCTGTTACCAACTGCCCAGCCAAGTCGGCTCAGACTGTTATTGTCACCGAAATGGTTGAGCTCTACACCACTGTTTGTCCTGTCGCCGATAATGAAGCTGCGCCCACCCAGATAGCCCCAGTGCCGGCCAGTGTTGATATGCCTGACAGGAAATCCAACGCCACTGAGGTCACCTCGACAAACGGCTCATACGGTACCACCCACACCCCATCTATTGTCCCTGTTACTGCTGGCGCTCTCAGTTATAAGGATCTGTCTGGTTTTGGCGGTTTCCTGGCTGTTATCGCGTGCCTCATGACTCTTTAATTCACATCGACCGTCGATTCTTATTTCTCAGCATGTCTATTGCTCCTAGTAGGCTGTCGCTGAATAACCTTATTACAGCTAAATAACGGAGTATCTGTGGAAATAAGGTCAGAGATATTGGGATCGGCCTTACTTTTCCCCGCTCAGCTTTAGCAGTACGTAGCCACAAAACCAACAATCCGCTGTGACCTAGATCTTAGAAAACAAGGCTTTTTAAACCCTCAATTCCATGCTCAAATCGGCACAACATAGTCAGAGTGTCGTATGTGTGATACGAAGCTGTAAAGTCCCCACTTCTATCCGTCAAGCACTTGTCCGGAGATGGTACGTATTCTTCGGGTGTCCATTTACGGAAATGGGACTTCTGTTCAGGGTCCTGCAAGTGCGTCGCATCGCAGATACTCGATATTCAATAAAGAGCAGTCTTGGATGCAAGCCGTATGTTCTCAAAGGTATATGATCGTCGTTATGCCGTTAGCTGAAAGGCTACCCAAGCTGCATGGGCTGTGTTATTGTGTCAGCAGAGGTCTGCTGCATGGCTTTGTTTTGTGGCTGTCTGCCCTCAACCCGGTTCCGCCGGAGGGCTTCATTTTGGCTGCTGAAAGGTCATGAGACAAGCCTCCAATGTAACGCTATGTAAGTACTGTACCTCAACGTCAGAGTTGAGCACCATTTAGCATGTGCTAGACAACCACTCTGTTGTCAATAATGTGCAAATATTTGAGTGCAATGGTAGGCACGATTTAGAATCCAGTAGCAAAATTGGTTGTATTCAGACGAAGAGGCTTGACTGTAAGGACGGAGTTTTCCGGGGTGTGTTATTGGCTATCGCGAACATGTATGTCCTGTTTTAATGTCTTGGGAGAAATGTTATAAATATCGCTTGAGTCCGCATCTCATGAAGTAAAACAAACCTACTACTGATCAAGAACTCACTATCAGACTCACTATACGTTACCTCAATTTCATCTAGAAGCACCAGCAGAATGGTTCATCATCGCAAGCACAAGGCACCGGTGTGTCAGCCTGAGTAAGACTACTACTTGTTGCTCCAAGGTTTGTTGTTGACATTCAGTAGGGTTGTCACTGTTGAGACCGACCCGGCGATCGAGGAAGTCTTGTTCGAGTGCTGCATGCCTACAGAGCATCCTGCTATACCTCGCATCACAAAGCCGTTGCCATTTAGCAACAGCGTCAATGAGAACTTGGCCTGGGCTGTCGCCTTCATCGACCGCGCTGGTCACTTGACTAAGGTAAGCTATCTTTTAGAGATACAATAGTCAGGTGAGCAGTAGTGGCTTACTTGCTGCAGGGCTATGAGCTCCTTGAGAAGCGCCTCCATGCTGCGATCGATACAATCGGGAACGATGCGATTGAGATGACTCTTCTTCGTCGACAACTTCAAGACCAGTCTGACAAGGTCGGGCAGCTCGAGTCTTCAGTTTCCGGATATGTCAAGACCCAACAAGAGTTGGACCAACGCCTTGCAAGTACCCGAGCGGCTGCCATCAGGACAGAAAGGGACTTGGCAAGCAGGCTCCTCATCACTGAAAGGGCCCTTCAACAGTCCAGGGCAGCTGAAGGACGTCTGAAGAGCAATCTCGACAAGACCCTTCTCGAGGAACATGAGCGATGGCAACGTGGGGCTGAGCATGATAGAGAGGACCATGTGTCTCTTGATGCGGCGCATGATGCCCTTGAGAAGGCTATCCAAGAGAAGGCTGCTTTGAGGGAGGAGTTGGACACCAAGAGCCAGCAACTTACTGCCACGAAGCATGAGTTGAGTGTTGCACAAGAATCCATCGTTAGCTGCAAGACGAACTGTGGGGAGAAAGACTCACAGATCAACACTCTCACCCAGCAATTGGCTACTGCAAACAGAACCAACACTGAAATTTCTGCAAGTCTTCACAGTATCACAGCTCAACTAACCTCGAAGAACCAAGAGTCAGCTGACCTCACTGAGTCTCTCAATCAGGTCAACAGTAGTCTGACGGCCGCCAACCAAACCATTGTCCAGAGAGACAGCACCATCGCCACGCTGGAAGCCAGTCTGGCCGGCGTCCAAGAGGAGAGAGACCAGAAGCTCAAAATCCTCGAAGATCTTCAGCAGTCAACTCAAGCGACACAGAAGGCTCTCCAGGACAAGATCGAGGAACTGAGCGCGCATGATCTTGAAGATCACAAGCGAGTTGATGCAGCCAATGAGGCTAAACGTCTTTCTGACGAGTCCATTAGAGATCTTCAAGCCAAAGTGGATGCGGCCAATGCTCATGACGCTGACGTGCAGAACAGGCTTCAGGTTGGGGAAGAAGCCAAGCGAGCGGCGGAGGCTGAACTTGAGCGAGTCAAGCTTCAACTTGAAGAGGCTAACAAACCTAAGCTTGCTAATACAGTGGTAAGTTCGGAGTATTACTTCGCCAAGACGGAGTGGCTAATGCTTTTTTAGACTCTCTCCAATCCGATTCCAATTGTTGGCAGCCTCGGCGGGGCGGTTGATGACTTTGACGACATCTACTACCCGATCATCTCCTCGTTCCCTGTCACGATCTATGATCACTCATCCACTAATGTGTTTGTGTCCATCAACGGGCTCCTCAGTCTTGACTCAGGTGATCCGACCTACACTCACCAGCCTCTTCCCTCCCATAGCGGAAGTCTCCCTGCCTATACTCTGCTCCCCTTCTGGTGCGACCTTTTTATCTACAAGGACACGCCTCAAGGTATCTACTACGAGATCACTGGTCAGGCACCGTCGCGCTCCCTTTGCGTCGAGTGGTACGTCTCTCGGTACGGAGACAAAGACCAGTACTACCACTTCCTCGTGGTTCTGCAAGAGGCGCGACCTAACATCGTCACGTACAAGTATTTTGAGGCTCTGGACAAGGGTGTCGCGTGCACCATTGGTGCTCAGGGACCAAACAGTAAGTCAAATCATCTTGGACCTGATAAACAGACACTGACTGAAATGACTAGGCGCTCAACAGTGGTCATACAATGAGCCGAAGGCGCTGCCTGGTGTGCAGGTAGTTATCGACACAGGTTCTGGTTCAGTAACTGAGAGTACTTTCCCAGTTGCCAAATGAGTAATGATGCTGCTGATGTCATGTCATATGGTTTCAGATCCTTCGTTTTAGTTGTGTGTAGTTTGATGGAGAAACCGGGTTAACGCGTCGCGATGAGAATATGTACGTCATTGGTATGGGCACAAGAATGGATCCGACAGATTTGCCTGAAACATACTCTGCCGCGTAGCTTCGCCTAACACATGCAATTAAAGATGGCTGGTTAGAGAAGACCGATGTCATCAGAGACGTCGCGACGCGTTGAGTGCTAGGATGGAGCGTGAGACCCCAGTCGCGCGTGAAATTCCGTTCGACCGAGCCGATCGGACTGTAGGAGGCGTGACGCCAAGTGGGGGCTACAATATCCAGTAAGATCATACAAAGACTAGTACTCATACACTAACAGCTACGTCGCCTCATTGAGTGAGATTGAGATAAGGTCGATGTACCTAGCTGCAATTTCTCATATTTGTCAAGCTCACTCAAAAGTTGCATTGTCTCTGAGAACACACTCTCAATAAAACAGGCCGATGCAGATATACATTAACAAACAGTAGTAAGAAGACAATTTTAAAGCTCTCAGAAATACAGTATTTAATAAGAAAGGCACTTCTATACTTTTCAACTGTATTTGCATCTGTTGGAGCCTCTATTGTGTAGTTTCTTGTAATTCATCTCCATGCTCTAGGGTAAGCTGACTAAGAGACGCGCCCATTCTTAGCTCGTGGCTTTCCAGTCCACTCTTTCCCTATACGGAAGAACAGATCTTGCTATCACTGGTAGCTCGTTATCTTCTTATCACGTCACTTATCGATAGGACTTTCTGCACGGTATCTTACCACATCTGCGAGGGTACTCAGTGCATCTCCATTTAGTGCCTTGCTGCAGAGACGCTGATACAGTATCAGCATGAAGTCTCACATAGAAATTGAATATATCAAAACTTCTAGATATGCCGTCGCTACCGAAGACTCTGTCCAGACTCCATAGAAAACGTTCGCCTACATGGTTGCCGTTGGCTTAATCGATAGTCATCTTGCGAGGGAGCCCAGACCCAGGACCCAGACCCTTGGGACTCTACTAACTAAATTAGTTCCAAACAAGCGAACAATCGATGCGAACAATTAATTGAGTCACATGCGATTCTTTATTTCCGATGCTCACCACTTGTCAATTACCCGCATCACTCATCGTTGCAGCTTTAGTGTAAACCGTATGCAGCACTGAAAGCTGAGGCCATCCACAGCGTCAATGAGGGGTCGATCCCTGCTCTGCCGGCCGGCCACAGCGAAGAGTAATCGTTCAAAAAGGGGACCCGACGCTGCCGATCCAGGCTGAGTCTGACATTCCCTTCAGACATGCTTTTTCTTCAATCACCTGAACACTTCGCTTCGATACGCGACAATAATGGTTCAAGCCCCGAGAGTTAGATCCGTTATATTGGACCACAATTGTCCAATCAATTCTTCCTTGCCCAGGGGCCCAAGCATTCCCGTTCAGTAACTCAATTCTCGTCCACGATAGATTCGACTTCTTGTCTCAGCTCTTTGTAATTGTACAGTAGCGCAGCCAGCCACATGGGCCGATACGGAACGTGGAATTACTCTTTTGGGACAACCTTTTGGTGATGAGGCTTGCATGAAATATCGGTAGTCTGAACGGTTTGGGTGGTGTCAGAAATACACTGCCCGAAACAGCTGTAAGATGATGGATTATTTTGGAACCCACGCTCGCTGAGCTCTGGGTAGGGACGGTCTAGGCCGTGTGTCTAAAATGGTGTTCCCGCGAACCGCTGGAATTCCGGGGTTGGATCGGCCGGAACTATTGAAGCCTCGTTCCCAATGGGGAAGTGAGACACGGTAGCTCAGTTGCTCAGCTTCCACCCTTGCTTGAACTTCAGCTCAGCCACGGCATCGGGATTGGTATGTGTGTGCCTCATCACAGCCAGCCTAGAAAAGTTACCTCAATTGACATGTCTGACAAAATGATTTGGTCACTCTCAACCCTCTTTTATCAGCTTTTAGGATACTTATTTTTTGTACACTAAGCTCAGCTCTCAGACCCTTTGCCATCGTCTACCCAATTAGCAATGCACATTCTGGACCGTCGGGACACTGAGGCTACACGGCATGAATTGCTTTTGATCCAAGACCATTTCTGTCTAGACTTTGAGGGGTTGCATCGAGACTAGCAATGGGAGGGCGAACCCCGAATTTGGCTGGCTGGCGTTTGAGGGGTAGCTCCGAAGGCATTTCAGCTGCCGTAGAGGGCTTTCTTGGTGTTGAGTAGGAAGCAGATATATAATACCCTTGTGCAGCCCGTGAGACTGTCTCTCGCACACGCTATAGGGCTCTTTGTCCATGTACCACCACTTACACATTTTTAATTGAGCATGTTGGGTTTGAAGAAAACTTTTGACAGTACGTCCACTTGATTCAAGCCTTATTCCCATCTCCGCTGACAACTTATACACAGTCAGACGGAAACGCAAGAGCTCGTCATCTTCTTTACAAACACAAGAAAGTTCCTCCTCACGCGGAACAATGGAGTCCGTTCGCAATGGCATCAAGCAGTCCATTGCTGGTATCGGCAAGGATAAGCACCACAAGGATATCGCGGTAAGCGTCAATGAGATGGAGATCTCAGATGGTGAGAGCGAGAGCACCACCGTCGCTTCCAACCAGACTTCGCAAGATGATGTCGATGCGAAGAGCAGTTTGACTATCACAGCCACCAATGCTGTAACTTCCAAGTCCACTGTCATTACTAAACTTCATGAGTTTGAGCGATTGACCAAGGTGACACGGACTGTCAAGAAATACATTGTCCGGTTTGAAGACTATGATGAGGACTTTGTCAATGAGATGGATATCCGAGGATACCTTCAGTACATCTCTGATGAACGTCTCATTCACATGCCTCGTCGAGGCAGCGACTGGGACCGTGTCCTGAGCACTGCCCAGTTCTTTGGTCTTCAGATCACCAACTTCGCCAGCAAGATTGAGGCTTTCGCCTCTGGCGCCCACTCTTCGGCATCTGCTGCCCTGGCCAGTTGCCAAGTTCTACTCGAGGTATGTCTCATCCACAATTGCCCTCTCATCGTATCATCATGTTCAGTACTGACTTCTACAGATTGGACACAGTCAAGCCAAGGCACTCGTGCCCACCTTCATCGCCCTCTATGAGCTAGCCATGCTCCTCTCCACCGTCTCTCGTATCCGCGACCTCGAGTACATGTCTACCTCCATCAAGGAGTCCGCAGCCCACATCCTCTGCGAACTCGTCCACCTCATCGGTCGCATTGCGAGCCACTACAAGCAGAAGATTGACAGTCTTCGAAGTGGAGACAGCGTCACCATCAGCTTCGATGCGGCCTTTGGCCAATACATCGACTCTATCTGGAAGGCCAAGGACGATCTATGCGATCGTGTTTGGCGCTACAGCCTTGGTCACAACTCCTTCTCCATCAGCCTCAAGTCTGTTCGTCAGCGCCTCCAACCCTCTGCTGCTTCATCGGTCAGAAACACTCTTTACGACGAGGTCTACGAGCACCTTGATCGCTCTGAGGATACCTGCTACTGGATCAAGAGCCAGTTGACCAGCTTCCTCAACAGCAAGGACAAGTCCCTCAACCTTTGGGGTGAGGCTGGTGTCGGTAAGAGTGTTTTGGCTGAGTGGGTTGAAGAGAGACTCGCGCGTCCTCTTGACTACAAGTCATACACTGTCCTTTCCTACAACTTCCCTTGGGACTCTCCCAAGGAGGCGATATCGCTGGCTTGCATCAAGAGCTTCGTATTCCAACTTCTTGAACGAAGTGTAGGCGACGTTGAGCTCTACCAGCGTCTTGTTCAGGCCTTTGAGGTCTACTCCAAGACTCGCGATGCTGGCAAACTTGAGACCACTCTCTGGGATACCCTTCGCACGGGTATGCACGCCGCGGAGAGTTCAGGCTCACGCTTCGTCCTGCTGACTGATGGTTGCGACGAGATGGTCGGCGGTTCCAAGAGCGCCGTCGGCTTCCATAAGCTTCTCTCGGAATGCATCGCTGACCTTCGACGAACTCGTGTCATCACCTTCTCACGAAGACTCGATGGGCTCAAGGATTGCAGCAAGATCTACCAGATCAAGCAGCAGCAGGTTCAGGAAGACATCCGCTCCCACCTCAAGCAGACTCTATCCAAGTCCAGTCACTTCCAAGATGTTCAGCATCGCGACCGCGAGCAGATCGTCACTGACCTTGTCGCCAAGTCCAAGGGCAGCTTCCTCTGGGCCTTCTACGCTGGCCGTCTCTTGATTCGCGAGCAGTCTTGTGACAGCTTCCTCGCGAAGGTTAAGAGCCTCAGCGCAGATGTCAATGAACTCCTTCGTACTGCTGTCGATAAGTTGGACTTAAAGCAGGACCAGACTGCGAAGCACCTCCTCTCTTTCATGCTTGTCACCAACACTCCCTTCTCTGTCCAAGAGATTACGGAGCTTCTCTCCACCGATCTGCAGAAGCGATGCATGCTTCCTACTCCTTCGAACATCTCCAAGTTCGTGTCGGAGAAATGCAGTGACTTCCTCATCATTCGAGGTGGCCGTCTTCACTTCCGCAACGCTGTTGTCCAGGCTTACTTCAAGGGTCTTCTCGGCAAGTCTCTTCTTTCTGAGAAGGAGGCTCACTCCCAGCTGACTCTGCGTATGCTTCTCTATGCCCGATTGAACCTTGATGATGACCAGGAGCTGCTCACCGATGAACTTGATGACTCTGTTGTTGAAGTCATCATGAGCCGTCATTATCTCATGGGCTATGTCATGCGCAACTGGGTTATCCACTTCCGACATGCAGGATTTGTTGCCTCAGACGGGAAGATCGCCTTGCCTCAAGGCTTCCGCGATATCTTCCCCGAGTCTGTCATGTTCACTCTCCTTGAGCGACCTTGCTGGGGAAGACACGACGTCCGCCAGGAGACCATCGAGCTTCACGAGCTTACTCTTCGTATTCGCGAATCTTGCTTTGGTGAGAAGCATGTCTCTGTCCTTCAGAGTCTCATCGCTCTGGGTCACATCCATGTCAAGTTCTCTACTTCTTCTGATGCCCATGTCTGCGGCGCGCGTTACTACTACCGCGCTGCCAAGCTCGGAGAAGTCGTCTTGTCCAAGACCAGCGTCTTTGTCAGCTCATGCACCCACCTCTTCCTTACTTGGACTGAGACCATTGTTGTCACCAAGCGCACTGAGATCGTGACCTGCAGGGAGGAGATGATTCGTGTCTGGATTGAGATCTGCAAGCACAAGCATGGTCGATCCAGTGACGAGGTCATCTGCTGGTATGAGAAGCTGGCCAAGCTTTACATCAGCATCCACGAGGAGTGGCGCGCTACTGTCGTTTACAAGGAGCTTTACGAGATTATTGTCATTCGCTTTGGCAAGAAGTCTCCCGAAGCTGGTCGCATTGGCGCTTTCTTCGGCACTCTTGACATTGTTCTCAAGGGTGAGGAGGCTGAGCGAGGCATCTGTGAAATGGAAGAGTTCATCTTTGAGACCACCGAAGAACTCGACATCCACTCCCACCTCTGCATCGCTATGATGATCAAGCTCGCCTGGTCTTACCACGCCTGTGGCAAGTTCTACCTCGCCGAGCGTCTCTTCATCAGCATCTGGCGTCGCATCTCGATCACTTGCCGGCTCAACGCCAGCATTGAAGTGCACATCTCGAAGATCCAGATTGCTCTTGAGTACTGCAAATACCTGAAAACAGTCCACCGCCATGAGGAAGCTACCACTATCCTCATCTGTCTCTGGGCCGAGTATGAGCATTACAAGTGTGATACCGAGACTCTCGTCATCTGGATCCGAGAACTTGGAGTGACCTGCAGAACCTTTGGCCTTCTAGAGATCACCGTCTCTATCTTGACTAAGGTCTGGGGCTGGTTCAAGGGTTGTGGTAAGGGTGATGATGAAGAGGCTCGCAAGACCACTATTCTCATCACTGAGGTTGTCGAGGAGGTCACTGAGACCACGACCACTACCAAGACAACTACCACGACCACCACTGAGGTGACTGAGACAGTCGTCAAGGAGATCTACGAGACTCACTACACTCGTTGCAAGAAGTCTGGCTTTGACCATGCCTTCTACTCAGCTTGCATGGCCCTCATCGGCATCTACTTCGAGCATCATCGCTGGTCGGAGGCTGAAGTTGTCATCAAGCGCACCCTCGAGATTACTTGGAAGGCAATCTTGAGCACTGATGTCAGCATCACTCTCTCCGAGCATTCTATCCGGGAATGCGTCCATGTCGCTCGTCGTCTCGCCAAGTGCTACCATCACCAGGGTCACTTTGAGAAGGCTGAGTTCATTTACCTTCGAATCTATCGTGCTTGCCTGACCTCTTGTGGTCTTGAGGATGAGTTGCTCTGTGACTCTCTCACCGTTCTCATTGAGTTCTACGAGGAACATCACCGACATGAGAAGGTGATTGAGATCTATATTGAGATCCTCGAGCGATACAAGAAGCACCTTGGCCATACCCATCGCTTGACTATCAGAACCCTGTATCAGCTGGCTCACCACTGCAAGACAATTGGTCACAAGGATGTGTACAAGTATTATCTTGAGATCGTCACTGTCTTGAACAAGGGTATCAAGCACTGCCATCACGATGCCTTCGAGGCTGGCCTCTTCCTTTGCCGTCACTACCACGGCCGTGGCATGTGGGTTGAGCTCCGAGAACTTTGTGCCTTCATGTGGGAGACTGTCTGTCACCACCATGGAGAGCACAAGTGGTCCGAGGAGATCATCTGTGAGATCTACGAGAAGTACACTTACGTTCTCGAGGTCCACATCAAGGTGGAGTTTTCTGTCCTCTACAAGATCTCTGTCGAGTACAAGGAGGTTATCCAGAGAACCTGCGGTGGGGAGTCCCATGCTTACATCTTGGCCTTGATCGCGTTCGCTAAGATGTGTGAGAAGCATGAGAAGCATGTCCATGAGTCTGTCACTGTCTATGAGGAGGTGATCAAGCGAATCACCACTACCAAGACGACTACGACTACTGTCACCGAGACTACTATCAACACCGTCAAGAAGCGCCTTTCCAAGCTTTATGTCACCATCATCACGACTGGCGGCAAGAAGGAGGGTCATCCACATGTTCCCATCGACCGTGCCATCCAGATCTGCATCGAGACCTACGAACATCTCAAGATCACTCTTGGATACTGGCATGAGGAAACTTTGAAGCAGCTTGAGTACGTCATCACCTTGTACCACAGCTGCAACACCAAGGAGTACCACGTCAAGATGATTAAGCTACTCGAGCTTCATATCACTCAAGTCATCACGACTTGCAAGGTCACCACGGTTCTGTTCAAGGTTGCAATCACCATGGCTTCTATTTATGTCAAGGTCAACCTCGTGCAACAGGGCTACGAAGTTCTCCGTCAACTTCGCCACTTGGTAATCTTCCGAGGGTCCATCCCTTGCAATGATCTTACCATCAAGCTTGACGTCCACCTGAGCAAGCATGTCTTTGTCTTCCTCAGCGCCTTCGAGCATGGTCTGTGCCCCAGCGACTGCGCCACAACCTACTCCGAGATCATGGCCACCATCATCTATGAGTCAATCCTCTATGAGGAGTACTCTCGTGTCGTGGAACGTGAGACCGAGCTTGAAGTCATTCTAGAATGCGGTGCCAAGCTTCGTGGCTTCTGGGTTGAGCACAAGCGCTCTCAGCTCCTTCTTGTTCTCGATAAGAGACTCTTCCAGCTCTTCAAGAACAAGTATGCGTCATACTTCAAGGATGTCGCTGATGAGCATCTTCGTGTCTTCTATCTCGCTATTCTTTGCGAGCTTGGAAAGGATCGTGGTGCTACTCAGATTGACTTCCCTCTTCTCGCTGTCAAGGCTGGTAGTGCCCGGGTCAAGGAGCTTCTCCAGGCCAAGGACTGGCATTGCGCCGAAGAGCTCGGCCACTGTGTCTTCCACTTTGCCCAGGCTCAGAAGCTGTACCATCGCCAGAACTGTATTCAGTACGGCTACAAGCTGGCTGAGTATTTGGCGGGTATTGATGTACCTCACCCAGCCGACGCCAAGGAGGAGAAGATTAGGAACGCCATGCTTGCCACTTCACGTGAGATCATGGCTGAGGTCCTTGCTGCTTTCAAGCAAGCCAACATTGACTACCTCTGCTTGCGCTTCGAAGATGTCTCTGGTCTTGTCAGACTTCTTGGAGCTCAGAGGAACTGGGATGAGCTTGAGCGTCTGCTCCACCGTCTCTGGAATGCACGTGAGAGACTGCAGAAGGCTGGATGGTCTTCAACGGCTGTCTTGGACATTGGAAAGAAGCTTGTACACGCCCAGTATGCTCGCAAGGACGTGATCTGCGCCATCGAGACAGCGGAATTGATCTGCTACAACCTTCGTCGCAGTCGCGGCCGCCTTGATGTGGAGACTCTCGAATTCTCTCGCCTCCTCGCTTCCTTGTATGCCGACAGTGGTCGCAAGGCTAGTGCTATGTCGATCCACGAGACTATTCTACGCGACATGATCTCATGCAGTAGCGGCAATGAGTTTGGTGAAGCTTATCCTGATCGCCAACGCTTCATCTCCGAGGCGCGGACTCACCTCGAACTTCTCAAGGCTGCGCACCATCAGATGCAAGGCTGGACTAAGGCACCTGATGAGTTCAAGGATATCCATTCTCAGCTGAACAGTGGTTTGAGCTTGGACCTACCTACCTTTGATAAGTGGTGTGCTGGTGCTGTGGATAAGAGCGTCCAAGGGGGAGGAAAGTATGTTGCGCCAGGGGAGTGGAAGCTTAATGGTGGTGTGAAGACCTCCGTACCTCGCAGGAGGATCATCCGTGAAAGGCCGAATGGCCGATTGGATGTGCTGCATACTGCGAGACAATGGTGGTTGGTGTGCTAAGGGGTGCATGATGCGTGCATGATCTGTTAACGATGGCGGCAAACTAGCGCAAATCTGTTGTAACCAACACTTTCTTTTGTCTTTGTCTCATTTTAGTTTATGGCTTGTATTATGGAGTTCTGGTAGTTTAGTTATCTTAATTGTTTTTATCTGTTGTAACCAGATGACGTCTGTCTCGTATAAGTCCGCTTGATCCGGATCAGGCGTCATATTTTATGTCACTCCTTGACTCCCGTTGCAAGTGACAGATGCGCGAGCTCAGATGGGCTTAAGTCCGAAGCTAAGACGGAATAATGGTTCCGAAGATCATGGGTTTTAATTGATCTCGATACCACCGACTGGGTTACTGGGTCGAAACGTTGAAGAGCCTCACGCCACATTTCAATAGTTTAAGTGTTAGGCGCCTCGCTACCAATAATGCGTTACGGATCCGCGAATAACAAGGAAAAACAAAGAAGACACTCATGTGAATCTTCCAAATTGCATCATGCGTTATCAATTTGTTATCTTAGAGTATTTCCAGATCGTCCAAGGATGGAATCAGATTGCCCGAGGTTGAACAAAGCAGTATGACTGTAATAACTATAAAGATGTAACAATTTTGCTATCATTCCTCTAAATCGATAAGCTTGCAAATCATTCTTTACCTCTTATTTCTAAGCAATCATGGTTCTCAAAGCAGTTATTCTCGCCGGCCTTTTGGTCGTAAGTGGCGACGCATCTGTCTTGCCTCGAGCAAACTACTGGCACGGATACTCGAAGCTTGAGACTGTTTTCTCTTTGTTAGTAACTCTGATCTTTTACGAGTGAGACTTGTCTTAACCTTTTTATAGTGGTGACTCCTGGACCAAGACCGGGTTTGAGACCTCTGGTACCCAGCCTTCAAAGAACAATCGGCTGGGTAACCCGTCCTATCCAGGAAAAACCAGTGCCAATGGACCTAACTGGATCGACTATCTGACAATTAACTACAACAAATCCCCCTTCCTGACCTACAACTTGGCCTACAGCGGAGCTGTGGTTGATACAGATATTATCCGAAACAACAACAACGACTTGGTCCGACAGGTTCAAGAGAAGTTTCTCCCCAAGTATAAGCGTGACAAGGCATTCGCTGCGTCCACTTCTCTCTTTGCGATCTTCATGGGCATTAACGATGTCATGAAGGGAGACTTGTACAACAAGCCAGACACACTTGATAAGATCTTCAAGACCTACAGTGGAGAGATCGCTGCACTCTACAAGGCCGGTGCTAGGAACTTCCTCTTGCTGACCCTGCCACCTCTTGAACGCGCCCCAAGAGTGACAAAGAAAGACGACAGTGAGACCCGCATCCCTCGAATCGCAAAGGCTGTATCCGAATGGAATAAACGTGTCAGATCTTTGCAGTCAAGCATCCAGAAGAATTATTCCAAGTCGACTGTTTTTGTCTATGATACCCACCCTTTGATGCTGAATGTTATGAAGAAGCCCTCATCCTACAGCGAGACCAAGATCTACAGAGATACTAACGGCTATTGCTCTGCTTACACCAAGTGAGTATCACGCGATCTTATAGAAGGCTTCATGCTAATGTGAGACAGGGGAACTGAAAAGCCTGACACAAAGTCAAGCTCGTGCAAGTATGCTGCTAACCAGTACTTGTGGCTGAACGACCTGCACCCCACGGACCCCTTCCACAAGCTATTGGCCAAGGACATTAGCAGCTTCTTGCAGAAGCAGAAGTAAGGAGAGCATGGAAGTTGGTTTGATCTTTTGGACTTGGGCTGTGGAATGTTGGCGTTCTATCACTTGTCATGTCTTAATAATGTTGGAGGACTTTGGTCTCGTGGAGGGGTTGATTGAATACTCGTCTTGATGTTTTTATTTCCTATGTGTCAGATTGAACAACAGATTGGACAACTCATATGTTAATACACGAATGGTTAAAGCCTTAAGCACGTCAGGCCGTATGGGGAAAAATTCGCGTGCGGCTGAGAAGGGTGTGCCCTGCCAAGGAATAAATCAGCCTAACAATTCACCATGTGGTCTAAACCAGCCTTCTAACTGGCGCCATCCACCAACGCTGCCATTCAGCTCAGCTGTAACTGTCATGCATGCGCCATAAAGCCATTAGCGCGGAATGTTGCGAGAATAACTTTAAAAACGAACTCTTTCCCCTTGTGATCTTGATTCTGCACAATGCAGTGACATACTCAAGCGATGGAAATGGAACAACATCGACATGACGTTTGCCACCATGCAGGGGAGACGAGGTCATCCGGCGTATGGTGGACGAAAATAAGTCTGCGTCTTTTGTCTATTCTGCTTAGCGTTGCCACCATTGGTGTTTCTGCTTTTTATGCGAAAAACTGGACAATTGGCGCACTCATCATGCTCGGTCCCCCAGTAAGTTGACTCACCGAAAAAGTACAATCTGCCTGACTAGGTGCTTACCTTGTTGCAGACTGGTGTGACAGTACTGTGGGATCTGGTCGAAGTACTATACCTCCTAACACATACCAAGAGTGATGGCATCCATCCCAATGCCTGCATCATCATCGACCTCATTTTATTTATTGCCGTGGCCGCCATGTCAAGCGTCATAGCCTTTACAGCTGCGACACTCCACGACTCGGGATGGTACTTTGCCTTCTTCCAGAACGAACAAGGCGTGGAGTATCTCCGCATTGCTACAGGCTTTGGATTCATGACAGCGTATGTGTGGCAAACCGAGGCATTTCGAACCTCTGCTTGCTACGATCAATTGACTGACCACCATTTAGTGTTGTGCATTTGGTGGTGATAGTGGTAGCGTGGCGAGAGTTAAAGAAGCAACCCACCAGTAACCGGAACGGCCCGCAGATCATTTATGTTGAAAGAGGTCAATACCCACCAGCCGCTTCCCCAGAGACCGATCCACCACCTGCGTATTCAAAAGTCTCACAACCGGGTGAATCACAGAAACCTTAGCTGCAGACCGTTTAGTTCTCGTGTATTAAACGATGCATGGCTTCATACTATGGCACACTGTACGACTTGATGATTGACCTCAAAAACCTTAAATAAACTGTTATCTCGTCTTCCGTTCCTCAGTGTATTTTCCGTGCTCAATACATCGCAATAACTAGAATTCCGATTTTGCAAACTCTACTTCAACCTTATTAAAAAAAAAACAATGCTACGGGTAGAAGCCCATGTTTCAAGCAGGGCGGTAGTAAACCATGGATACAGCTAACTTGATACGAGGAGGATACCGAGCAGTACACCAATCAAGAAACCCCATGATATTTCCGACGGTAATTGCAACGGTATTATGAACGAGTCCGATTGCCCGACGGTATACCCCATAATGTGGATTAAACGAAAACTCAACGAGGGGGATACCCTGGGATACGGGAACCTTAATTGCGAGTGAGACTGTCTGATATAATTATCCCGCTTTTATCCCGTTCAGCCCCGCAGGGCTATCAAGCGTTAGCACTAGGGTCGTGCGTTTTGACTTCCATGAACAGCCCGGCTGCCCGGCTGTATCCCCTCCGTATGAGACACTTTATCCACTGGATGATTTGAGTTCAGCTATGACACAAGACCCTGTCGATGGAGAAGCGGATAAGAGATAAAGGCTTTAATCAACATGTCAGCTGTTTCTCAGCTGTGTAAGCTTTATCGCTTCTCGGTATATTCCAATAGTCCGGTGCAGGGATCATGCCATCTTAGCATCCAATCCGTTTCCGAATCTCCATCTGGCCTTGCACGTACTAACGAAGGCTAAGTTTCGTCTAAGCCGAATACAGCGCCTCTAAGCGAGGTTATTTCAAGATGCAACTGTCCGCGTAATCCCCGCCAGGTTGAACCCAGCTGAAGGCCCGATGCCCAACAGAATCCCACGTAAGCAGATGAACATGATGGCACTCCCTTGTCTTATGGACCCAGTAAACGCTTCACTTATGGGTAATGCGAAGCTACGGCTCGAATGTGCCTGTCAGCCATACTAATAGACTTTCTTATTACAACCCCATAATCTCTGCGCTCGCTTACAGACAGCTAATAACATACCACAGAGCATCTTGGAAGATCAGTGCGATTAAAGGATGTTGTTAGTTTCTCCAAGCCCGCTTTTGCGAATGTCCTCTGTAGATCCGTTGTAACATCTAGATAGTCCGATTATGCTTCAGCTGAACCCTCTAATAACTCGATGCTTTTGTGGTCCACAATCGCTGTACAGTGCCTCTCTGTCATGGCATCAATTATCTCACGACTTCGCACCATCGGCCCAGCCACAGCCCACGCAAACCCATAAAATGCCCGTCTTCGGTATTCGCCCCAGATATCTTCCAACATAATCTCGGGTCCCCCTTCGCTATGCAAAGCCTCCAGATAAACCTGTAGAAGCTCCTTCTCATGGCGTCGTCGTTCATCAATTGATAATGCGCCGATGATAAAGTAAGACACATCGGTCATAGCTGATCCAGGATGGATAACCTGCCAGTCAAGAAATCCAGGTTCTCCAGTTGGTGAGATGAACGTGTTACCGATATGCGCAAAGCCATGAATAAGGCAGTTCATCTTGGTCTCGGAAGCCCAAAAGGTTTCGAATGCTGCCATAATGCGCTCTTGGTCTTCCAGATGCACGGGTACAGGTGGTCTCGTGTCTGGATCAAAGCGCTTATCCCATTCCTCTGGACTTAATAGACCTTTCACAGCATCTTCCATGGATAATGCCTTGCTGAGAGATGGAAGATCCTCGCCTTTGTTACCCCAAGTACCGGCATGCAGCGCCGCTAATTGCTTGACACCCGCCTCGACTCGACTGACTGGCCATGTCTCTAAAGGGTTTCCAAACGTGAATCCTTGTGCCGTCAGGTCTTCGAAAACCACAATCCCTTGTCCACGGATAGTATCGGTACCAGCGTATGCTGCGCGTGGAAGAGACATATTTAGCTTGGGTGCCAGGTTGTAATAGAATTCGGCTTCCAGTCGATAGACGGCAAGCATGAAGTGCAAAGTCGATTTAACGGCCGGGTTCAGACCACCTTTGACGCACACTCTCTTAGTGGTACCGTCGTCGAAAGTCAACTTGACTAAGGTCTTGGACGCTGTTCCGTGAATCGTATCAATGATGGCGACCTCTTTGACCTCTCTACCAAGAATCTTGGTGAACCATGAGGCGGTGAGATCTTTCGCTTTGATAGGTAGCGGATCACTTGATTCCATGGCGCCATTGGTATTCGGGGTTGAGTTGTTCATCATAGTTGGTAAGCCGGTGAAGTCGCGAGAGCCACTCGTGGTGATCGTTATTGAATGATGCAAATGGAAGAATTTGTAGAATGAATAGCACAGAAAATGAAGGTAAGCATGAATTATTATATATCTACTCAGCGCAGTATTTCACCCTGGTTGTAGGAGCAATTCCCTGCTCTTCTCTGCAGGGTATACTACTAGACCTGAACTCTAAAGTGCTTGCATGGATGATAGGCGAGCTTGAAGTTAAATCCGAAACCCTGGTAGCTCGATTTATAATCTGCTGGCGAGCACTATGTACGTAGGCCACGGATCCACGATGTGAATTTTCGGAAATCCAAGTCCAAATTACTCTTGGTATCCGCGGACCCCAGTGGATGGGACTTTTGAACATGAACTATATATTTGAGACGGGAGTCCTTGCACACGGCAGAACTGAGCCTATCAATGAAGGCTTAGCTATTTCTGTAACGCGTGCCCAGGCATCCATTAACCCTGCTATATATATTTAGCAAAGAACTGAGCCGGGCAGTACGTTGAGGGTGGTATTGCTGGCCTGAGGCTTTGGGTGCTAAAATAAAGAAGCAGAGTCGCTGCTATAAGCTGTTACAAACTGTCTTGGCCAATACTTCAAGCGTGATCCCGCGGGACCTACCCTGGCGCCAGTACGGATATTCTCGGCACATTCCCGTCGCGTCCAGATTCGGAACCTTTCTCCGATCACTTCGGCGCCGGCACACCGAGGAGACCAGCGATAACTAATCCACTTCCCGTATCGTCGAACGAAGGGCGTCATTCAGAAGTGAATGAGTCATAGCAATTGTGTATTTAAGACAATCATTTCTTAGCGAGGTGCGCGTAAATATCTGTTTGCATTTTCTGTCAAAATTCACCAACTTCAGAGTCACTGCATCATACCGTCGCGATGACAGCGACATCTATTAAATCGAAGTGCAAGTCACTATCCTGGACGAAAGACTCATTCTTCATATCTACCGATTCAAGCCTGTTTCCTATTTCACGACTCACAGAGATTTTCGATTCAACCGACTTTTACTGGGCAAGAGCTTTATCGCCGGAGGCCTTCCGAGAAGCCTTGGATAATTCACTTTCCTTCGGTGTCTACCAACAAGATGAAAACGCCGACAAGTCATCGGAAAACAAACTCGTTGGCATTGCTAGATGCGTTACGGACTTTGTCACGTTCGCATATCTCACAGATGTCTGGGTTGATCCAGCTCTTCAAGGGAAGGGATTGGGAAGCTGGTTAATTCGCTGTATTCATGAGGTTTTGGACAGCATGCCAGATCTGCGACGCACGATGTTATTGACGGGAGATTGGGAACGGTCTGTGCCATTTTATGAGAAGCTGCTGGATGCAAAGTTGATCGAGACTAAGAGAGGTGAAGGACTTGCTGTTATGGAGAGCAAAGGAAGAGGTCACCCAAGTTACGGCAAGCCAGGTACTGGTTATAATTAATTGTGGGCAAAACAACCCGTATGTTATGGATGAAGACGTAGTAGAATTGAGTAAAATAGAACTTGGATTATCTATGCCGGTAAGGGTCTGGTAACTAAAGTGAAAGACCATTCTATTGTCTAATACAGAGTACCGTCGCTGATTACCAAGATGGGGCTGCACTTGGTATCAGGCCTATGTTCAGCAGCCAACTCACGTCCAGACTTCCAGCTTCCAGCCTCCAGCATCTGCAGAAGACTCAACTCTACCCCACGAGGTTTGTATCTGCTCTGGAGTATCTGATGCAACTCGTCCAACAATGCGACGGTCATAGCTCGCCATTCGACGACAACGTCGGAGGAAGCATCAAACTGAGGGAGCTCTTGGCCTGAGCTCACCTTTCCAGCTTGGAGATCATCTGGCTTGAGCTTGAGGACTCCGAGGTCGACGAAGACACCACCGTTGCGATACTCAGGCAAGCCGGTTCCGAGTTCCATCTTCTCCCAAGTGTAACCCATCTGTCGCTCGAAGATCACGGACAAGGAATAGGCGAGCCACTGAGTAAGCTTGTGGAAAGGTTGGATCCTGCTTCTCTCCTGCTTATCGCCCTGTTCATCCGCAACGTCCGCGAGAACTTCAAGAGGCCACGCGTCACCGATCGGCTGGCCATTAAAGACCGTTCTGTTCCCAGGCCAAGATGGGATCAAGAGGGTTTGCAAACAAGACCAAAGCTGCTCGTAGTTCAGAGTCTTGGTACCTGAAGCTTTGGTCATAAGGTAATCTGGAAACTGGCGGTGAGCATGTGATCTTCAATGCAGGCGACGGGCATGAGAAGTAGACTGACCAACCAGATTGCCTGGACGTCCAGACTCTCCGAACATTTCTGGGTTTTTGATCAGCGACGATCCAACAGCTTGAAGAAGCTGGACTCGTGACGAAACGCCGACCATGGGGTTTTCAGCAGATACCTGGAAGTGGTTGTTAAAGTCTGGCTCTTTTAGTTGAACCAGTCCCTTTCCTGTACCATAGTATTAGCCTCGGAATCTTCACTCAGTAAAATTATACATACCATCTACCCGGTTCTTCACTGAACTGTCAGAACTGAAAGCGCCAGCCTTGAACATGTGCAGCGAGGCGACGGCGATACCCTCACTTCGGATAACTTCCTGACCAGAGCCAGGCTCTTTAAAACGCCAAACATCACCCGCGCCTGCATCCAAAAGGACGGAAACAAAGAATAAATCAACCAGGCGTCGCGTAATCTCAGCCTTGTCGACCTCAGCTTCACTGGACCATTCTTTGATCAAAGAGTCGACACGGGGAACGCCGCCAACCTCAAAATGCTGCCATCGACCATGAGGAGGAATGGTGTCGTATTTGTCGGGACCAAAATCGCGCTAGAAAACATCATCAGCTTGATACATCTGCATAGTGGTCTCTGTTACTTACGTCGATGACTTTGGATACGTAATCAGCAACCTCTTCCATGCGGCTCTCGTCGTAGTCGAAATGCTTCAAGTTCCCCCGCTTGGCTGCCTGAAAGACCTTGGATGCATGGTCTCGAACAGCCTGGAGAGAAAGAAGATAATCTCTATCACTTGCCATTGTAAAGTTAGGGTAGGAATTGATATATTGAATTGAATGTTGTTTTTGTAAGATGTTGCAATAAATCAAGTTACCTTCGGAGGTTTTGTAGATAAGATGATAGATAGCATACGGTGAGAGAAAAGGCGGGGTCCGCCGAACAGCGTGTCAACCAGCTTGTCATACCAAACAACCCCTCATTGCACGGCCAATCATTTTGTGGATTTATTATCGTGCTGATTTGGTAGTAAATCTCGTGTTCGTAAATAATAATCACACATTTTGCACGGTCTTGCTATTACAAGAAGACTTGTGAATTGGCATTTGCTTCATCAATGCATGTCATGATCGGGCTACTGCATACCTTCTTGTTAGGGAATAGCAGACCAAGTCAGCTTCCGCCTTCGGGGCGATAAGGATTATGATGCATGAGCTTGGCATAAGATTGAACCCGTGACTCACGCTCAATAAAATCTAGACTAAAGTAAATCATTTCAGCATTGTATTTCATTCTCATTTCCCTGTTCCAATCTTCTCTACCTAGCTGCTGAGTCTGAAGTTTCCATCATGGCTGATATCTCGACCTGTCTTCCTCTAACACGGGACTCCGTTGTCGAGGCGCATCGTCTAATTGAGTCTTATATTCATCGGACTCCAGTAGTGACAAGCAGCTTTATCGATAAACTGGCCTCGACTCCGAGAGATGCCGCCCTCTTTGATGGTCAAGATATCCCTTCGCAGCCAGCCAACCCTCAGTTCAAACTGCACTTCAAGTGTGAAAACTTCCAGCGCGCGGGTGCTTTCAAAGCACGAGGCGCTTTCCACGCCATCGAGAGACTCAAGCTGGAACCCGGATGGGCGGAAAATGGTGGCAAAGAGAAGGGTGTTGCTACACACAGCTCAGGTTTGTCTCTTGATCACTGGTTTCAAGTCTTACGGCTGACTCTATCAATCTTAGGCAACCATGCACAAGCGCTTGCTTTGGCAGCTCGCGAGAACGACATGCCTGCTCATGTTGTGATGCCTTCAATCACGATTCCCAGCAAAGTCGCTGCTACTAAAGGCTATGGCGCGAATGTCATCTTCAGCACTTTGACAGACCGCCTCGCCGTGGCTGAGAGGGTTGTGGCCGACACAGGTGCACGTCTTGTGCCCCCATATGATCATCCAGACATCATCCTGGGACAGGGCACTATGGGTCTTGAACTGCAGGAACAAGTCGAAGGCCTAGATGGCATCATCACACCTTGCAGCGGTGGCGGAATGCTATCAGGTGTAGCACTCAGCTGCGAAAATACAGGGATCAAAGTATTTGGAGCCGAACCTTCATTCCAGGGCGCAGATGATGCCAAGCGTGGCATCGAAAAGGGAGAGAGGATAACCTACGTGGACAGCATGTCGATCGCGGACGGTTTACGCTCTTATCTTGGTGTGCATCCTTGGGGAATTCTCTACGAACGGAAGCTTGTCCACAGTATGTACAGCGTGTCGGAGGAAGAGATTAAGGCGGCTATGAAGTTGATTCTGGAGAGAATGAAGCTCTTTGTGGAGCCCAGTGCTGCTGTACCGCTTGCTGTGGTTTTATTCAACGAAGAGTTCCGATCTATGGTTGAGAAAGAAGCAAAGGGTGGTGTCTGGAACTTGGGTATTGTATTGAGTGGAGGCAATACGACGACGGATGGCATAGCGAAGCTCTTTTCTGGACAGTAGATAGGCTGAATGAATACAAGAGAATTGTGCGTTCATTTGATGCCATGTTCATAGCGCATCGCCATGAGATAAAGCTCCAGATCTTGCATAGCATCTTGCACCGTCGTCTTGGCCTGCTTTCCTTCTGCAGCCATCTCCCAAAACGCCTTCATCTCTAGAGTATAGGGATCTTCAAACGATTTTCGAATGGTTGTCTCCTTCAAGACTCCATCGGCATTCTCTGTTACATGCATTGTAACGGGGAGACCTTTAATATACGGGGTATCGTACTGTAGCCTAACAGTCTTGTTCGCACTATAAACTTCTAAGTGAGCGTCGAACTGTGGAATGTTGTGCAGTCCAGACTCGTATGAGACTGTGAAGTTCTCGTACTTGAAAAGAACACTAGTCACTGGGTCAGCTTGTATCCTAAGCACTGCAAGCAGCCTGACTTACTTCCAGAAAGGAAATCCTAGCGAGGTACCAACTACCTTTTCAGGCATTCCAAGGACTTCTCTCATCAAAGAGAGGTCATGCGATCCAAGAAGACCAAAGAGACGCCACATACGAGTTGTCTCTGGTGTCACAGGAATGCCACCACCTTCACCGTGTAGAGCTGTCAACATCGCATCATCATGTCTGCCATTCCTCTCCCTAGTGTCTGCGTCAGAAAAGTCTGTAAACTTCTTCGGGAAGGTTCCCGATTGATCAACCATGTACGAGTTGGGACCGATGATATCTGAGTCCCCTCATTAGTATTTTACTCTTTCCAGCAGTTGATATACTCACCTCGCACGCGAGCGTAGAGTATCTTGTCCATTCCTCCGATCTCACGCACCACATCCTCAAATGGCGCAGCATAACGTCGCATATATCCAACCATCAGCTTTCCATTACTAGCCTTCTCTGCCGCCTCGACATCCAGTGCATCTCCCATCGTGAACGCCAATGGTTTCTCGACAAGGACATGCTTGTCATTCTGAAGAGCCAGTATAGCGTGGGGAACATGGTATTCGTTTGCGTTGGCTATGATTACAGCGTCGATCTGAGGTGAGGCGCAGAGTTCGGCAGCATCTTTTGTTGTTTCCACGGCATTGTTGACTTTTGAAGCGCAGTGCTGTAGGGCATTGGCTGAGATATCACAGAGGTAAGTGATGGTGAACCAGTCGCTCATGAAAGAAAGAGTTGGAATATGGACGACTTGAGAAATCTCGCCGCAGCCGATGATGCCGACCCTGATGATTCGTTCGGGTTTAGAGGCCGACATGATGATGAATGATGAAGACTGATGCGGGGTCGGATTACTGAGAGTAGAGGAGATATTCACCCCAGATATTTTAACAGATGCGGGGTGTCATGGTATATCCACGAAAGAGCTATACGTTTACTATACAATTGACTACCATATTACCTGGCCCTTCCGAGGACTCGGACCTAAGTCTTATTGGCCCTGAGACCACTCCTGTTCCGAGATGGAGTCTCTTTAATTGGCTTCGCAGTACCCACATCTTGCTGGTCAATCCATAGGGAGCTGTAAGATAGTCCACCAGCTAATCCTGCCATGCTCCGATTAAATGGGATAATATATCGAGTCTCAATATCTCGATAATGTCGATAAATCAGTCAACGGATATAGATACCGACCTTGTGACTCCAGACACTGCCCAATACTGTGGTTCAGTCTTACATGTGGATCCCCAAGTCCACCTGCCGTTTTAGACGTTGAAGGATCCGAATCTTATCGATATAGTGAGGGGAAAGATAGAATTCCTCGAGTCAATTGGCTTGCATTCAGACTGCTGATTAATCAAGCCATACTGCCAAGTTACTATTAATATCCTGCTACTGCAGTTCCAGTCGCAGTTGTCCCGCCGAGACTGAATCCCTTGATCCAGATTTATTAAACACAATACGAAAAAAGGACCGATAAACTATGTCTTCTGACACAATAACCTTATTCGACATCCCCACCAAACCGCCCCAGGTTTGTTGGTCGATGAATATCTGGAGAAGTTAGTTCTAGCCAATCGCTTTAGGGCTGGAATGTGGATACTGACGCGTCTCAGCGCGTTTGCTTCTCAACTTTAAGAGTCTGGATTACAAGACTGAATGGGTACGTCAGGCAAACAAAGGAAAGAGTTATCACTAGGTACTAATTGATTCATGTAGCTAGAGTATGCTCAAATCAAGGAGCGACTAAGCGGGCAGTAAGCCATGTCCAGCTCAATCAAGATAAACGTTTTAATAACCGACGCGTTTCTAGTGTCTCACCCAATGAACAAGGGCCCGAGTTCACGCTCCCAGCCATCCAGATGCCCGACGGCACCTACGTAATGGACTCTTACAAAATCGTCGACTTCATCGAGGCCAAATACCCTGAACCCAGCATCCACCTCAATGACCCAATGCAGTCGCGTCTAAGAGCGTCAATGGTGAAGTTCATGACGCAGATGACACCCATATACGTCCCGGGAGTGGCCAAGAATATTCTTGGCGACAAGAGCATTGACTTTTTCCTCGCCACGCGACAAGAAGACGTTGGCATGCCGCTGTATGAATACGGAGAGAAGAACTCACCCGGTGCTTTGGACAGGGCGGAGCCTTTCGCCCGTGAGATCACTGAATTGCTCAAGGAAAATAGTTCTGGTCCTTACTTTTTGGGTGATACTGTTAGCTACACGGATTTTATCTGGGGTGGCATTTTGCTTTTTTTCCAATGCTTGGGCGAAAAAGAATTTCAGGAAGTGCTAGAGAAGACTGGAGACGCCGATGTTCATATGAAATTTCTAGAGGGACTCAGCGCCTGGACCAAGCGCAACGATTGATGAGCGATTGTCTTATCTTGCATGCATCCAGCATGGAAAAGCAAATGCCCAGAGGTCGGTTTCTTCCGGAGGATGCGTCGCCCCGGGGTGAACTTCTAGCCATTAAGAGCGTGCAGGACATTCAACCGTTATTGAACATACTTTCTTATTCTTGGTGACAATCTGAGTGGGTTATGATCCCCAGATCTCCTGTAGTGGCAACGTTTTCTCCACGCCAAGTGTATAAAACTTGTCTCAACCCACCAGCACATGCATGTACTTGGCTGTGTCACTTGTGCATTGGTGCAATCGGGACTCAGCCACGCTGGCAAGGTGAAGCCCTGCATATATGTGAACCGTAAAGGTGGGAATCATGATCACCGAGGCCAAGGCCAAGGCGCTTCGGTATCGCCACACGCCGACGGCCCTCGCCTGCTTTGCAGTTATTTGCCTTGCGCAACATCACACCACCATCGCGTTTATGTCTGGAGTTGACAAACCAAGGTGGCGGTGACACAATGGCGAACAGGTATTTGAGTGAGATTGATCTGGGCTGACCTACCCTAAGCTCAAGATACGAAGTTGGCAATCGGCATCCAAGAATATTGGATTTGTCAAATGCCATAGATATTAGGCTGAATCTTATTCTCAATTGAGCGAATGCCGACTACCCATGCACAGAGCCGCAAGAACTAATGCTGTCGTGGGAAACTTAATTCGTTCGTCGCTTTACGAATGCATCAACTCAACTACAAAATACTGATTATCGCAAACCAATTGCTAGACATTGCGAAAATGTCATTTACCCTGTGTTGGTCGCTCATTCATACACAGACACCCCAGCTACGTAGAAATGATTGGTGTAAAAATACCAGGTTAAAAAACCCATCGCGGTGGTACCGTGACAGTAGAGGTTTTTCGTGTCCTTCGATGGATCAGCAATGAGTAATAAAATGATCCGATTAACCTATACCACTTTCTCACTGTCGGGTCCAGCTGTTCCCCATGCCATGATATGAACCGAGTTCGGCCGATTCCATCGGTCATGCTGGCACTAAAATTAAATAAAAAAACTGGAGGATTTCCGCGTCCCATGGGGAGAATGTCTTCAGACTATGGGGCAGACTCTTCGAGCCCATGGGGATATCGGCCCTCGGTTCCTGATCCCTTGTACCAAGCTCAGGTCAAGTCTTGTTAAGTGGAGAGTAAATTCTGGGTCGATAAAGTCGCCAAAGTGCCAAGTGCTTGGACGTTGTTTGCCAGCCGATGAGAGGTGGTCAAAAGTTCTGTCGTCTCCATATAAACCTCCTTGGCCCTCGCTGGGATTAATCAAGTGACCCCACCGCGTCAGTCCTTGGAAGTGTCTGGGCTGATTGCTGGATCCTCCGTAGCGGGTATTATTCCGTCCACGTGCCGAAATGCCATGGTCCAAGTCTCCATTTCCACGAGGGAGATTCCGAGAACTAACGGGTTTTCGTATGTTCGGCCTTTGCTTTTACGGCAGAGAACGGCAACAACGTGAACAGATCGTGTTAAGGAGCCAAGAGTAAGAAAATTATTGGCGCATGCTTGGCATTCATATAGAGTTGTATTTTACCCGCATTTACCCGCATTTAGCCAAAATCCACTCTAGGCCAAGACTGGAGAATGTTCCGAGTTGAGGATTGAGCACGGCCGCGGGACTTTATTCCGCAGTCCTTCTTCATCTCGAGGTGCTTCATGATGGGGAAGGGCTGATTCATAGCATCATGACTTGTTCTTGGAAGAAGGCAAAGGTAGAGGCACAGCATTAGGTGGCAGCATGGTGGCTATTCCAAGAGTCCAGCGACAGGCAGTGTGGAATTTACATGGTACAGTAGAGACAGCGTCTAGATCCTTGGTCAGCTTACCTGAAATTGATGCATGGTACTATAGCTACAGATCAGATCAGGGCATCAGATGTGAACTCAGATCAGTAAACGGGACGATAAATAACATGGTGTTCCTGGGTGAAACGCCGTGGCGAAATGAGAAATCGGGTAATGACTAAACAAACCCCCTTTTCGATTCGAAGGTTATTCCCAACTTGGTAGGGCAACCGTATCAGGCTAATGGCGGGAATACTGCCTCCAAGGGGTGAATCGGCAGAGCCCCATTATTTTGGCTCACCTACGGAGTCTACCGTATATCGACAGGCCAACATCAGTTGTCTTTTTACGGATAGAGAGGCCAGAATCTGATTCTATCTTTTCCCCAGCTGCCCTGCACCCCTGCTTTCCCCATAGCCCTGTCAATAGACCGCGGCCCGACCTCCATCTTGGCTAAGACTCATGACTACCAAGACTTCCAAGACAGCCAAGGTGGAACAAGATCGCCCATTCCGAACATTCAAGGGAGTGGGACCCGTTAAGTGGACGACGTTCATTTGGTGATTCGATCGTTGTCTTTTGCCTGCTCGGTTACACCCTCCTCCCCTCCCCATAATCTGGGGTCTGAAATCCGGTCCGCACGTCCGTTCCTCTTTTGAACTGTTCTCGACTTTTTACTTACAGGCCTACCACGCGTTTTTTCTTCTATATCTATGTAGGGATGCCCGCCCCAGACTTCACCCACTCTTTTTTTCCCTTCTCCTCATCCCTCACTACAAACAACAATTTATTCTTTACTTTGATTGATTGAGCAAATCATCATCATGGGTATCAAGGAGATCATTGGCCTTGGTGCCGACGAGAAGACACAGAGGCTTCGTGATGAAGCTCCCAAGTTTGAGCATGTTACTTGGTACAAGGAGCCTGGTCTGAGGAAGCTGTGTTTCTACGCATGCGTTCTCTGCGCTTCTTCTATGGGAACTGGTTGGGATGGGTAAGCTTATTTCTGCATGCTGTCTGTGAAAGATGAATGCTGACATTTGTGACTAGTATGTACATGAACAATGTTCAGAACTTCGACAGCTGGAAGAACTTCTTCGACGACCCTAAGGGTAGCAGACTCGGTCTCCTCATCGCTCTCTACCAAATTGGATCCGTCGCTTCTATCCCTCTCGTTCCCATCATCACTGATCGCTGGGGTCGTCGTCCCTCTATCGGTCTCGGTTTCATCATCATGGCTATTGGTGCTGGTCTTCAGGCTGGTGCCTCCAACTACGCTATCTTCTCTGGTGGTCGTGTCCTCCTCGGTTTCGGAAACTCTTTCGCTCAGATCGCTTCGCCTATGCTTCTCGCCGAGCTTTGCCACCCTCAGCACCGTGCCCGTTTCACCACAGTCTATAACTGTCTGTGGAACTTGGGTTCCTTCCTCGTTTCTTGGACCTGTTTCGGTACCTCTTTCTGGGGCAACAACTGGTCATGGCGATTCCCTGCTATCCTCCAGGGTGCTCCCGGTCTTCTTCAGCTCATCGTCCTCTTCTGTAAGTAGATATATAAGATAACCACAAGGAGATATGCACTAACAAATTTACTAGGGATTCCCGAGTCTCCTCGATTCCTCATCGCCAAGGACCGTCATGACGAAGCCTTGGCTATCCTCGGCAAGTACCACGCCAACGGCGATACCAACCACCCCACCGTTCAGTTCGAGTACCGCGAGATCCGTGAAACCATCAAGGCTGAGCAGCTCGCCGCCAACACCTCCACTTACGCCGACTTCTTCAAGACCAAGGGCAACCGATACCGTCTTGTCGTTCTCTTCTCTCTTGGTCTCTTCTCCCAATGGTCCGGAAACGGTGTTGTCTCCAACTACTCTGCTGTCCTCTACCGAAACGCTGGTCTCGAGAGCGAGCAGGACCGTCTTATTATCACCGCTGGAAAGACCATTCTCGATATGATTGTCTCGATTGGATGTGCCATGTTTGTCGACCGCCTCAACCGTCGTTTCTCTTTCCTCTTCGCCACCGGTGGTATGTTCATCGTCCTCGTCTTCTGGACTCTTACCTGCGGTCTTTACGAGCAGCACCAAGCCCCTGGAGCCAACAACGCCATGATCTTCCTCGTCTGGCTCCATGGTGTCTTTTACTCTACTTGCTGGTCTGGTCTCCTGATTGGTTACGCCGTTGAGATTCTCCCTTACTCTCTCCGTGCTAAGGGCCTTATGCTCCTCAACATCTCTGTGCAAATCGCTCTCCTGCTGAACAACTACCTCAACCCTCTGGCCTTTGACGCCTGGGGATCCGATTCGCTCACTGGTGGTAACACCTGGAGACTTTACCTCATCTACAGCATCTGGGTTTTCGGTGAGGTCTGCTTCATCTACTTCATGTATGTCGAGACCCGTGGTCCTACTCTCGAGGAGGTCGCCAAGGTTATTGACGGTGACAACGCCGCTGTCGGCCACGTCTCCATGGACAAGGTTGAGAAGGAGGCTCTTCACGAGGAGAACGACCACGCTTCTTCTGAGGGACAACAGATCCACGAGGTCGCCCCTACCAAGGTCTAAGCCTGAATGACACTGGTTGATGCCCTTTGAGATATTTTGCACGAATGCCCACGCTATGAAATGCGTTTTCGCTTACCTGGTATTTACTTTATGGAGCTATCTTAACAAGTTTAATATTACTTATGAAAAATACTGCTATTTCGCCGACATGTGAATTGATTCTTAGAAGAAAGATGAAATTTCTATGATAGAAACTCTGCAAGTTAAAACCCTTTGACTTTTGTTCCTAGGCCCGCTTCTTTAGCTGCATCCAGTAGCGACTTTCCAACAATCAGATCCATCAGTCCAAATCCTACACTCTTGTAAACAATGTTACAGTTCTTCTCCACATCGATGTTTGCCCCTGGCTGGAACACCTCGCCAATCTCAGTCAGATCTCCCTCTCCCAGCTTGGCTTTGACGATCTCTCCAGCCTCAGCTAGGCATCCCTCTTTAGTATCGACATAGACCTTTCCACCACCAGAAAGTAGTGTTTCGCTCTCAACTTCCTGCATGTCAGGCTTGTGTGAGCCCACAAGCGAGATGGACCTTTGCTCAGATTCTTGATCACACTCTCCTGCTCCCAAGTATCGATGCGGGAATAGCGGTTCGGTCGATGGCGTGCAGCAGAATAGGGCATCCGAAGTGGATATAAGCTGCTGTAGCTTATTTGGGTACAGCTCAGGGTCATTCTGCGACAAAGAGTCCACTGACAAAGTCGAGGATAACTGCTGTAGCCCATATGTAGCAGATCGTGTGAAGCGCCGTAGACGGGAAGCACTACGACCAACAAATGTTACACGTTTAACCTCGTGTGGGTATAGCAGGACTGCCAGACGACCATGCCATGCAGCAACTGGCCCGGCACCAAAGATCGTGATATTCTCCTTTGGTAGTGGAGAACGTACAAACATAGTCATCGTCGCCAGAGCTGTGCGAAACGCTGTGAGAGGCCCCGCGCTGATCAGTCCCAAAGGGCGTCCGTCAGCCTTGGATACCACCACAAGACCCCGAGCGGGGTCACCATTTCCCGGAACGGTCAATAGCTTGATAGTGGAGAGAATGCCATCGGTTGAAGGCATAAATAGGTTGCGGTCGCCACTTCGATTAGTAAAGTGCGTTCGCATAGGCTGATGAATTGTTCGCTGCGGCAGGGGAAGTTGATGTTCGCCAGTAAAGGTTCGTAGGCCATTGGACAATTCGTCAATCATCCGGCGGCATTTTGTTGCTGTTAAACGATTGAGCAACTGTCGCATCTGAAGCTCGGAAATCACAAGCATTTTCTCTTGCCTTGCTGAGGCGCAAAGTTGCCCTTGCTATGGTAAGAAGAAAAAGACTGTTCCTAGTTTCTATGCTGAGATGTTGTAGCTGGGTGAAGATGCATGTACGAAACAGGAAGGTTTCCCCGCACGCTGAGTCGACGTCATCATGGTTTGCAACTCACAGTATTTATCAGACTACCTAGAATAAAGCGCAAAAGAAACGTACATGACAGAAACGAGAAACAAGACGTCCTAGGCATGGCATGATCATTCATCGCCTGACCTGACCTGCATACAAACAGTCAGGTAGTGGCGCGCATGTCTCTCGCCCGCTAGACTAGGAGATTAAAGCAACCATCCACTGCAGCACAAACGGGTTTATTCATCCTATCAGATCATTTTTGTAGATCGACATAACAACCCACTCAGGGTCCTTGCTATTTATTGGAGGACTTAAAAACTCAATGCGACACAGGTGCACACCATCTCCCCTCATTGGTGACCAAACAAGGCATTGCCATAAGGCTTTTTGAAACGCGATATATCACAAGGCGAGAGATTACACCCAGTTTGCCGTTTATAGGTAATATGACCTTTGTTAAGGCGATATCGTACCAGCATATTGCCGAGGGTACGGATATATAAACACAATGTTTCTGGCACGTATCACCGAGTAGTCTTGACTTTGTAAACTGAGAGGACTGACAACCAGCTGTCGCCATCATGTATTGCCTGTTACAAGCTACCAAGATAGCCCTCTTCGCAATGGCGTTGCTTCCAAGCATCGCGGTTGCTCAAACTGAGTCTTCATATTTGACTCGAATGGCAGACACGATCATCGCCAAGGGTATCGCTCCAGACCGTGGATATCAGGATGCAGTCCTATACCTGGGTTTTGAGAAGGCTTACGAGCTTTCTGGAGATGAGAAGTATCTGGACTGGTACATTGGGCAGATCGCTGGTCCTGTTGTTCTGGAGAACGGCACCATCAAAGGTCTAAACACATCAAAGTATATCCTCGACGAGTACAGGATGGGACACAACTATCTATACTTGTACAACCAGACGGAAGAAACCAAGTATAAGACTGCAGCAAATACTATCAGACGTATGCTTGACAAGTATCCCCGCTCGCCGCAAGGTGGCTTTTGGTAGGTCGACCATAGCAGCTCGAACTGCCTTTCGTTGGCTAACTAGCATGACAGGCACCAACAGTTCTTCCGCAATCAGATGTGGCTGGATGGTATCTACATGGCCGACACATTCTACGCCAAGTGGACACATCTCTATGACCGTGACAACGACACAGCCTGGGACGACATCTTGCTTCAGTACGAGCTTATCCATGAGAACACCGTCAATGAATCAACAGGTCTCCATGTCCACGGATGGGTTGACGGTACAGCTGCATGGGCTGATCCAGAAACTGGTCGTGCACCCAACGTCTGGGGCCGTGCTCTTGGCTGGTATTTTATGTCCCTGGTTGAAGTCTTACAATTCTTCCCTACAAGCCATGCTGGATATGATCAATTGCACGGATATCTTGAGTCTGTCGCTCTTGGACTCAAAACATCTCGTGACTCAGCTTCTGGCAGTTGGTGGCAGGTTATGAATGAGCCGTATCCCGAACGCGAGGGGAACTTTATTGAGAGCAGTGGCTCATCTATGTTCACTTGGGGTTTGCTGAAGAGTATTGATCTAGAATTTCTCGACCGAGATGAGTACCTCGATATGGCAAGAGACGCATTCTCTAGCATTATCGATAACTTCTTCGAAGAAAGCGATGGAGGATCAGTTGTTCTCAATGGCACGGTTGCTGAATGCGGACTGCTCAGCTCAAACGTCACATTTGAGGTAAGTAGAATAACTACGAGATGAGAATGAGCTAATTCGTTCAAGTACTACGTAGCACAGCCAACCCTAGAGAACGGACAGAACGGCGTTGGACCTTTCATGTTGGCTGCTTATGAATGGGAGTCGTGGGCCAGAGATGCGGAGGAGTAGCCGAACGCGCAGGATAAACTTCGAAGGAACATTGTTGACTGCAGAGAAGAGTCAGTCTTTTTTTTCAGGACAACGTAGCCGTCTCTTATTCGTTGTTATTCGATCCGCACTCCCTCCAATGTGCCGCATTTTACCACCTTACCTTAGCAAGACGGAAAGATCCGCGCCGCCAAGGCTTTGACCACGGACCCATGCATGTCTAAGCCCCGTGTCACTCGGCGGTGTAAACAAAAAAAGTCCGAGAGGAAAAGTCCGAGAACACGAAATTTACAGGGTTTTTGCTGCTGCGTTGTTTCCTGTAGCCATCATCGGAAAAATCAAGAGTAAAGAAGACATAGTATAAAATAAGAAAAACACTGCATGATAGTTAAGAGCGACGTTCAGTTTATTTTATTATTGTCGGTTGATGCTTAAGATGCCAATCCATACGTCGCCCCATGTTATACTGGGTCGGCCGCCGGATAGAAGGTTTAGCCCCCAGTGTGACACTCCCCTGTTACGTCTGAGCCTCTCGCGAAATAAATCTAGCCTGAACTAATGTATGAATTCAAGTCGTTTAAAGCCCAATCTAACGTAAGCAGAAGACGAATAGGATATGTAGAGTGAACGCAGGCTATATGCAAATGAATCCTTCAAGCATGGATGTCCTGAGTATTAAAGCATAAAAGGGCGCTCACCCAACGAAAAAGTCTTCTCTTGTTCCTGTCTACCTTCATCTCAAGTCAACCAGTCCATCTCACCGCCACCATGGTCAACTTCGTCGCTTCAGTCACTCTTCTTCTCTCCGCTGCTTCCGCAGTCGTTGCTGTCCCTAGCGCCCTTGAGAAGCGCAAGGTGACCTGCAGAGATGATCGTCCAGCAAGTGAACTGGCCAACGTCCGTCCCATCCTTTCACTATCACAGCGTTCTTAACACTGACTCAACGTGGATAGGTTAACGAAGCCGTCGCATGCATCAACTACCTGGCCAGCCTAGGCAGCCAACCTTGCGTTGCTACAATCTCCGGACAATCATTCTGCAGACGGGGTAACACGCAGATCACCGGCCTTGCTCGCAATGGTAACACTGCAACCTCTACCTGGTAAGTCCACCACTTCTACGCTGTTACAAACCTTATATTAACTTTCTCTTTAGCCAGGAGGTAGCTCGTGGTGCTGGGTTCATTATGGACAAGTGCTCTCGTGGTGATGGAAAGGTCCGTGGTGCTAATGAGGCTTGGGCAAATGGAAATCTCCTCGTCGATATCCGCAGAGTCGTTCAATAATTTACCTGAGCCGAACTACTCAGAAATCATCATTGCTAGAGAATACAATACTGTATCCAATGTTATCAAAGTGTATTCTTTATTGTGAAATAACGCCTACCTACCGATAGATTTCCCCCTTCTAATGCCAGCAACGAAGGGATAACATTACTTTTTCCTCATGGGTCCCTTATAACTGTTTGATGTGGTGACGTTGTGAAATGCAGAGTAAAAGCCGGATGGAAGCAAGACAGACGCGCATTCGATGCCTGGCTAAAACCTTGTCTTATTAGTGCAAGATAAAAAAAAAAAAAAAAAAAAGAGTTCTTGTGTAAGCATTGGAGTCATAGTGATTGAAGAGTGTGGTTCAGGGTGGAGATCCTATTATCAGGTATTTAATGATATACTTATAAGATCTATCTTAAGTAGTATATCGCCAGTGAGGGTGGTCATCACCCAGGTTCATCGCATCAGCCTCCTGCAGTCTATGATCCCGCTCACCCCGGTCTCTCTTCTTGTTCTCCCTTATAGCAAGGAAATAAAAGACAGTGCAGCTGATACCGCAAAGCCAAACCATGCCGAGACTAACACCCAAGCCCGTCCAGTATTCAGGAGCCTCCTCAGCCAAAAAGACATTTGAAGCTAGGATGCCTCCAACGTTACCAATTCCGATCTGTATAGCAGATGAGATTGAACGCTTGTAATGGCCACTCATGGTGTTCGATAACCAACCAAGAAGCACAGGCTGTGTGATATATCCGCCAGTCACCAGCATGAAAAGGGAGAAGTATCGTGCCGCGGTAGGAACCTTTTGCCGCAAGAGAAGGAGGACGTAACCAACGGTCGTGACCAGAACACCCACTATGGTGAAGGTATAGCGGTGACGAAGACGATCCGCGAGGTACGCCGCGGACAAGCAGCCGATAGTCGCGACGACGTATACCGGGATCGTCAGGACCTGGGCGCGCTCTGCGGCATATCCCATCTCTCGAAGGATAGTGGGGATAAAGAACTGCAAATGAAGAATCAGCATCATGTTTCTGCCATCTCGTGACATTGGTACCAAAACTTACCGAACCAGCGTAGCCGTTGTTCAAGATGCCAAAGTATGCAAGCGTACCAAGGTAGATCTTCCAATCAGACATGATTCTTCTCCAAGCAGCCTTGTTTAGGTGATCCATCTTGGCATCGCCGGAATCAACAGCCAATCGCCCCACAAGTCTGGCTCTCTCTTCATCAGTGAGAAAGCTGGCCTTTTCGGGCCAGTCAGGAATCCACCATTTTGCGGCAACACCGACGACAACAGTGAGGAGGCCTTCGAGGATAAAGATCCTATTTCCCAATGTTAGCAAGGAACATCGTACTTGTAAGAAGGGGGACGTACCAACGCCATGCTTCAAGTCCTCCGACATCATGCATTTTAGCAATAGCAAATGCGAGGAGACCAGAGAAGGCGCCTGCCAGGATACTAGCGCTGAAGAAGAGCGACATGCGCCACTGAACCTCGTAGCGCTTGTAGTACATGCCGATCAAGTAAATGCAACCTGTGGTTGATGTTAGCTAAGTCTCTCTTATGTGTCAAACTAGGAGATCGTGCCTGGAACGATGCCGGCCTCAAAGAATCCCAGCAGAACTCGGCAGGCAATAAGTCCATCTACGTTCTTGACAAGCCCCATGCCAACCGTAGAGATGCCCCATAGAATAGTGATAGAAGCAAGCCAGAGAGATGGAGATATCTTCTTGATGATTATATTCGATGGGACCTCAAAGAGGATGTACTACATCGCGAGCAGCGTTAGTTATGCGTCGTATACGTTGGCGCTATGGTGTCCAACATACCGGGATAAAAAAGACAAATAAAGCCATATTGTAATCGTTTCCAGTCATGTTGAGAGTCTCTGTCATTCCCTGGATCTTTGCGTTGCCTAAATGGCAGCGTCTGCATTAGCCCAGTTCTTCTCAAAAGGCAGATTAACACAGTCCAACATACCGATATTGGTCCTGTCCATGAAGGAGAGAAAGTAGATAACCATAAGAGGGGGAAGCAAATGAAGATCGCATTTTCGCAGCAGCTTCTTGGTGGCTTCAGAGTCCTCGGTGGGCAGGTCTATGGCAGACTCAGCGCCCTTGAGGGATCGGTGCTCCATTGTGGTCTTCTCGGTAGGATCAGCCATGATTGGAAAGAGAATGGAATCCAAGTGAATGCGTTGTTGTGCTATTGACTATGGAATGCTCTTGTCGGTGGAGTAGTGGAAGCTGGGGTCTTATATAGATGATCGGTGTCTTAGGAGCCAGGCCCTCGCCCTTTACCTCTCCCCCTCCAGCGATGCGTCACTAGTAAACTCTCCAGTCTCCATGACTTGATAAGTGTCGAAGCCACCAGAGGTCCAGTGCAGTCTAGCCCCAGATTTGATATTGCGGGGTATGGGGAATGGGGGAATGGGTGCGGGGATAAACACTTCCGGAGAAGTAGATGGGCGGTCATCACTGAGATCATTGGCCACGGTCGTCAGGTGGCCACGGTTGGGCGTGGGTATTGCAGTACCTTACCATTGTTTACGATTCGTAAATACCAATATCATGTTTTGTTAAGTGTGCCTTCATAGACATCTTTAGATACAGAGCTTTAACCTGTAGATCAAGATCAAGACATGTGCTTTTTCAAATTATATGTAGTTAATGTGGTAAATATTTTTATGCTCGCTATTGCATTTAATATTTGATATCTAATTAAAAACTTCTACTCGATACTGGAATTGAATAACAGACCCAATTTAAACATACGCCTTGATATTGAACAAGCAATTGTATTATTTTATTCCATGCCGTAATGCACTATCCATTTGCCGACTCACTGCCGGGTTGGCTTCCGAGCACACGGGTAATAACCGTGGTAGGTTAACTCCTCTTCGGGTCATTCCCGGGACAACCCACATGTGGGAAATACCGCGAAACCGGCGACGATTTGTAGCAATTAACACTTAGCATAAATCACAGTGAAGTCGTACTGAAGTTCAAGATCTTATTTCGACAGACACACACACATACACGGACTCACAAGTCTTACCTTCAAAGCAGAGCATACAATGTAAGCTCACATAGCCTTCCAAATCCTGAATTGGTATTGGTCACTGACATTGAGTGCCAGGTATACGACATCATTCGCCTTCTTCGAGGCCCTGGTTGAGGCCGGGGTCAAGAATTGCTTTGTCAACTTGGGCTCAGACCACCCCAGTATTCTGGAGGCTATGGTAAAGGGCCAAAGGGAAATGCCCGATACGTTCCCGAAAATCATCACGTGCCCCAACGAGATGGTGGCTCTATCTATGGCCGACGGCTATGCGAGAGTGAGCGGCGAAGCCCAGTGTGTCATTGTGCATGTCGATGTTGGCACATCAGCCTTAGCAGCCGCAATCCACAATGCTGCTATGGGACGAGCCCCCGTTCTCATCTTTGCCGGTCTTTCGCCCTACACTATTGAGGGAGAGGTCCTTGGATCACGAACCGAGTTCATGTAAGTAACTTAGCCTTTACTACTCTTGATGGTCATATCTAACACGCATGTTTCTTAAGCCATTGGATTCAAGATGTCCCAGATCAAAAGCAAATTGTTTCTCAGTACTGCAGATATACTGGAGAGATCAAGACCGGCAAGAATGTTAAGCAAATGGTTCGACGTGCCATCCAGCTTGCCACAAGTCACCCTCAAGGGCCAGCCTACCTTATGGGAGCTCGCGAGGTGATGGAGGAGACCATTGAACCGTATTCTGTGAACTCAGCTTTTTGGCGACCCGTTGCTCCATCTGCTCTCCCAGACTACGCTGTCGCAGAGATCGCCGATGCCCTGGCAAACGCCTCCGACCCACTTGCTATTGTTGGCTTCACTGGTCGCAACCATGCAGCGGTCAAGCCCCTTGTGTCATTAGCCAATACAGTCAAGGGTCTTCGTGTACTTGATACAGGCTGCTCAGACATGTGCTTCCCTGCCGACCACCCTGGATGGCTTGGCATGAAGTACGGAGTCGACAGCGTGATTGAGAATGCGGACGTGTTCCTCATTCTCGATTGTGATGTTCCATGGATCAACAAGCTCTGTAAACCCAAGAGCTCAGCGAGGATTTTCCACCTCGACGTCGATCCTCTCAAAGAGTCTATGTTGGTCTTTTACATCGATGCTGAACAGAGGTATCGCGTCGACGCTGAGGTCGCACTCAAGCAGATCACTGAGTACCTTCAAAACAACCTGGCGGAGAAGCTGTCAACCGCGGCTTGTGATTCGCGGGCTCAAGCATTGGTCAAGTCATACCAGGAGCGTATCAACACCCTGGATCAGCGAGCTAAGCTCCCAGACTCGGGAAAGCTCACCACAGACTACGTCTGCGCTACGCTACGTGAGACATTGCCCCAGGACACCATTTGGGCGGTGGAGGCAATTACAAATGCAATTTCCGTCTCGGATCAGGTCCGGGCAACACTCCCAGGGCAGTGGGTTCACTGTGGAGGTGGTGGTCTCGGCTGGAGCGGTGGTGGTGCATTAGGCGTCAAACTGGCTGCGGATGCAGCTGATGCCTTGGTACCCGGCAAGCAAAAGCGGTATGTAGTACAGGTTGTGGGTGATGGGTCATACATGTTCAGCGTCCCCTCTAGCGTATACTGGATCTCTGCACGCTACGGGATCCCTATTCTGACCATCGTCCTTAATAACCTTGGCTGGAATGCTCCACGGAGGTCCATGTTACTGGTGCATCCCGACGGCCCTGCATCAAGAGCAACCAAGGAAGAGCTCAACATTTCCTTTGCCCCTAGTCCAGATTACGCTGGTATTGCCAAGGCTGCAAGCAATGGAGAGATCTTTGGGGCCAGGGTGGCCGATTCGTCGGAGTTCTTGGCGGCGTTGGCCAAGGCTAAGGAGAGCCTTGATCGTGGTGTCTCGGCAGTATTGGATGTTGCTATTTAGGCTTGAATAGGTAGAGAAAATACAGATTTGGTACATCTACACTACACATAACGACTGGTCACGACAGGTAAGCCGTTCTCACTTTCTATTATGAAGTTTCATCGGGGTTGCCCACAGCGTCACGATGCGACTGGAGCGATTCAGATTGCCAGCACCCCTGAAAGTACAGCAGTAATTCCTGGTTATGCCCTGTACCAGGCACTGAAACAGAAGAATTACTCCCATGAAGTTCCGTATTTGCATTCACCCTGTGCATTGATCGCAGAGCCATTGAATCCAACTGCTGTTTTTACATGTTGTATTGTACCTTTTGATCGATGATTCTGGATGCAGAATATGTACGATTTAAACTATTTTCTTGTGGTATCTTTGTTTCATTTACTTCCTGTCAAAGATCTTGCCCGGGTTCATGAGCCAAAACGGGTCCAAGCTGGATTTTATAGCCCTCATGACCTCAATTGGCGCTTGACCGACCTCCTCCCTAAGGAACTCCTTCTTTCCAAGACCAATACCGTGCTCACCCTGACATTGTTAGTATACTTCTCAGTCAAGTAATATGTTCGTGAGTGAAAGGATGCTTACCGTGCAAGTGCCCTCCATCTCAAGTGCCCGCAAGACCATTCTATCAACGCACTCTTCAACTTGGTCGTGTTGGTGTTTCTGGAAGAGAATTGTTTCGTGGAAATTACCATCGCCAATGTGTCCCAAGATGCTTCCGAATAGACCAAGCTCGACAAGATCTTTCTTAGATACATCTGTAAGAGGGATTAGTTTCCATCATCTGTAATAACGGTAAATCACATACCTATGAGCTCTGCGACTCGAGATAGAGGCACAGCCACATCAGTGGACCACACGTGTCCATCTGTTTCTCTCAAGGCCATCATGCTCCAGAGTGCTTCTTTGCGCGCTGACCACAGCGCTTTCTGCTTGTGCGGGTCGCTTTCAAACTGAAAGTCCTGCACATTGTGATTCTTGGATATATCCTGCACTCTGGCAATGCTGTCCTTGACTGCTAACTCGCTGCCACTGAATTTGAAGAATAAAGTTGGGACTTCGGCCCATTCTCTGGAAGTGGCACCCATTCTGTTGATGACGTTCATGAGGACCTCGTCGAGAATCTCAACCGCGTTGATGGGAACACCACGGCGGATGACTTCAATTGCCATACTGGCCGCTGCTCCGACAGTGGGGAATGTCAATACCGCAATTCCAGATCGCTCTGGGATTGGGGCAAGTTTGAGCGTAGCCTCGGTGACGAACCCCAAGGTACCCTCAGATCCCACGAACAAGGAATTGAGGTTATAGCCAGCTGATGACTTGCGCGGTCTTCGACGAGTCTTCATAATAGTACCGTCGCTCAGGACGACTGTCAGGTTTACCACCCAGTCTTTCATAGTCCCGTATTTCACTGCGTTTGTGCCACTAGATCATGTCAGCAGATTGGTCTCGGGTAAGGGAAGTTGCGATTCGGTGTTTCATACCTGCAATTGGTACCAATCATGCCGCCAATTTGTGCCTGAGCAATCAAATTAGCTGCACTGCTTGAATTGCGAAATTCCTGAGTGTTGTCTTACCGATGGACCAGGGTCAATGGGAAAGAAGAGACCAGTATCCTGAATCTTCTCGTTGAGATCCATCCAGGGTACAGACGGCTGCACAACAACGTTCAAACTGGAGCGTAACTTAATATACATTCATTCCTTATGATCAGTTGATCGTAGAATGCACTTACTCGTCGGAATGTACCTCCAAGATCTGGTTCATGTTCACAAAGTCAACGCTGACGCCACCATACGGAGCTGAGAAATGACCCTCGACGCTTGAGCCACCTGAATAAGGGACTGTGTCATCGTGTCAGTACAATTCGTTCGCTCGATAATGTAATACATACTCATCGGAACACGTCTTTTGTGACATATCTTGGCGATTACTGCGACTTCTTCTGTTGATGAAGGAAAGGTGACTGCAACGGGCAGCCTGTCGATATTAATCGTGGACCAGTCTGAGTAGCCGTGAGCATGAAGTATCTCATCTTCGATGCTCACAGCGTCTTCCCCAAGAGCTTGTCTGATTTCCTCCACTGCCTGAATATGTTAATAAAAAAACCAAATGAATTCAACCAAGTTATGCTTACTAATTCCATCTGTCGTCGGCTTGCGTACTTGGATTCATCTTCCACTACCGTACTCCCATAGCCCAGAGAAGCCAACAATAGAGCGCCGCCAACAGTAGTCGCCGTCGCCGACAGCGCCGAAGCGAGCAAGACGGGTCTTCTGGGCGATTCCCTGTGGTGACTTTGGCTGTTGGAGTCACTGTGTTGCTTACTCTTGCTGCTGTGGATCTTATTTACAGGGATGATTGGGAGCCGTGAGACAGCTGAGATTGGCCGCGGAGCATGCCGCAATAGAGGGCGAACTGGGAATTTCAGCATTGTGAAAACTAATAAGAGAAACTGGTATCGTGCTGCAAAAGGAGGGTCAAGCAATATGTCAGCGAGACAACGCCGGCTATTAGCATTAATTATCTGGTCTTCAAGCCTGTAGGATAAGTTAATTCATCAATCACGGGACTGGACTCGGTTAACGTCCAAGGAGGCGGAAGTCTCCACGGACTAGGTCCCTCGCTTCGGGTAGTTGCCGGGCCATCTAGCGGCGAAATGCGGCAAACTTAATTGCTGGCACGGGTACAACCCGTGAAAAGGCTCTTCTTCCCCCCGACACTCACACCTAGCCTTTCTTCTTCTCAATCCAGCCACTCATTGCTACAATATGCCGTCCGATGCGACGGATCAGTCTACGGACCCGGGTCCATCGATGCAAGATGCCGACGACACAATGTCCGTATCCGCCTCGACGCGTCCCACGAAGCGCAAAAGAGTTGCCTTGGCGTGCGACAGTTGTCGGGAACGCAAGATCAAGTGCGACGGCTCTAAACCCGTCTGTAGCCCGTGCAGCAAGCGTGGAGAGCCTCCCGCTCAATGTGTCTACACTGTTATTGCCAGCGCGGCCAAGCATTTAAGCGAACAGGAGTATGTCCAATCAAATTAAACCCGGATTGAGATTTAGTATAACTAATCTGTGGCAAGGTACATTTCGTCTTTGCAAAAGCAAGTGACGGAAATGCAGCAGGTCATAGATCAGCTTCGACAAGAGGCTGCAACGACTGCTGCTTCCCGCACAAATACAAATGCAAATGCAAATACTACGGCGTCTGCAAGTCCCTCCACTGGTACTTACATTGCTTCGGGTATTACCCATGGTAGTACCGGTAGGGCAGGGGTCTCCATCCAACACGCCGAAGGAGGTGGGCCCAGTCCTGTTAGTGTCATGGGAGCCCCGGCTCTGGCCCAGGATTTCCAAGAGGACAACCTTTTTGGTCCATCCTCTGTTCACTCATTGCTTCGGGAGGTGTCTCAGCCCGAATCTCGGAGATCATTCCCACGTCGAGACCAGAATCAAATACTTGGTGCACCATCCTTACACTTGCCGGACTACGCTTTGCCGCCACGCCAGGTCGCGGATAAGATTCTGGATATTTATTTTAATGAGGTTCATATTTTCTACCCTTGGACACACAGTACAAGTTTTAGGGAACGGTATGAATCAATATGGTCACCGGGCGGTTATCCAGCGCCCCAGGGCAGCCACAGCGGCGACATCGGCCTAGGAGGCGAGCATTGCTCAGAATCCTCCTTCTTCAGTGCGTTAAACGCTATGTTTTCTCTAGGCTGTGAATTCTCGGACTTGCCCCACAAGGAGTCGGCATCGGAAATGTTTAGTTCGCGCATGAGAAGCCTACTGCAGATAGATGCGCTGGACAAAGGGGATCTCTCGCACGTCCAGGCTTTACTTCTTGCCGCCCAGTTTGCGATATCTAGTGAGCACCCTATACGATGCTACAACATTGTTGGGTTGGCTTGTCGGATCGCGGTGGGCTTGGGTCTGCATACTGAGAAAAATGCCCATCGGCGATCGAATTTGGAGAATGAAATACGCCGTAGAGTTTGGTATGGATGTTTGCAGATGGAAATGACAGTCTGCATGACATTGGGGAGACGGCCTGTCCTGGAAATGACAGACGATGTTCTCATTCCGTCCGCCGTGGACGATGAATTCATCAGAAGTGATGTTCCGTCATGCAGTCAACCCGAAGGTGTCATGTCGCAGAATCTGTTCATGGTAGAGAATATAAGGCTGGCCAAAGTCCTCGGCAAGATCCTATCTTCCATCTACTGGCAGAGCTCTTCATCTGATTTCAGTACTCTTGTACGCTTGGAGTCTATACTCGAGGAGTTCAGAACATCTCTGGTTGATGTGCTCAGATGGTGGGACCGTGAATCGGAGCCGCAACGTATACTCAGTGATCGAGATCATATTCTGAAAAGACAGCGGAATGTCCTCCACGCTAGGTTCCTCCATCTCAGGATTCTGCTCTACAGACCTAGCTTCAGTGCCTATTGCGCAGCAACAAGGATCGCGTATCAAAGCCGGGGATCAACCGAGAGACCCGGTTCTGCATGTGACAGTCCCGAAGTTAACACGTTACAAACAGCTTTCCAGTCTCAGTGCGCTACAACATGCGCGAAAGTTAGTTACGAGTTGTCAGTTTCCCTGTTGTCTGCAAGACAGGATGACGCCACTGGTGCATGGTGGTTCAGTTTATTTTGTATGGTTCCCCGTCGCTTCGTATACTCCCGCTGGGTAAGCTAACGTTCAAGATCTCATGACGTGTGGCGGTATAATCATCCTTGCAGAACGCGCACAAGCTGCAGGAAGCAAGGACTTCAACCAGGCACAGCTGGATGCCACGTGGGAAAACACGACTATGCTGCTACGGCTTATTGGCAGAGAAAACCAGCGGGCAAATGGGTTTCTGGGTCAATTGCTTCAGTTGAAGGAGCAGGCACGCTCTGCACATTTCTGTACGTCCAACTCTGCTGAGCTTATGAAGTCATTGATTTGTGCTGACGCTTCATTCATAGCAATAAGAAATTCGAGAGAAGCGTCGAGGATGGTTTCCCGTAGACCATCCGTCAGCCTAGAAGGTACTCAGGATGCGGACATGGGCAGCAACTTTGCTCCTCCAGTAGAAGACCAAGCAGTACAGGGAGAGCTTATGACGTTACTGTTTCAAGAAAACTGGGACTGGAGTCTTGATGGTGGGTTGCCCACTTACGGCGGTTTTGAAACTGGTGATGAATTTGCTTTTCCACTATGGAGTTGGTCTGCATAAGGCAATGACACCTAGTTCTAATCTCTATAACCCAGTCCATTTATGTCGTTTGACATTGGAAACACGCAAGGTCTGGAGCAGCTCGACAGAGCTGAATCCCAAATGCACAAGAAATTCCCCTTCTGGGATGACCCACATGTCTGTTGCTGCGTCGAAGTAGCTGAATGAGTACTTGTCAAGCTTGAACGTGACTGTTTCCGACTCGCCAACCGGTACGAGCACCTTCCGGAAAGCCTTGAGCTCCTTCACAGGACGATCATTGCCGTCGCAAGCAGGGAGTGTGACATAGACTTGAACCACTTGCTTGCCACCCAGATTACCCGTGTTTCGAACCTCAGTTGATAGCGACACTTCTGTGTGCTCTGCGCTCTCGAAACACGTCGTGAAGTTGGGTTCACCCTGTAGAGCGAAGGTGGTGTAAGACAAACCTTGTCCAAAATGAAACTCAGGCGTTGGCGATGATTCGTCATCATAAAATCGATATCCGACCTTGAGACACTCCTCGTAATTGAGAACAAGATTGTCATCGCAAGGGAAGTTAGGATAAGCTGGATTGTCTTCGTTCTTCCGTGGCCAAGACATTGGCAGACGTCCTGAAGGGTTGACATCGCCAAGCAGGACGCGAGCTATCGCGTGGCCACATTCTTGACCGGCATACCATGCTTGCAGGAAGCTGGGAACATTGTTGATAAAAGGTGATACAGTGACGGGAGATCCAGACAAGTTGACTACCACTGTCTTGGGGTTACGGGCGGCAACAGCGGCAACGAGATCATACTGGTCAGAGGTCAGATCCATTGTATCACGATCGTAGCCCTCTGACTCTATTTCATTTGTCGTGCCGACGAATACCACAGCAACGTCAGACGCTTCTGCAACGTCCGCAGCGTCCTTGATTGCTCCGGGAATGTTCACGTATTCCATAAAACGTAGAGAGGCTCCCTGAAACATTGTGCCACCAATCTTGGAGAGAACCTCATCGTCTGTGGCCCAAGAACGTAGCTCAACGTTGTACACTTGACCTGACTTCATAGCAAACGTAAACCGACGCTCAATCTTGGCCTTGTAGAAGTAAAAGGACTCGGGAAGCAGAACAGGTTCCTGTGGACGGTGGAAAACATTGATTCCATCGATCAAGACATCAGCCTTGCCAGTAGTGATGACGGAGAATGTATGATCACCAGTTGATGAAGGTGTCAGACTGAAAGACATGCTAGTGCAATATTCTTTCTTCAAGTAGGACGGCCAAGCCTCTTTGATCATGTATTCTGGCTGCTTGATAGTCTGCTCGTGGGCGAGATTATCTCCAACAATCGAACCGTTGAACCATCTTAACTGAACGTCAGTGATCGAGCCTGCTTCGGCGTGGGGCAAAGCGCCAAACACAGGAACACCGGGCGCATGTCGACACTTAACCCCGCGTGACTCAAGGCCATAGAGTGGTGAAATGATATGTTGTGCTAGGACCTTTGCGCTGCCACCACCACCGATACTGGGATTGGTTGAGAAATGACCAATAACGGCAACAGAAGCCTCTGCAGCCAAGGGAAGTACGTTGTTGTCGTTCTTGAGTAGGACCATGCCATCAGCTGCAACAGAGGTCATGAACTCCATTCGATCCGGGTCCTCTACAGAACGTTCGGGCTTCTCGACAGGATCGTCAAAGCGACCCGTCTTCTTTGCCAAGTCTACAACTCTCCGAACACTCTTGTCGAGTACTTCAGCAGAAACAGTTCCTGCTTCTACTTCTGCGATGAGCTTTTTCCCACGCCACCTTGTCGGGCCTGGCATCTCAAGATCCATTCCTGCAACAAGTGATTTGGCAGTTGAGTAAGTTCCCATCCAGTCAGAAACCACCAGCCCAGAGAATCCCCATTCTTTGCGGAGGATGTCCTCCAGTAGCCATTGGCTGTCTGCACAGTATTCCTCGTTTAGGCGGTTATAGGAGGTCATGAAGCACCAAGGGTCTGAATCGCGAAGTACAAGCTGGAAAGGCAGCATGTAAATTTCGCGCAAGGTCTGGGCATCAACATTGGATGTCATCTTGGTCCTAGACTTCTCCGACTCGTTGGCGACGAAATGTTTAGGTGTAGCTGCAATCCCTTGGCTTTGGCAACCACGAACAAAGGCAGAGGCCAGAATCCCAATCAGGTAGGGGTCTTCTGAGTAAGTCTCATAGTTGCGTCCACCGAGAGGCGATCGGATGATATTCATGGTAGGCGCCAGCAGAACATTGGCAGATTTTGTGATGGTTTCTTTTGCAATCTCCTCGCCTAGACGATAAGCCTGCTGCTCATCAAACGAGGCACCGACGGCGGTTGAACAAGGGAAGCATGCGGCGGTTATACCGCTCACATAACTTTCGCCTCGAGCGCCGTTGGGCCCGTCGGACATCTTGATGTGAGGTACAAAAACATCGTCTCGCTTAATGGTGGGCGTGCGCCACCAGTCAACGGCTGAGAGTAGGGAGACCTTCTCCTCAACAGTAAGCTGGGAGACAAGATCGTCGGTAGTTTGGCAAGACGTCATGGTGAGCGATGAAATTAATGACTTGCTGAGTTTCGTAATTTGACACTCAATGTCAAGATATTGCCATGAAAGCCGCAGAGCAATGAGACTTTTGTTGTGTATATTGGCGGCCCAAATTTGGCAGACCGAGGGGTTAACTGAGTCTCTGAAACTTGGAGTTGTAAAGTTGGGTATAAGTGGGGAAGCCGGAAAGCACCCGGGAGAGAAAAGTGTTTCTCGGGAAGTATCCGTTTACCTCAACTTTCTGACTCGCAGCACTTCCTCAATGCGGGGATTAGCTTCAAGCCCCATGGGGTCATGAAATTACTCGATGCAAGTTTTTTCTTCTTTTCGGGGACCCCGCATTGTAACTTGTCACGACGTCGCATTGCGTGCTTCAGCTTGACGTTGCTAACCTGCTCGGCTACCCAAGAGGCGGTAGAGGTCTTGTCCGAAGCAGGCTAACAGGGCCCAGGTCGGTATCGCTAGTAATTGTTAAATACCTGGTGATCGCCCGCATCAAACTCCATCACAAGTTGGTACACTGGCAATCTACCAACACTTATTTTCATCTTTCTTTCGATCTTCAAACCTTCAAGATGGGTAGGGATAACTTGGATGCCAAAGCCGACGTGGCTATGACCGAAGACGCCAGCCACGTTGTCGCCGATGAGACGATTGATCTGGATCAGAGACTCCAGGCGCTTGTCGCTGCTGCGCCTCCGTTCTACAAGAACAAAAGTCTTTTTCGGTTGTATCTTCTTATCATTCCGACATGTTTGTGCGCAGCTATTACTCTCGGATTCGATGCCAGCATGATGTCTGGTCTCCAAGCTGTTCCATCGTGGGATGAATGTAGGTCTTCTCCGAATTGCGCCGTCATCGGTTAGTGCTAATTAATCCATCAGACTTTGGCCAGCCTCGAGGTGCGCTTCTTGGTATCATGTCGGCTATTCTACCTCTCGGATGTGTCGTTGCGACACCTTTCATCAGTCTTGTCGGTGATCGATACGGACGTCGCATGGGTATTTTCGTTGGTGCTGTTATTATGATTACTGGTGCCGTCATCCAAGGTGCCTCTGTTAATTGTGAGTTACTTCCTGGCCCTTATCCTCTCTTTCTATTTCAATCGCTAACATCTTTTGCTAGTCGGCATGTTTCTCGCTTCCCGCTTCATCATCGGTTTCGGTCTCGTTTTCGCAAACGCCTACGCTCCCATGCTCATCGGAGAGCTGGCCCATCCCAAGGAACGACAAGTCATAACATCCCTCTACCAAACCTCATGGTACATCGGTGCCATCCTCGCCGCCTGGGTCACATTTGGAACCTTCCGTATTGCCAGCGAATGGTCGTGGAGAATTCCATCTCTGCTCCAGGCTGCACCCGCGCTGTTCCCCATCTCTTTCGTCTTCTGCCTACCAGAATCCCCACGATGGCTTATCGCAAACGGTCGAAGTGAAGACGCAAAGGCGGTGCTGGTCAAGTGGCACGCCAATGGCGACGAAAACGATGAACTGGTCAAGCTCGAGTTTACCCAGATGCGAAACGTTATCGAGGCCGAAGTAGGCAACGAGACGGGCTGGAAGGATCTCATCAAGACTCCTGGAAACCGCAAGCGAGTCTTCATCCTCGTATGTCTTGGATGCTTCAGTCAATGGTCCGGTAATGGTCTTGTATCTTACTACTTGGTCCGTGTTCTGGAGACAGTTGGCGTGTCCGATGCCCAAGAACGCAACATTCTCAATGGCTGCCTTATGATCTTCAACTGGCTTACCTCGGTCGCCTCCGCCTTCCTCACTGCCCACATGAAGCGTCGCACTCAGTTCCTTTTTTCTGTTGCAGGTATGCTCGGTGTCTTTGCCAGCCAGACTCTCTGCGCTGGTTTGTTCAACGAGGACCACAATGTCGCTGCCGGTCAAGCCGTTATCGCCATGCTGTTCCTGTTTTACTTCTTCTACAACTTGGCTTTCAACGCCCTTCTTTACTCTTACCCAGTTGAGATTCTGCCTTATCCCATCCGGGCCAAGGGATTCTCGCTCCTCATGTTCTTTGGCAAGGCTAGTAACTTTATCAACACCATGGTCAACCCCATTGGCCTCCAGGCTCTGGCTTGGAAGTTCTACTTTGTCTATGTTGCCTGGCTAGCTGTCGAGCTTGCAATTGTATGGAAGTTCTTTATTGAGACCAAGGGACCTAGTCTTGAGGCTATTGCGGCTGTTTTTGATAAGGACAACGCATCTGCTACATCTAGTAGCTCTGATACTAAGAAGGAGATACTTGACAAGGAGTAATATCTTTTATACTCTATATTATTACAGTAGTATAATACTCAAAGTTTATACTTTATCTAAGCTATTAGTACTTTCTTAATAAGATACATTGTGTCGTCACTCTAGATAACTTGCGATAACCTTGCTCTGTTACACTGCGTGTGCTGCCTTTAGGAGACTCAATCACAAACGGCTTCGGCAGCACCAGCAATGCCGGCTACCGAGGCCCCTTCTACAACCTCGCTACCGAAAACGCTGATAACGTCGTTGACATGGTCGGTTCTGCTCGCTCCGGTGACGCTGGGGACGCCGACCACGAGGGCCACAACGGCGCCAAAATCGCCGAGATCTCAAACTACGCAGAGCCCATTCTCCCACAGCGACCCAATGTTGTGCTGTTGCATGCGGGCACCAACGACATGGGCAGCGATGCTGGTGCGGTAGGAGCTGTCAACCGCCTGATGAGTCTGGTTGACATGATCATTCAGACTACTTCGTTCTAACGCTTCAAGCTGTAGAGGACATCATCTTAAGTTCCTGACTTCTGGAAATCCGCTGCTTTGATCGTTTGACGGAAAGACGGAGATGGAATATATAAGACTCCGGCGAGGTTGAGCTTTGCCCATCAACGATGAGGAACCCACGTGATCTGGTGGATCTCTCGCGTAACCCTGTAAACACAGATCGCGTGTTTGTTCCCCACCAAAAGTCAGGCATCACCAAATCAATCTCAATCCACCAAACGTGTGAATCCATTTTCTAGCACACTGAGTCACAAAGACGTCAGCGAGACACAGAGCGATACTAACGACTGTGATTCAGAGCAAATGGCTGCGATGAGTGACAAGCCTATCACCCCTCGCCGCGATGGACTATACGACCCCGAGCGTCATGCGGATTGCCTTTTAGAACTTTCCAAACACACCCGACTTCACGGACAGCACCTCGACAAGATCCTTTCGGCGACCAACGAGATGGAGCGAAAGATTCAAGAGACCCGACAAGAAATGCAAACCGGCTTTGCTCGAATCAACACCCGCCTTCACAACATTGAGGCGCGCGAAGAGAACGAGGATGCCTTCCTCTGTCGGGTTGACTACGTGCCTCTCCTCAAGGCCAGCGGTACTGCAATTGCCAACTTCCCGCGCAACTCTGAGGCAGTCGAGGACCTTGACAGCATGTCTACCACCATTGTTCACTCTTGCCCACCTGAACATATCGGATTTTAGCCCAGACGATCGACGGGCCGCTCACCGATCTTGGTGTCGACTTCCAAGGCCGTGAGTTGTTCCAGAAAAAGCGCCTCTTCTACCGAGAAATCGGTGTCAAGATTACCTACATGTAAAGATTCTCTTCATTACGGCGTTTTTGCCAGGAGTTTGGGAGTTAGTAGCCAGGCGGCAAGATACCAACTTGATTCGGTCTGTCACGTTTGATGGACTTGAGGATTGAAATTGAATGGACTAGATGAATAGATGTCCTGATCATGAGTTTCCTTTGGTGTCTGTGAATTGTCATGCCTGTGATTTGTTCTTCAGTTTGTTCCAACAGTATCCTTCGGACAGATTGAACAGACACGATGTGTATTGCACGACGTCAATCAAGACTGAACATTTATCTTGTTCTTCTGAACACCTTAGTATCGGAAGGTTTATACTAACTAGGCATCTATTCAATCGGCTAGGCACGGAGCGTGTTCTCGATGAGCTTGGCATCGCTGTAGTCGCCCTCATAGGTGTGAGGGCTAAACCTGTTGTTCTCAAGGGCAGAACTGTTGTAATAACGAAGATTGTAGAACACCTTATGCGTCTTTCCACGTCTCAATAGAACCTCGGATTTGGGCTAAATTATCCCTCTTTGCAGTCCTCGAATCGCTCTTCATCATCAAAGTCACTATTGCCATCAGCGAGAGGGTCGTGCTCGATAGCATCAACGCTTTCCAACAATGCAACTTGGTCATCCGAAGTTGCTCTAAAATCTCCCATAAGATGCAAGACCCTTTCCAGTCTCTCTCCTGCGAGCTCGAAGTGCCTTCTCTCCTGGGTTGCCACACGTCGCAGGACCTCCTGTTCCTTCAGATCGAGTTCAGCGCGCTGCTTTGCTAGCTCTCCTTGAGCCTCCTCCAGTTTCATTTGAATAGATTGTTTCTTCTCGATAAGCTCCATGAGCGTATTTCGAGTATCCACTCGTAATTGAGAGATGGCTTCTGCAAAAGCACTGTTTCCCAGAACACAAGCAAGGCGTTCTGCATCGGCGAGAAATCGCTCTAGTCCTGTCGAGTTGGTACGTAGACGATGGACAGCGGTATGCCTGATTGCTGTAATCGATTGCCACACGCTCTCTGTGGGTTTGCTACTACCTTTCCAGACTACGTCTTCGTGGCGTCCGACAAGCTTTACCCACTCACTAAGCTCTACCGATTCCGGGCAATCCCAGCCTTGTTTCTGCATGACATCTGGGAGAGCTCTTAACCCAAACTGATAACAAGCGAGTTCAAGGGCTTTTTGTAGTTTTTCCATAAGCATATGTTCCGCTGGGAACGGCAGGTATACTGGAAGAGCCGATGAGCTATCAACCCCATTTTCTACGATACCATCGTTGATACCTGTCGATCCTGTCAATCAACATGAGCGATCTGTATGAGATTTTGACTAACCGCCCGGGGCTATCGTAGCCTCTGTAAACTCGGGATTTGTTTGAAGTTCAGTGCCTTGAGCTTGTGTAATGTCCACCAGCGCAGTATGTTCGGTCATCGTCACCGCCTCATCCTTCAGTGCAGTTCCAACCTCACCATGGGTTGCAGGAGGCTCAAATAGATCAGGGAAGCATTGACAAGCTTTGGAGTCTGACTCATACACCCCATTCGATAAGAGCCTCAATATGGATGGATGAACGGTCGCAGCGCCGTATTGTGCGACAAGCTTGACCAACAAACCTTTGTCGCCTACATGCTCAGTGATGTATTGTTTCACAGCTGCGAGTTTCCTTGCTTTCGCCCTTTCACCTACGAATATCTCGCTTGTGGCTTGATAGACAATCATGTCAAATGGGAGAGACAACCCTGCACCCGTTTTCGGTGATTTCTTGATTTTAGCCATGTTTGAAGTATAAGGTCAGAAATTAAGGTAGAAATTATAAGACTTTCCTGTCTTTGGCGAAAGATGCATATAAGAAGAAGAGAAAAGAAGGAATAAAAGAGGGAAAGAAAGACTCTAAAACACTTCTCACCAGTCTTTTTGAAGTTAAGGAGTGAGGAAGTTATATTGTAGTTCTGGTCGGCCTCCCGCAGTCTCTAGTGGGCTTATTCATTGGCTATCTCAATACTCGCAGAAACTTAAAACTTGACTAAAAATTTAAGGTCCATTTTACAATTGCCTGATTCAACCCCGCGTTAGATGTAAAAGATCCATTCCACTAAAGACCACCTATCTTGAGACTGAAAGAGACGCCTGAGATTTACCTAGGTTATTGATCCAGATTAAATTGCATAGCATCAGTCACAATGCATTTCTAGTCCAACTCACCCGTAGTGTCCTGTAAGTAGAGCTTCTACCTGTAACAGAGCTAATAAAGATAGTGCTACTATATACTAATAGTTGTATTGAATTTATAATTGCTATAAATTTCCTGCGGGTCCAATATTACTTTAATGTAAATTTAGGAAGGTAAGTAACCCGCTCTTTAAAACCCTTAGATAGTGCCATATAAGGTAGTTGTTCCACTAGTGACAGTTGACGTTCCAGTGAATACAGTACGCGTGGAGAGGGCTGTCTGAAAAGACGTGTAGACATCACTAGTGACCGTTGTAGGCTGCGTGCGAGTGACAACAACGGTGTTGTAACGCGTGTTTGGTATGGTTCTGGTGCTAGTGGTAGTCACGAGATTGAAGTTGGTAGCCGTAACAAACTGTGTCTTGTACACATAAACAAGATGATCGAAGTTGGTGACGACGTAAGTCTCGACTTGCGTAGTGGTAGCAGCCACACGATTGGTCTGACCTACGATCTGAGAGTTGGTGATCGTGGTAGTAATTGACCGAGTGAAAGTACCAGTTAGCGTGGTCGTCGCAACGGTAGTTTGTCGGTTGGTGACGGTTGACACCACCTCTTGGGTCTTGGTAGTAGTGACTGTTTTCGAAGATTTGGCTGTTACCTTTGAAGTCACGGCTGCAGCGGGCTTCGTAATCAGGCATGAACAAGCACTGCTGACAGCACTCGGTGTCTTATTTGGCAGATAGCTAGGCACTGAAACAGCCTGTACCGCTCTCTTGCGACGGCTGTTGGGCTAGGATGAAGTCAGTAATGTTCGTATGGCTCAGCTACGTGTAATAAACTTACCGGGTTGGCGGAATCGCATTGTAGATCCCAGAATGTGGTACCAGAAGACTTGTCTACTATCACCGTATCCCCACTAGATTGATAGTCAGCTAGAATGTCCAAATGATGGCATTCACTAACGGGTACTCACGATTGAGAGACATAGCACGAGCATCTGGTACTGCTGATGCCGAAGTAACGCCAGCCATTGCAAATTTCTTTGCACTCGCCGAAGCTGAATGAGCCACCTCTCATGACAACAGGTGTCGATCCAGAAGTACCGACAACGCTGCAGTGAACCACAGCTAAGGACAAGTTAGTGCGAGCTCAGAGATATAGTAGATACAGAGAGCGTACCGTCAGGAATATACACTACCGATGCCGATGCACTGCAAATAGTCAGGAAAATAATGCTTTCTCAAAAACGCTCAAAGACTTACGTGGTACTAGAGGAGTGAATGTTAGTATATATGCTTACGATAAAAGGAATTGAAAGTGCTCACGTAGTATAGCGGGTTGTAAGAACAGTAGTTGAGCCGCCAGTATAAACAACACTCGCCGGAACGAAAGTTGTTGTCGGCGCATCAATAACTGTGGTGACAGTCGTAGCAGCCGCTTTAGTGGTAGTCTCAGTCACCTGGGACGTAATTGTGCCAACCCTCCGCATGGTATATGTGTCACTTGGGGTAGTCGTGCTGATGAAAAGGCTTGTCGTTGTCTTATAATCCGTAATGAATGCGGTACTGGTCTTTGTGACGAAAGTCGACACCGTGCCTATCTTGGTGAGTATGGTAACAGTTGATACTGTGGTCCTGATTGTGTTGACTGCGGTCGTAGTAGTCTTGACATTTTTCGTTACGGAGATGGTTTTGGTGCTGACTGGAGTGACGGTGGATGTGATGGTGCTTCGGATGTAGGTAGAGCAGAAAGCGGATCCATTGGCCTTGTTTTTCTGGAACGCCTGGTTGTTCGGATCGCTGGCTTTACAGACTAGAAACCATAACGTTGTTAGTTGAGAGGGTTAAAAGGCGCCGAATTGCTTTTTTTACGTGCCTGCTCTTGAGTCAAGAGAGCCACCTTCAGTAATAGCGGGTAACGCGCTTGCTGCACTGACAAACAGCAGCGCAAGGGCGTCTCTCAAGGAGACCATTTTCGCTCAATATCAAGCCCGAAAGTGCCGAGTGTATGGAAAGATAACGAGTATGAGATTTCATGGCTGGCAATGACTTGCGGTATATAAGGACTTTACAATGCTGTGGCTTCTTGTATTTCAGCCGTGCAGGAGTAAGCCTTCTTCAATAGTTCAATTGTAGTTGAGGCCTGGTCCTGTTCTCGACTGTCAAAATGGAGTGTTTCTCGCTTAGCAAGTCGCTAAAGGGTGGTAAATGGCCTGACGTAGCCAATAGTCTGTTGTCTCAGGAATGGGGAGGCTGAAACTAGGACAAATGTAGTACTTTTAGTAGAGTTGAAGATCTGGCAGGTACTCTAAAAGGTCTCGACTACGCCACTTTACAGATTCTAACGCTCTTCGGCATTCTGGCGTTCACCGACTTCCTGATTATATCCACTTATACCGCCAGTACGGTTATAGGTACGCCAACGCTCTTACATGCGCTGTCCAAGATTCGGGGACCAGATTGTTCCGGTTCGGGTTCCCAGAGGAAGTAGGGTTAGTGCCACCAGTTAGGCCAGTAGACGTTATAGCTAGCTCTTTCCACTTTCCAACTTCAGCTGGTAATAGTTCCCCCTTGGAAAATATAGGCTGTAAGATCCTGCCTGCCGATGGGTACCTTGCTTCCAAGCTCAACAGCGCGTCCATCGCAGTCATCTCACTCACAATCTCTTCAGAATCAAGATGACCTCCTAATGCACTCGCATGTCTTGACCAGCCAATTGCTACCACGTTCTATAGCATACCCACTCCTCTAGTAGTCAGTAGGTAGCCTATTTTGGCATAAGAGTTATGTGAACCTCGGCGGCAGGGCCATTTTTCTAAAGCCCAGGCTGGTAGACTTCCCATCACTAGTGCTAAGAGTGTCCAAAAGACCATGATGAGGATGGTAGGCCAATCACTTTGGAGCTCGAGGGGTATAGTGGCAGCCAGAACTTGTATACCAGCTACCAAAAGCCCACTCCAGTAGACCCAATCATGATCCGGAATCCCTACCCTCTTGGTAATGCCTGGGCTCATGAACTCTGGTGTTCAGCATCATATCCAGCCTCTCTCATATTGAGTCGTGCATCCAGGCTTCGGGATCTCGTAGCATCCGGACAATGACCCGACCAAGCACGCACCGTAGGTGTCGGGTGGCATCGGTGTAGTGTCGCCTACGCAAGCCAACAGGCTGGTAGTGATGGCACAAGACAGTCTGATCGAATTTGCAGAGCCGATGACGCTGTGGTTCGCCTCTGATCACGGTAACGTACCCTTCGGATACTGTGAGACACATCCAAATTGATGTGGATATAACGCAAAGCATCAATGGAATGCCTTCAAGGTCTCAGGCAAGGACGATGTGTCGCAGCTTTCCTTCAGTCATGGCTGTTCCTAGGACTAGTGGAGAGCGTCACAGGCAAGCAAGTGAATGCCTCATGCCTCGCCAGACAACACGCCGACGGACAGACACACATCTACGCTCGCAACCTCCATTTCTGCCTTCGGGTGAAATTGTTCAACATTCCTTTGGAGCCTGTTTTACTGTGGAGAAAGGCCAGGCCTTGAAGAATATCATTTGAGTAATTAACAAGTCGATATCGAGATTTATGAATTGGAGCAATCCAAGCTTTCGGTCAATGTTGGAGGGAGTTTTCCCCGGCTTCAGATCTTATAGAAAAATTCCGAGCCGTCCATAGTCTGACTTGGTGATATTGTAGATCAGGCAAGGCTGTTAGCGCTCAGAAATTACGCCCTGGCCACCTATTCAGGAATAATTACTTGGAGTCTATTACACCGGTTTTTTCTTTGGATAGTTAAGGGTTGTGGTAGCCTTATTTGTTGTGCACAAGTGATTGTAAAATAGCTGCTGTGTACTAACAAAGCCTTTATTCACTTACCCGAGAGTTCAGCTGGTTTATCTTGTAGGGAGGGTAGGTCGGCACTTATCACAGGGGAGCGCAGCTTGGCATCGTGTTAGTCGACGCTAAAATATTACTGTGGATCTCGGATCACGGCAGGTCTGCCAAGCGCTAAGTATTTTAGATGATTTTTTCTTTCCTAATTTCTCTCTTCCTGTTCAGCAGATGTAGATGATCCAAGTGTTACAGTATACAAGTCTATATATTGAAAATAAAACACTACAGGATCTTGTATATGGAGAATTCGACTACAAAATCAAATTGCAAACAACATGGTGAGAAAAGACAAGACTTCTTGTCAGAAGAAGATAAAAACCGGCTATCAGACTAGACAGGACTAAACGCGTATTCCCTTTGATTGCAGTGATTTGAAAGTCGGAATCTCGTAAGCAATATCATTACTGCAAGCTTGTTTAGGACAAGGTTAAAAAGAAGGTCAGCAAACTCGGCGCCACCCGTCGGATCGGAGATTTCGCCAAGCCAGTGCAACGGCGAACCGTTGTTAGTGCGTCCGAATTGCCGGAGGTGAAAGAATAATTTAGAGGTGGCTATGATGCTGAATGTTCATCTTTTAGATTCAAATCATTCTACACGCAGAATTTTCGAACAGGGGAAGTGATCCTCCACGTGAGAATTAAATTGAGGCTCCGTAATAACTTGTTCTAGTGTGAATCCCCCCACATTAACGCATGGGAAATGATCCTTCGCGTGGGGCTACACTGGGTCTCTGACTACTTCGCCCTCGGAGTCCCTTCTAGAGGCTGTGTATTCCTTCGGAGACAGCATGATCAAGTATAGCTTCATCGCTGACGCTCGGTTAGAGAGAATGGACTAAAGAAAGCCAGGCACAGACAGGCTTTGGATTGGTCCGATTGCCATGATCAATAAGAAAGGAAAAACAGTTGCATCCGTCTAGAATATAAAGACAAGTGAAGTTGCTCACTTAAAATGTACTTACTGGCTGGTCATTCACTCTTTTAACGACTCTAAGCAAAATGCAGAGTTTATTCCTCCATGGCCTTTTGGCCTCACTAGCCTCTGCTAGTATCACACATCAGAACCCAGTTGTGGACGGGCCCGATGTCTTGTCACGATGGCTTGACATGCGGTCCCCTGAAAACGACACGACGAGTAGCCTGACAAGCCGAAATCTCGTGTCTGCGTCTCCTGCACAGCTGTTTGGCAAGCGTGCGGATGATGAACCCGGTGAGGGTGCGCTGCTTTGCCCTACCGGCGAGTGTGCCGACAAGAGGTGAGTTCATCAAAACATCGCTAGACCCGAAGTCTAGTCATCGGTATACTGATCATAACCGTCTCTAGCTGCTGTTCAGCCAAGGGCGTCTGCGGTTACGGTAAAGGTTTCTGTGACGAAGGCTGCCAAAGCAACTGCGATGCCACGGCCATGTGCGGTGAGCTGTCTGAAGGTGGTGACATCCCCTGTGGTCTCAACCTTTGTTGCAGTTCTGGTGGCTGGTGTGGTACCTCAGAGGTGCACTGCGTTGGTCCCAACAAGTGGTCTCTTTGCCAGCAAGGCTACGGTAGCTGCGAAATGATCAAACCCAAGACATGTGGCGAGGGCTCTGGCACAGCCGATAAACGTATGATTGGCTACTACCAAGCTAACAACATGCGTAACCGCGCTTGCAACAAGATTTATCCCCAAGACATCAAGACCGACAGCTACACTCACCTCTACTGGGCTTTTGCCACCATCGACCCCAACTCTTATGCTGTCAAGCTTGCCGAGGCTGAAGATGAGGACAACGTCCGCGACTTCACTGCTCTCAAGGGCAAGGGTAGAAACCTGCAGACTTGGGTCGCCGTGGGCGGTTACGACTTCAGCGATGAAGACAAGCCAACCCACAAGACCTGGGCCAACCTTTGCGCCAATGCTGGAAATCGTGCCAACTTCATCAAGTCGGCTGCTGCCTTCATGGATAAGTACGGCTTCCAGGGTATCGATCTTGACTGGGAGTATCCTGGTGAGCCAAAGCGTGGAGGTAGTCGTGCCGATATTGCCAACTTCGTCCTCTTGCTTCGGGACATGAAGAAGGCGTGGGGTAACAAGTACGGTATTAGTCTGACCCTTGCGCCTGACTACTGGTACCTACGATATTTCGATGTTGCTGGATTGGAGCCTTACGTCGACCACTTTGGCTTCATGTCTTACGACTTGCACGGTTTCTGGGATGCTGACGTCAAGACCTTGGACCCTATCGTCCGAGGTCAAGCTGACATCCGCGAAATCTTCAATAACACTATTCCTCTGGCTTATGCAGGTGTCCCCTTTGACAAGATTGTCTTTGGTGTTGCGTGGTATGGCCGTGGATACACCCTGACCGATCCCAAGTGCTCAACACTTGGCTGTCCTTTTTCCGGCCCCAGCAACCCAGCCAAGTGCACCAACAGCGCGGGCGTCATGTCCCTGTTGGAGATCCAAGACAAGGCTAAGAACGGAGGCAAGACCCGTCTTCTTAAGGACTCGGCTATGAAGGAGCTTGTCTTTGATGACCAGTGGATCGGCTACGACGACCCGGAGACGATTGAGCTGAAGCGCAAGTTTGCAAACAACTACTGCTTTGGCGGTTTGATGGCCTGGAGTGTCGACTTTGAGCCCGGTACGGGACAAAACAGTGACATGGAACCCGAGAAGTCCAAGGACGGCTCTTGTGGACCCAAGAACAAGGGTACCATCTGCGAGGGTACCAGCTATGGCGACTGCTGCTCCGAGTATGGCTCATGTGGATCATCATCACTGCATTGTGGCACGGGCTGTGTCAGTGGTAAGTGTATCAAGAACGGCAAGTCGACCAATGGCCGATGTGGTGTCGGTTTCCTCGGTGCTACCTGCAAGGGAACAAGCTATGGTGACTGCTGCTCGCGTGAGGGCTGGTGCGGCAGCTCTGACGGCCACTGCGGCGAGGGATGCCAGAGCGGATGCAACAAGGACGAAGACGACAAGGACGACAAGGACAGCGATAGTGACAGTGACTTCCCCAAGATCCCAGCCCTGGCTCAAAAGGGTACTACCGCTGGCTCTTCTGGTGACAAAGGTCTTAACTGGCCTGAGGACCTTGTGGATGACATCTGCAAGTATGAGTTCGCCTCTGAGGACTCTTCGGAGGTGTTCGCCGCGTGGTATGGGAGTGGCGCACTTAACTGGTTCAACGCATGGCTGAAGAAGAACGGTGCTAAGAACTGGACTGATAAGTTCTTCAAGGATGTAATCGCTGGTGGTAAGCAAGGTAGCTCTACCTTTGACTGCAAGGACCTCGGATCAACAACGTGCACAGGCCCTGGTGCCATGCCTTGTTCCAGCTATACGCCTCCCATGGCCTTTTATGTCCATATCCAGATTGCGAACATGTTCAGCGCCTTCCACAAGCTCTGGATGAAGAACATCAACTTCAGCATCCAGCAGCTGTCGAGTGGCATCAAGGAGATCGTCAAGGAGTACGGTGACCCGCCCAAGGACGATCGCGGCATGCTTCTCAACATGATGGTTGGTGTCCTCACCTCAGGTGCCGGTCTTGCAGGTGGCAGTACCGGCCTCGCAGGTGCCATAACCTTCTTCTCGGGCGCTGTCGCCTCTATCGCTGCCAACGGTGATCTCTTCGGCGATACTGTTACCCCCGATGATCTTAACGACGACCTCGAGAACGCCTACGGCACGGCCTTTTCAGCCGTGCTCAACGCTACTACTGGCTACGTCGAGAAGGTCATGAAGGGTGAGATACCTGAGAACTGGGAGGCCGATGTGAAGGAACAGGACAGGGACGAGTACGCTGAGCTCTTTGTTCGAACCCGCTTTCTGAAGGGAGAGTGGCTGTCCGAACCCTTGATCAGCAAGGCCATGCAGGTCTATGTCACTGCTACACACAAGAAATGGGTAAGTTGCATTGATACATGGTCGCTATTGAGTACCATGCTGACTTCTTTCACAGTTGGAATTCGCCAAGATTAGATGTCTCAAGCAAGGCTACAAGGGTACTGCCTTTTCTTTGATGTGGAGTGGTGTACGTTCTCTTCTCCCGTTTCATTTGAGCTCATTTCTAACGTGACTTTTTCCATGACAGCCTAACAGCAAAGCTGAATGTGATATGGTAAGTTTGCATACATTTATCTTTTTCTGAGAGTCCCTAACGTTTTATGATAATAGATTCGAACGAAGGCCTCGGATCCAGTAGGCAAGAAGCAAAAGTTGACAGAGGATGTCTGCCGCAACAAACTGCCTGGATGCATCTGGCATGATAACGTATGTTTTATATCCTCATCTGTACGATCCTCTATTCGACGTTTATACTAACACATCTCGCTTTCCTTTAGAACTGTGTCTGCTTCGGAAGAAGTAATTACCGACGTCCTGGCAAGAACCAACAACACGACCCCCTTCTCGAATCTGAAATCAAGGAGATGAAGAAGGTTGTGGATGACTACGAGGCCGCCCTCATCAACAACTACGAGTGCAACAATGGCGAGCCCTCAGTGCCAAGCTCGAAGGACTTCAACATCAACAAACCCATTCAGTATCCCAAGTGCTTCGTCAACTTTCACAAGCTTACGAAAGACGAGCCTTTCCACTGTGCTATTCCCAAAGACCTTTGGTAAAAAGCAGGTACAGCTTTCCAGGAATCATAGCTTGCTACACTTTTAGCTTTCTATACTATTTAGAATATTCCTTCAGTAGATAGATATATCTAGTCTACCTTACAGTTTATTAGTTAATAATATTGCATTTTAAGAGAGATAATAGTACTTTTTGTTTTATATTATACTACCAAATACTCTGTAGTATTCCTAGTATTGAGGAAGTATACGATGTCTAGATACCTGAACTTAGAATTCTTTTTAAGAGACTAACACCTCTGTTGCGATGTTTAACCCTGTGACTATCACTGAACTTACCACTTTACTTAGAGGCGTCGCTCATAGGGTGAAGCTTATTTCCTATTTGACCACCCATGATCGCTGACATCATCTGCACCTCGCCATAGCCCAGCTTGTTACTAGCCTCGGTCGCTTGTTGTGAGAAAGTTGCGATAGTTCCTTCAACAAATCGGTGCTAAAGTAGTGTTAGTTTCTATGTAATCGCTATCACGCTAGCTAACATACTTGGAAAATAGCTCTCTGCTTGTCATGGTATACAAGGAATCGGTTTCTGTCCCCTCTCTGCTGGCCGAACAGATAGTCTTCGTCAACGGTGAGTTTGTAACCTGTCTCGGTCTTCTCGATCTTCGATGACTTGAAAGCTTCGAGCATTTCCTCTGAGACGAAGAGAAAGTTGCTCTTTTCAGGTTCATCGGCTGTCAATGTTAGACCAAATATCTAGCATGAAAGTTCTGTGCATACCGCGAGTGTTTGTGAACTCCATACGCATGTAAGTCTTGTTAAACTCCTTCATTGTTTGCCTCCATGTAACAGGGGTGGGTATCCACTTGGCCTCTTCTGGAATGGTAAGGACGTCAGATTCTTTAACAGGCATTTTTTGTGTTCGTACAAGCAAAGGGCTCAGTGACTTTTGGAGATGAGATAGAGAAGCTTTGATGCGGCTGGTGAGAATCAAATGGCTTTCACACCCTTCTTATACTCCACCAGTATCCTATAGCCACGGCGCCAGTGACACATTGTGTCCGTGTCAGCCATTACCTTTTCGAGCTTCTAGGCCACTGTCGGAAGTCAATCAGCATCCCACCTCGTTTAGGGTCGGCAGAGTCTAGACGGGTTCCAACCACCCAACTAACTAACAACGTTCAATAAAACTGCCTCGTGATGGGCGTAGTGCAACAGATAGTCAAGTAAACCTCGGGATACCCGTTGATAGTCCGGGGGGAACTGGTTCGCCAGACTAACCCTGGAGCTCCACGCCATAGCCGATTTACAAGGGTAGCCGCTCCCACATCTCGGACTATTGAAAGACCCCGGCCTAGCTTGGATTGTTGCAAGCTTACGGTTGGTTCCAGGGCTTACATGTCTCACAGCCCCTGTAGGCTCTAGAGCGCGGCTGAAAGGAGAGAAACCAGCCTAAATATGAGCGAGGTCTCGACCGTTTTGAAGCCAATTGGCTACCCTAATCGGACATTCAGCTGTCGATGGCCACAGCTAAACACCGTTCCGCTATTGTGTGATATTGGCTGAAATTTGCATAAGTGTTTGTCGCATTACCCCTCAATACTGCCCCCTCGCTTTTCAGGATGTTCTTTTCGGTCTCTTAGTCTTCCTCATGATACGGAAGATTATTGATGGTTTCAGACTGGGGAATGTGATTGCTTAGAGCCTGAAAAGTGGCTGGCTGTGCTGGAATTTCAGCTTGCGGCGGAAACGCCCCGCTGGAACTAGACCTAGACTCCCCGAGACATCAGCTAGAAACATCAGAAGTCAGTCTCACTTTTCCCAATTTCAGTGAGTCGAGCTCTAAATTTCCACATCAACCTGGAATGGTACTTTCAAGTGTTTGTTTTACTATGACTTATCTTAGAAGTCCTTAAATATGGACTACCGGAGCGCATTAAATCTCAAAGACAGTCTTTTCGCCCTAACCCTCGTTGTGTTTTCTAATTCGTATACTTTGCAGGATTTGCTCCTTAGAAAAGCCCAAACTACCCAATACCTTTCGTTTCCATTCCCTTAATACGCGATAATGCACTTCTCTTTGCTCTCTTCCACTGCTTTGCTTATCCATGTGTCAGCGGCATGGACTCTCCCACAGTTCGTCCTCGCTGACCCTGATAAACCCACATGCGAGTGCAATCTCGGAACCGATGGCGCGGAATATATATGCGGAGATTCACGTCTTGGACCCGTCGACCTGCCGAAAGAGCTCATTCTGGGTACCGTCATGTCAAGATACGACCGCTTTGGAACGCTCACGCCAATTGGATTCATCAATCAATGGTGGAACGTCTCGGAAAATGAAGGCAAGGGTGGTTGGGACTACCCTAAACAAGGAGGGTTCTTGTTAGATGAGAGAGGCAATCCCGTCAAGGCCAATATGACACTTGCAGTGGGAACCCTACTGGATCGTTTCGGAGGTGAATCCGGTGAGAAACTCTACCAAAAGATCAAGAGGTAACGCTGACAAATACAAGGGAGATATCTTACTCTGGCTGCTACACCCTTCTCGCAGAGGTCCCTGGCTCCAAATTCGTTGAACACGCATAACGGGAACTTTACATACGGCTACCATGTGTACAATGTCACCAAGGAGTTTGTAGTAGAGGCGGGCCCAATCGCACCAGCCTTCGGTCAACCAGGTCTTGGAACACAGTTTTGGACTGGCGGTCCGGCATTGAACCTCACGGTTAAGGAATTACTTGACGAGGAGTACTTGGATTTCATCGCATCAACGCAGTTGGATATTGTCAAGACAGGTTGCGGGCAGTAGCTGGGGAGCTCCTTTTCCCTTTTCTTTTTGTTGCCTTATCAGATCTATCAAGTGTATAATGGAGATAGTAATAGATGAAATGAATTGGCTAAGGGTGGCTCTAATCCCAACGGATCGACTGTGATAACTTCAGTGCTTTCAACTTTATCCCCCTTCCGGTGCCAACAGAAAGCGTTCCGAACACTGGCCAAGACGCTTACTTGCAGGCAAGACGCTGTCTTACTTCAGCATCCAATTAAGAAGTCTGGAGGGGAAGTCCTTGATTTGCCCTTGGTCTGAATTACTAGCGGCTTAGCAAGACCTGAGCTCAGACGTATAATGTCCAATCAGAATGGGTATTCTTTCCATGATACGGACCGTACCGACTGCAACCTTTAATCTCTCCGTGCGACTATTGTTATCTCCGAAAGCGCAGGTTATTGACTAATGCATGTGAGTGTAAAGCGCTCATTGTACTGGGTTGAAAAAAAATTCTTTTTCGCGTTAAAAGTTGATTTACGGCCCAGGGATACGTGTCCCAGTCAGATGTGATTCAATCACCCTGACGTGTCTTTGTTTCAGCTGTCACATTTACGCCACCTGCCACCTGAGTGAAGGGTAGAATGCGACGTCTTTTAAGGGAGGTCCGAAACCTCCTCATAAACCATAGGTAGACATACGAAGGCATGAGATGGAACCAATGGATGGCCAGCCTCTACACTAAGGATGGCCCGTTGCCGGCACGGCAAGCTAAGCGGGCCGTCCACCTGTCAAACATGTCGGTGGGGGAAATGAATCTTGCATATGACCAGTCGGAATGCTTTCGGCTTGTGCCGAGCAGATCATTACAGAGATCTCATACGCTAGTTATTGCCGTTGAAGGCAGAAGTGTCCGGGAAAGGGAATCGGTGTATGCCAGTCACTGATTTCTCTCAATCAAAATCCCCCAGGTCGCCGTGCTCACTTTCCCGCCTTGGCTTGGCGAATTCGATGTTTACGATTGTGGCCTTACGTCGTACAGTGACCTATAGGATCTGGAATTTACGTGCAAATTTGATGAGGCCGTGAAATGGGACCTTGTTCGGCTGCATGTACCTAAAATGTTGAGCTATAATGATTCGATCTGGGCCACAGGCCTGCATGGCAGCCACAGTACCCGTCGCAGCAAGCGTTTGTAGCACAGTCACCTTCAAAGTACAGTCTCTGAGTATTTGGAAACAACAGCAGGATATTCGATCGAAGAGTTTGGTTGTCGACATATTTGAGATAAATAATATCAGGGGTCTCTCCAATGCGTCAAGTCAACCGCTTCGATCAAGATCAGGGATAACGGTGGCGTAGCTGAGAGAAGTTGCCAAGGCCACCTCGTTTACAGAGCCAATAACCAGTCAAAGCCCGCTCCAAAACAACATTCCCCTTAAAACCGCGTGCATTTTGACAAATAGTGGTGGTCAATGTATTTATCCATCTTCGTCATAGACTGTGCATATGTGACCAATCTGCAAGTCACCGATAATGGATCGAAGACTACACATTTTCGCGGAATCGGACTGTCAGGGTCTTTTGATCGGCCGCAGTGGACTGAGGACCTGAGACAGACATATATGTCTGACATTGAATCCGTATATCCGACAATCCTGAGTTGAGTTTACCGGCTTGGCCGATATGGAAACGAGTATACTCTTATGCGTTGGTCAAGTTGCATGCTTCAAGTGCTGAGACACGGTGTGAGATTGTGGGGAAAGGACTTGGGGGTTGAAGTGCCCAGCCAGCCACAAGCTACGGGGTATACCGAAAAGGAATGAAATGACTCAAAGTCTTCATTTCACTTGAACAGATTGTCGTTCTCATCCCATCCTCCAACAAGGATCAACTCGAACTGATGATTAATAGTGGTTCAGAGAAATGCAGCAGTTTCATTTCTTGGTGGCTGCTGCCAAGAGTACTGTCGCAGTACACGACTCATGTTTCTCCTTTTGACGCAGAGTCACTTCCTCAACTAGATGTACAAGATAAGCTATAATGCCAACCGCATGTTCATACTAAATCTACTAGCAAAACCGTAATCAATCTTTTTACCGTTACGAACGAGTCTAGCCAGTTATGTACCTTTTTGTAAATACAGAAATATTGATATCTACTGAAGAAACAAGGCCTGTACTAGTATCAAGGGGAATAACGTCGTTCCCTTCAATGTCTCGCTAATCAAACGTCAGCAGAAGTGAGAGGCTGATACTCGCGGCGAGATACACGCCATCACATCGACGGATCTCACTTTCAACTTCCTCTTTGGCTTTATCATGCAGACCCTGATGCAGATGGAACTCACCGCTATACGCCAAGCCTTACCAGAGACATACATCACATACGTCGCAGGAGTCGCAGGAGGTTTGCTGTTGTGGATTGTCTACGGCAGAATGGGTTTACAACTGCAATGACCGCAGTAGGGACTCCAATTGGATCAGAAACAGTAGCTGCAATTCTCCAGAACTATTGGAACATCCCAAACCTCTATGTCTTCTCCTGGCACCTTCGCATGTACATCAAACAGTGAATTCAATATTCTATAAATATGGCCCTATGGGCCAAACATCCGTCCAGTCCTTAACATCTTCATCTCACACTCTTACCTACTGTTAAGATACCGCACCGCCTTCTTCTATTCTCTTGACAACCATTTTGAGCACGATGGGCGAAAACGTTCAAGCCCCCAAGAACTTCGTAGGGTTGAATAAACTCGTTGAGTTTCCTCCTCGTGCGCAAGAATCAATCAAGCCAGGTCGTTGGTACATCAAAGCATCCAAGAAAGGAAAGGCACCTTCGCCTGAACATCACCGGCACAACCTCTGGTTCAGCACGAAGGTGCGCTATCCCTTATCCCAGCGACGTGTACATGACCACTAATCCTTTCCGTCTATCAGCCGTTGAAAGCCTTCGATGCCCAGAGGCCTAAGAGCATCCAGTTGATCACCTACTCCCACGGAAGGGCCGAAGGGGCCACTGCCAAAGGATCGACCTGGTTCGAAATTCGTGTTTGCAGCAAGCAGGACGATGCCGAGAAAGGCATTTCCAAGACGGTTGATGGCCAGAAGCTAGAGTGGTTCAGTCACGCGCACCAATTCCAGAGCGAGGAGGAAGAATGGGTATGACGTCCTTCCATATTTATGAGGGCTACGCTGACAACTTTATGTCCAGTGTCTTGGTCGTGTTTTCATGCATGATGATAACATTCTTAGCCATGTGGAAGTAAGTACCGCGTCTAACCACCGAGTCTAGTTCACAACCACTGACTCTCCCTACAGGATGGTGATATCATTGCGGTTTATATCTGTGCTTCAGGCGACCATTTCAACCACGCCAAGGAAGGATACTTGACCTTCGATTACGGCGGCTATAAGGGCTGTGAAAGTAAGTCCAAGCTATACAAACTAAATACACGAGCAATTCTCACACATCAATTACAGTCCCCCTCGAACTACCGGACCCTAAGAACTCTCCCGAGGTCCTAGTGTATGGCGAGAAGCGTCGAGAATGCTTAATGACACCAATTCCTGGCACTACTCGCACCTCTGCCAAGAATGCAGTATTTGTCGATGGTGGAGTAGATCTGATGGATCGGCTGCTCCAGAGCGACGCGAAGAACTGGAAGGTCCAAAAGCACTACCTCAAGTCGAAGGACTCTGCACTGGACCCTCATACAATCTTCGAGCTGGAGGATGTCAAGAAAAACAAAAAAGGCGAGAAAGTGACCGATGGCGATTACGAGACTGCCAAACAGTATACTCTGCTCGGTAGCAACACTTCTCCACCACTAGCACAGAACCTAGGTTCTGAGACGAAGCCGAAGATCATCGTCTGGAATGACTTTGGAATATCTAGGGACGAGGCGACCACCAATGCTGCAAGGTCCGATGCTCGGCTCCTCATCTATCAGATGCAAGCCCCTGTATTCCAAGGAAAGCTTTGGAAAAAGGCCGAGGAAGCGACCACGAAGCCAGTTGAACTCAAGCACAAGCACTCTGCCAACGGCAAGAAGGGTAGTCAAAGAGTTCTCATCGTTATTGATGCCGAGGATCTTCGCGCCCATGGTTTCCATATCTCCCGTCGTGTATCGTGGGAAAAGACCATGGAAGACTTCCGCGCCCACTTCCCAGAGTTCATCAAGGACGTACACAAGGATATGCACGTGATTGTGCGTCTGGGTTATGAAGGTGCCATTTACGTACCGCCCAAATCAAGCATCACCACGTATGCGCATGCGCGTTCCCAATTTCATTCCTACTTGGTGCCTGACAAGATTGAAGGTGATCTCCTTCGAGCTCACAATGGCAACATTCCAGGTATTGACATGGCGTTCGTTGCTGGTCTGACGGCTTCGCTTGTGCGAGAATCGAACGACTCGCTTAATGCAATCAGCGAGACTCAAGTCCACGCCGCAGTGGATCTCGGTTTGACTTGGTCCCATCGATTTGCGGCTGTACGTTTCTGCAAGGACTCGAACAGTATACTCAACTACCCGTGCCCTAAACATTTCGATAACGAGAAAGTCAAGCCGAGGCTTATCGCTGTCAAAGCGGAGGAAATGGGGACTGACGGCAACTGGTCTCTGTTCAACCGCCTTTCAGATGCCAAAAACGAGGTCAGTAGCGAAATAGTCACCAAGGGGTCGACTGAATGGCTCGAAAGCAGTGTCCCAACTGCTCGATTCGGAGATCTGCTTACTGCAGATCGAAAAGAGATCGAATGTTTCCGATCCACTGCCGCTGTTATCGACGAGTATCTTGCTTCACCTCCAGGCAAGCCTCTGTCCCTTGCTGTATTCGGATCACCAGGTGCTGGAAAGTCCTTTGGAGTAAAGCAGGTCATCAAGACCATGTTGCCTAACTCCACTGATCCTATCGAGGTCAACCTTTCTCAATTCATGAATCATTCTGAGTTGCTGTCTACGTTCCACAATATTAGGGACATGGCGCTGGCTGGGCATATGCCGGTCGTGATGTTCGATGAATTTGACAGTGTCTTTGAGCAACAGGACTTGGGATGGCTGAAGTACTTCCTAGCGCCTATGCAGGATGGCTACTTTCTCGAAGATGGTCAACAGCGAAGTTTGAAGAAGGCTATCTTCATCTTCGTAGGCGGAACGTCGTCGAACTGGGCTGAATTCACCAAGGGTATGGACAAGGATGCGGACCAGAGGGCTGGTAGTCCTGCAGGTGGTGACGCTAACAAGGAGAAGGAGAAGGAAGAGAAGGACAAGAAGGCCAAGAAGCCCGACTTCGTCAGCAGGCTGAGTGCGTACATCAACATCAGGGGTCTCAACAAGATGGGCAATGACGACGAGATGTACAAGGTCCGCCGAGCAATGATCCTTCGCAGCACTCTCGCAGGCCGACTCAAGTTACGCAACCAGGATATCCCTATCGATAACAGGGTTCTCAATGCGCTACTTGAGCAAGAGAAGTTCCGTCATGGTGCTCGGTCTATCTCCCTTATTCTTCAGATGAGCGCCTTGTCTGGGCGGGCCGGATTTGAAGCCTCTGCGCTGCCATCTGATGAGCAGCTCGCTATGCATCTTGATGTGACCACGTTCAAATACAATATCCGAAAGGACATTCATGGTAACGAGGGCCATTCGGGCGAGACCGAGAACGCGCCTGACAATAATGCGGATGGGTATAAGCAGATTGATGTTGAACTCCGCAGGGTCTTGATGAGCAGACCACGCGAGTAAGGTATTCTTTAAACATGGTGACACAGGGGTGTGGTGGGGCAAAATCTGGAAGGTACCTCGGTTGACACTTATCTTGGTTTTCAACAACTCTGATAAGCTATGGTTTGTTATGTTTCAACATTTGAGTCATTTCTCTCGGTCTGTAGCGAGAGAGTTGATAGTCTTGATGAATGAAAAAGAAAATAAAAAGTCTCAAGCAGTTCTTTTGATATCCTGGATCCGGAACCAGTAAACCCGTTCAACAGCTAACTCTCTGACTGATATCTTTGTTTGTGTTATCCTGTTTAACTAACAACTTAGGTAGAAACTTCTAAGGCCTTGGGTTAGTAGCGAGGCAGCATAACATTTCCGCTATCACTGTGGTTTGCGAGAGAGAAGGCAAAAGGTAGTTCGTTAAATGCTTTATAGCGGTTAAACCTAACCTAGAGTGGGTTCCTCCCGACTAATTATAGTTGCCCCTTCCTGTTAGGGCCTCAGGACCAAGGCGTCGCTTAAATGTCGGCTAGCTCTATATCACCGCGCCTGTTATTATTGGAGCCAGGAAGTCTTTCCAGATCAAACATGTACACCTTAATGCCGTTTCCCGACTGGCAAAGCGAAAGGAGGATCCGATCCCAGTAGTGTATGATCTTCGCTAAAATAAAAACCAGCAGGAAGAGGACAGGGGCTAAAATAAAGAATGATAACTTATTGGGGCCGAAGAAACTAGGCATAGCTTTCTCAGGCATTGATAACAAAGCAGCTGCTAGCAGGGTTGGGTAACAAAGCTTTAAGTGTTAGTCAAATAGGGAACTTAAATTAAGTATTAGTGATATGGCCATAGCAATGTACTTACAAGCAGTAAGTAATTTTTCAAAGTTTCCACGTGTTGCCATGCGTTAGCCTGAGTTGTGGTACTGTGCCTTTGTTCGCAGATCGCTGCTAGGTTGATCTATTCCAGATCCCTTTAGCATGACGAAAGCCCCGGTCATTTAATTCACTTACCTCTCTTTCGAAACCGTCGCACATCGAAAGAAGTGATCGAAGCTCTCGTAGGCTTATCTTTACATCGCTAAAGGTTTCCTCAATATCTGATGAGTATCTGCGTGCAGCGGGGCTCAGAAACTTCTGCGTTTCTTGGATTTTCTCCCAAGAGTATATCGTATTTTCCAAAGACATGATCAGTAAGGTTAATATATGCCTGGTTAAGCGGAGCCACCCTGAAGCGGCGTTGAAGTCAAATGTCCCATGCGACATCGACTCATTCTTCAGAGGTGCGAAATCTGAGATCTGCAGCACTATTTGTTAGTCTACTCGTCAAACATCTAACAGACACCCGGATCTTACAGAGTCTTTGATGCGTCCCTGTAACATAAACACAACATTCTGCCATTCAAGTTCAAAGACCCTTGCGTGAGTATCAAGCACACATAAGAAGTATTCCAGAGGATCCAGATGAGCAAGACTTGCGTCCTTCTCACCGTTTGTAAAGGGATCCAATCGAACATTATACTCGCCCTCTAGAGAGTAACTGTTAAGACCGCATCTCCGATCTGAAGTCCGGAAGTATACGTCAACTAAACATAACCCGGTCCAGTGACATCGGTCAATTCCTGTGATCAAAACAGAAGCTTGGGCTTCGCAAAGATAATCTGCTGTCCCATATCCTGACACATGATTTGGACGTAGAAAGCTAATGTTATAAACCTTCCTCACAGGTTCGCCCGAGCGTTTTAACCGTGCATCTCGTGGGCAGCTTCGGGTAGACTTCCAATAATATACCGGTAGATGGAAAAACATATCAGGGTAGCTCTGGTATTTTATTAGTAACCAGAAGCAATTCTAATTTGAGTAATTTATATTGTCGTTTTACCTTGTGAAAGACACGAATACCGGCCCTGAAAGTCAGGTGGTGGTACAACACATCCATTAAGATGCTGGCCTGTTCTTTCAATGCTGTTGCAATAAGAACCGCAATTCCCTGGCTATCGAGATCCTCTATGTATCTGGTATATTGTCAGTAGCGGAAGATGAAATCTCAACCGTGTGCCTTTACATCAATCTGCGGTCGGCGGTCGCCGGAACATTCTCTTCATGTCCTACAGGCCCCGGTGAATACCACATCCTGGGATAGAATCGCTGGCGAGTGTTAGTTGACGATGAAAAGTATATCATCGGGGGAGGGGCGTCACCCGCTCTCTCAATCTCTGGTAAAGACCTTGCACACTTAGAGGTCCATAATCGCCTAAAGAGACCGAGTTCGTGCCATCATTTGTTCGATCATCAAGTAGGCAAGTCTTCTTCGAGTCACTCATGTGGGTACCCCTTTGCAGGCACCTCAACGAGCAGAAGTCATCGACCGTCTGTATAAGCTCTTTGTACAAACAGGACGGCTTGGCGTTTCCACATCGGTCAAAGAGTAAAGTGACTAGGTTCTCATCCTCCTCATCAGAATCCAGATCATCGTCGATATATGGAGTGTAACCCTTAACGGAGCTTCGCGGGCCGGGTTGAGAGCATCCTTCGGGTGGAAGAGAAATGTTGCGCTGCCCTGCCTCCTGAAGAAATCCCCGCAAATATGGTTTATAAATACTTGCAGTCTCTCTCATACCTAGTCGCCGGCCTCGCTGAAAACTTCTCTTCTTCGTCTTCTTCTTTCTTTTCAAGACACCATATCGTTCTTCGTTAATCTGACCATTGAGTACTGGTTTGCAACTCGCGGCGACTTGAACATTCGCCCTGCCGTCGATAGATACGAATGACGTTTTATTTTCAACGTTGCCTTGTCCGCTGGATGATACCAGAGAAAGATGGCTTCCACCTGATATCGTATACTTCGGAACCTGATCGGGCTCTTCAATGATGGAACTTGAAGTTAAGGATAGACTATGCATAGCTGCAAGTTGCGTCGAGGAATTTTGAATTGGCTTCTGGGAGGCGATGGTAACCTGTCCCAGGAGTTTGGATCTTATGGCCTGGAAGATGTCTGTTGCAGCGACAATGTAGGCAATCCGCGTACCAGGACACCCACTGACCATGTGGCCATACAGGGAGCCCGACGTTTCATCAACGACTGCGGCGCCTGAATCTCCTTCTGCAACAACTCCGTCTAACTGGACGACAAAAAGCTTCTGGGCGTGCTTTTGATTTCCCTTGCCTAAGAATGTTGGTCCTGGTACCAAAATTCCCTTTAACACACCACTCGAGCCTGTAATAGCGATGACTCGACGCTCCTCGCGCCCAACGTCAGCAAGGTCATGAATCGTGATTGGCCTTGTGTCATCCCCTGTGCTTGAAATGACTATGTTGATTTGGTCAACCTCCCTTGGGGGACGAGTTGCTACAAGAGCATAGTCAAGGCTTGGTGCACCTCCATTTTTAGAAAGCAGAGCAATTGTCCCCACCTTTTTCATAGGTGTTTGCTCAAGTCCCTCGGTTCTGCAAAAGCCAGTCGGATCGCTGTTGGTGGTTGTGTAGGTCGTATCCGCTGGGCTCCTATAGCCGGCAGTGTTTGCCTCGGTCTTCTCTGTCTCCGCATCTGATGATTCAGATTGCGACAGATCAAGGATTGACACGCTGGCTCTCCGCAAATCCTGCTCGCAGATAGATAGGTCATCACCGGAGTCGCTGTCGCTTTGACCATCGAAGGAACAAGCGTCAGGATCAAGCCTTGAAGGTTGATGAGAACTAGTGGGCAGGTCGACAATGTGCCCAACAGTCAGCTGATAGAATCTACCGTCACTCTCAATAACAACCCCGCCAGTAGCATGTCGGTAGACCTCCATAGTCTGAGGATGCGTGACGAAGAGTCGCCTTCCAACTGTTGCACTGTCCGATATTGCAAAGATCGGGATACCGGCTGCTGAATCGGAGGCATCATCAAGTACCTGACCTAGCGGTTTGACTTCGAAAGCTAATCCTCTGACTGGGACCAGTTGTTCGAGTGGGAAGTCAATTGATCCGAGACGGAAGCCAGGATTATTGCGGACAACTGGACTATGCCGCAAGGACTCTTTGGCTCGTCGACCAACAGATACGTCTGCACAACAGATCATAACGGTCGGTCGCGAAGCTTCCTGGGTCCTCCCGATCATATAAACGCGGAAGTAAATATCACCATCATTGAGATCGGCGTTCTTCAGGAAAGTCTCGATTTCTGGCTGGATATCTTCTTCGAATTTCTCGATAGCTGTACCCTGAGCCCACCAGGCTCTTTTTCGGCCGAGCCTGTTGGTCTCGATCTCGCGACCGCAGCACTCTACGGCATTGGGCCACTTTTGTCGAAACCGCAGCATTTCTACTGCAGACGAGGTATGCCAGATATGGTGTTGATCCTGGTTTGGGAGGAAATTAACATCAAGCTTTGAGTAGATTGCCAGCAGAACAAAAAACGCGACAGGACGAGTGACTGCCTGCTAGGTGTGGTTTGAGAAATCAGGAAGCCCTTGAAGGCAACAAGTGATGTAATTGTTATTTGTGTAGCAAAGGTGGCAGCAGAAAATGCTACAATTGGAACATGGGAAAAGTAATTGGGCCACGTCGGTAAGTCAGCAAAGGTGTTTCAAGCCACACGAGGAAATGAGGCCCGACAATACGCCCAGTTAATATGAGGATATCATACCTCAAGACGTTGATTGGACCCCTCTCCAGTACTTGCAACTCTGCCTTGTGCCACAGAAAAGCTTTTGGGATCCATAGTGGCAGGCGTAAGTGGCTTGAGTGGTTGGAAATAACCTTGGGTGTCGGATGATGCCCAATTGCACATTGCGCAAACCTTTTATATAGGGCAGAGACCGGCGGTACATAACGTAATGCGTGTCTCGAAAAGAGGAGGCGACAGCAACTAAATCCAGTTACAAATCCTAACGACACGGCAGCTTCGCACAGGCTTCTCGACTCGGGCATTGGCAAGATGGAGCTCCAACAGCTGGAGCCATCTAAGGCTTCTGGTTCCCAGGAACTGGTCCGCTTAATGTGGAACTTCTCTACGTCGCGCGTTAAGCTTTTCAACGGCGATCCAGTTGGGGACCTGTGTCACTCCGCATACTTCGAATATTATCAACATCAATGGGGGCTTACAGTGGCCCATTACGATGGGAAGTTCGTGGCCCTAAAGACGCCGGAGGCTATGAACCAACTTGTTCAGCAGTTACAACGTAACCAATCTCGCGCCGACCTTTTGACATTCATTAAAGGCATGAGTGACGAACATGTGTTGGAGGAGGCATGTGAGAGCTCTTTGAATCTGGCAGTGAGGCTTTTACTCATGGTGAAGATCGGAGCCATTAAATACCAGTTCCATGTCCGCCGGTGCCTAGGCTGGAATGAAGGGTTTCCACGCGACTTTATCAAAGCAAGATTGGGAAAAGAGCCCGTTCTGGATTTCAAGGACATTAAAATTCCCAAAGCGTTCAATGGATGGAGCCTAGAGAAAGTGGGCGGCATTAAGATCTGCTTCGATAACAACTTAGCAGATCACTTGCTCCTAGTTGAGGATGATTCGAAAGTGCTGGTCTTTCCTTATGTATCTTTCCTGGAAGTACAGAGACTGAAAGGGTTGGTAAACACCTTGAACCGATGCTGCTAGTGTACTAAATTCCATGGCAGTGAAGAGTCTTTGTTTCCGATCGGCTTTGCTGAAGAGACCTTGCGAACTCTCGCTCTGTTATTCCCTCAATCCTTAGTCAGCGGTTCAGGCGCCAGAAAAGGATCTCGGAAAGCTTGGTTCAGCGACCTCTGTTCTAAACGAAGTATGTTCGAAATTGACTCGCGTCTGAGTAAGTGTGGCACCCTCCAAGCGGAGGATCGCCAGATCAAGGACTTTAAATCCTGGAGAGACAGGCTTGTTATTCTCAAACAAGCTTACGACGAAGCCACACCCTCAAGCTTGACACAGATGTGGCATGATAACCGGAATGGCGTGCAGTGGTATACCTTTTGGCTTGTAATTCTGATTTTTATTATTACGGCTATCTTCTCAGTTCTTCAATGTGTTCAAGGCGGCTTTCAAGCGTGGGGCAAGGGCCATTGAATTACAATATGGTATACTTCAGATCGCGCCCTATGATAGTGCCTTAGTACCTAGAGCTAGAACTGGGGAGACGCCTGCTTCAACGTTCCACTAATCCCGGGGATAGTAAGATGTAAAATGGCATTTGCAGGTGCAGGCTATATATATAATCGCAATCTTTAGTTGAACAGCTTTTATTTACACGGCATTGCCATCAGTTCTGTCTCTGATCTTCAAAGTACCCCAGGAGCTATTTAACACATTAAATAGCGTTAAGGAGACCAATGATGAAGCAGAGAGCGGCCGGAAAATCTACGGCAAACGATCTCGTTGTATGAACCTTCAACCACCGTTCTAGTGATTCAGCACTCGGAGCATCACAACCAATACGCCGTATGCTGGCAAACAGGCTGATCTCCCTCGGACCGAAAATGATAAGATGGCCGGCCGCAAGCGAAGTTCCAACCAGATAAGACACGATGGGAATCCAATCCCCTGAAGCGTTCCAGATAGTTGTGACATTCGCCATCCCACCCGCTAAACTCAGCGTAAAGCTTCCGAAAACGAATCTCATTCCTGTTGGTTGCCAGTTGGCGAACCATCGCGGTAGCAGCTGATTGGCTTGCTCTCGATATACTTGTTTTGTCCAACAAGAAAGGAAGAAGTATTCATCGTAGGCAAATTGTAAGCTGACGATTGATGATATGACCGGTAGCAGACGCAGGATTTTGGTCGGTAGAGCAAGTCCGAGGAGAATTGATAGCAGGAAATTTGCAATTAACAGTTTAGTAACTTGTCGCAAAGTCTTGCCCAAGCTGCTAGACTCGGATTGTATTGTGGTCATTTTGGGTTATGATAGCAGTAATAGCAGAAGTAACCATATGGCCGAAGAGGAGAATGAAAAGATGTAAGTCAGCCAGGAAAAGAGTCCTGAATACATTCGTATTTATACCAGACGAGTGGCAAAGGCTCGTGCTACCATTCTAGTCCTAGGTCTGAGTAAGCTGAGGGTTACTTGACCGATTGACTCGCTGGTAAGATCTAACCTATGAGAACGCTCATGCGCTTCCATAGTCAAATTGCCTAAATGCAATCACAATAAGATCCTCGTATAGCCCGGTTATACAAGTACAACAGCTTTGGACTTGCCATCCGCCGGCTTCTTGGTTGTTTATTTACCACCCATAGGTATGTAGTAGTTTGCGATGAGTTTGTCATACTGTCCAGAGATCGAGGTCTTTCAAATGTTCTTAAGCCCTTCAATGGATTCTCATCAACTCTCATTGCTGCATAGATTAGATTTGCCGAAAGGCAGACACTATGATTTAGCAGATCTATATAATAGAAATATAAAATCTCCTGACTCCTGCTGTAGTAGTCTCCACTCTGGTGCAATAATCATCCTTTGGAAGGAATAGCTCACTGGGGAAGTGGAGAGTTGAGTTGCCCATTTCTTGGACGGATGCGTTACCAATGCGCTTATACTGACCCTTCATCACACCTGTCGGCTGCAATACAATACCACTGTGTCTTCTCGGTCCCGCGCAATACACGATAGGTAGCCAGAACGTGCGAAACGTCTCGGTCCCTGCATGTTCCTCCCAGGCATCGAAACCCATTGCTTCAATTATTGTGTTACCACGCAGTGAACGATCGTCATCTACGATGATACCAGTGTTCCTCTCGGATGCATAGACCGTACACTCCTTGAGATACTCACAGCGAATCTCAAGGGTTCCACTGATAACCTCGCCAAATGGGTTTGTAGGCGTTTGGTACTTGATGTCAACGTTGGTGATCTCAATATACACTTTCGTAATAGGAAACGTATAAGGCTCGCTGTTGAAATACTCTATAGGCGCGCTGTTCGAAGCCCAGGACCAAGTCGGGGCTACAGCAGGGCTGTACCTCCTGCCCCGTGCCGTACTCCAGCAAAGCTGGGAGGCCAAGTCTGTTCTCCACATGCCTGCTATATATTCGTCAGGTGTGTCCTTCTGGATACGCTGAGCAATAGCGGAGATTGCCACCAGCTTATCGCGTCCCATGGTCAATTGACACGAGGAGTATTGTTCGACGATTGTAGGCCAGCCGACGCGCGACAGCCAGTCGGCTCCCTTTGGTAGATCTAGAGAGCAGTAGATGTAACGTTGAGGCCTCGGGATGCCTTCAGGCCAGACCTCACAGGCAGTAAGGCAGCGGCATACCCAAAAGACTTGTTGCTTGGTGAAGTGTAGTGTCCGTGGCGCAAGAAAACGCTCCTGTATAACCCAAGCGCGACTCATCAGGGGAACATCCTCAATAGGTGGTTCAAGAGCCTCCGGAATAAAGCATTCATAAACGATGCCGTTCTGGAGCTGAATTTGGAGTCTCCACTTCTCTTCTTGGTCTTGGTCGAAAACGCAGCCCACTTGCCCATTTGAAGCGCCTGTCGCCGCAATATTCAGTGCCGAGCGACCGTACACACTGCCCATTCTTACTGACTCTCGTTTCCAGTCTTCTGCATCGTCTTGAATGATACACAGTGAGTCTATCCAGATGTACTCAAACCCTAGAGATCTTGCAATAGATATTGCTTCTTTGAATGTCTTTGTTAAACCTTCCAGTGGGATTTCCTGTATGAAGTCGGCGAAATTCGCCTTGACCAGAGTCAGGAACTTATTAAGGCCCCAGCAATGACTGAGAGATGCATAGGGAGTTGACGCATGGATTATGGTTGTATCAGGACAAAGTCTAGCCTGGCCACCGGTTATATGAATAAGTCTAGTGGGTAGGTCTTGAGGCATATCGTCAATGTGCGCCAGACAAGTGTGGGCCGTGTTGCAGTTGCGAAGCCAGCTTTTGCTCAATTCTAGGGCGTGAGATAGGTCGCTCTCCTCTTCAGAGGACCTTGAATGCGCTACTATGTTCAGGTTTAGCTATTTCCCATATACCTTTCCAATACAGTCATACCTTGTTGAGCATAAGGAATCAAGAGAGCCCTAGCTTGCCACACTTCCCTCTCTAAGTTCATTTCTGCTACAGGATCTTCATACCAATACATATTGATGTAGAACAACATCCCTTCCTCTGGGCCGATTCCATCGGAGCAGCTGTGTATGTCAAGCGTTCCGACGTTGCTGTCGCTCTCCTCAGGGGCATCTGAGGGGTACAGGGGCTTTCCGTTGATCAAGAGTTGGGCGCAAAGACGACAACCATTCTTGGCCGACGCCTGAACTTCGGCAACGGTATCATGCCATCTGAAATACAGCTCAAAACGGTCTTTTGGAGGCCAGCAGCTAAATGGTTGTTTGCATTTTTCACATAGTGATTCTGGCGTTTGAAGGATGACCTGTGAAGGAGGCGGGGCTGTGTGAGTTTTGTGAGTCATCTGTAGAAAGAAGTTAGACTATTGTAATCATCAACTAAGAAACCTTCAGATACCTTCTGGGTGTAGCTAAAGAGAGTCTTATGACACCCTTTAAATAGAAAGATATTAAATTACGCTCATAAAGGCAGTGACCAAGTCCCTCGGAGGATAATCCTTCAACCCCGCTCTAAAGATGCCTACTGGAAATCCTATCTAGCCCTTTCAGGTTAGTGCTTACGTGTCGGTATACTTAGAAAGAAGACTTTGCTTTAAAGTAAGGTATGTTAAGTCAACTACAATAAGTATGTTGACAGTAAGTGAACTTAACTACTGAACTTAACATTTGATAATTACGCTAAAATATAATTATAAACACTTGGTTTAGAGTGCTGCGTGAATAAACTTAAAAAGCAGGAGGAATATCTCGATTAGTAGTAAACAAGGACGGTGGCATATTACCACATTTTCTCCATGTTTCGTCTAAACCAGCCCATCTGAGCCAATCTAGCCTTCTCAACTTCCTCAATACCTCCTTCTTCCCAGTGCCTGCATTCCGCATCGATCTCAGCCTTACCTGAGACCAAGTCTGCTTCCTCCGGCTTGACCCAGCCCTTACCCTGTCTCAAATACTTAATCTTGCCAACTACATACATGACAAAGATAAATACAACGGCGAAATAACAGGTGACAAAACCTCGAACGCTGAATGGGTGGAATACATCCCAGCCGACAAAGAAGATCGCTGTACATCCAATAGCCAGCGCCATATAGGGGGTATGTGGTGTAAAAGGCGCAACGTAATATAGGTTGTCGTCGGTGAGACCCTGAGCTTTGCGGGCGCGGTAGAATCCGATGTACGTAACCAGCATGAAGGTGTACGTAGCAATGACAGCAGTGGTGGTCAGGTCAACGAACCAGAAAAAAACCTCGATGGCGGAGTTGGATGCTACAAGGAAGGTGATGTTGGAGATCAGGAAGACGATGGCAACGCAATAAACAGGGACACCAGTCTTGGTGCATTTCAGTAGGAATCTTGGAGCTTGATGATCTAAATGCTTTGTCAGTAGCTATAGCAGTGTTGATATGTGGAAAAGACCTACCTCTGGCCAGCCCGTATAGGGTTCGAGTGCAGGCAAAAATATAAGCATTGCCGCAAGAAAGCGCTGACAGAAGGATAAGAGCGTTGATGAAATGAGGCAGGAATGAGATTCCTAGATTCTGAATGCCGATTACCCATGGACTAGCAGCAGCACCCGACTCGCCATTGGCAATAGCGCTAAGAAGTGTCGTATCGTCGGATGAGCAAATAATTCCTACGCACAGGACTCCAATGACGTAAAATCCAACAAGGCGGTAGAAGACCATACGTGCGACTCGAGGGATAGTCCTACGAGGATTTTGGATTTCACCGGCTGCAAGGGAGATCATATCAGGTCCCCCAATGCAGAATCCTGCGTAGGTGACAACAGACCACCAGCCAAGGAACTTGCCAGCGGAGCCTTTAGCGTAGTACTCGTGCATGGCTCCGGAACTCCAGTTGCTGAACCCATAGGCCTCACCCTGAGGATTGCCACCTGACATGGTTATAACAGTAATAACAACGAGCATGACCAGCAAGAACACTTTGGTTATGGCCATTATAAACTCGGCTTCGCCAAACCATCTGCAATGCTGTCAGTAAGGGCTTAGGACTTGGTGCTGGAATACTCACTTAACGGCAACAACGTTGAGAAACATACAAATGCCCATCGACAGAGCGATCCACGCCGCAGCATTTGTTGTGCTATCCCAGAATTCTATCACGGCTGCAACAGCGCTGTACTCGACGCAAATAAGCATAGACGTGGCAAAGAAATAAGTCCAGCCCATGCTAAACCCAACAGCAGGATCGACGAAACGAGAGGCGAGTTCAAAAATGGAGCCGCGAACGGGGAGATATGACAACATCTCGGCTACGCACAAGTACGTTGGCCAGATGAAGAAGATTCCCCAGAATGTGAATCCCAAGACACACGAGAGTGGTCCGGCTTGACTAAGGTAGCCGCCAATACCGACCTAAGCGTTGTCAGTCTTGGTCATTCAAAAAGTTAGACGAGTAGCCTACTCATAGCGCAGTTCCGATTGAGCCACCAATGGCCATAAGCTGTACATGACGGGGCTTCAGACCGCGCAGGGTCTGTCCGTACTGTTGACTTAGCTCATTAAGCTCAACTACGGTGCCATGTTGCTGGCTTTGCACGGGTTGGATTTCAAGGTTTTTATCTTTCATTTCCATTGTTAAGATTTCGATGGTAGCCAGTGTTGTGATTGAACTATGATGGGAGGGATGGCAATGCGGATAGCAATACTTATATGCACGTTTCGGTTGCCTCCCTAGACAAGGGCCCTAGATTTTGTATAACGATAAGGATAGTCCAATCCAAGTATACTATAGTACAGAAGACATTTAGTCGGACTGACAAAATAAATCAGGCTAAAAAGCTTTAACTCTGGTTGAGACTTTCCTTAATTCCTTTGTTACTTGGGACTAATAACCTCAGTTTTCTTACCTCCCCTGGATAGGCCTATCTTGCGGGCGCTGACATGATCTATGCTGCTTCTAGTGTAGTTATCCGGCTGATAAGATGTCTCCGCCTCCCGGGTCTGGGGCCTAGACTCGGTTGTAAAATCCTGTAAATCTGTACTAAAACTTGGTCTCCAAATGCACTATCGTCTTGAGCATTAACTCGCGCAAGGCGATAGTTGTAAACACTAGCCAATCTACTGGTCGATGTATATCAGCAATCTGACGTTACGGGCCCCTAAAGATAAGTGATCAAAAGTGGGTAAGCTGGAACTTACCCTAAAAGGGAAGGATAGAGCGACGGGTGCGTTTCCCCGTGCTTTAGTGTCTGGCATTCGGCTTCTAATGCTTGCCTGTTATCAGAATTGCTGTTTTGGTTCCTAGCACGTCGCTGTGCTAATCTTTTACCTATCAGTGCCGCGGGGAACTAAAGATGTAGTTACCGGCCCCATACATCGCGATAGTAGACGATGTGACACAAGTCTACCGTAGACGTAAGAAATACTGACAAGCTCTAGAACAGTAAACCTTGTTACCATATTTGCTTTAAGTACTTTTTATCTTAACTATAAAGGGCCAGATTGAAAAAGTATTGAGTCTGGAATCTGGATAAATGTTAAAAAGAATGTATTTTATAACAACCAAGTAGTGCCTTCAACTATCTTGCTCAAGACCGCCATGATTACTTCTCCCGTATAGTCCTTGCCTTATCTCTAGTGCCCCGACTTTTGTCAAATGATAGTTCCGATGGTAGTTACCCCCGCCACTCATGCTACTAAGCAGTTGCCTGAATTGCTTTGCAGGACTCCTTCTCATACTGTTCGTTGCATAGCTCGAAAACACGGTTGTGGAAGTCTAGGAATTAAACAATCAGTTTCGAGTGGCTCTTTCGTCTGCCGAACTGCCGAATAACTTACAGACAACACCGTTCTCCTTCTCGGGATTAAGAAGCCCGCTGTTGTAAATGCCGACGTTGTGATTAGCCTGTGACTTTTCACATAGCTCAATGTCCTCTAGGGCAACATTGCGAGTGAATCTGTACCACTCTTCGAAAACAGGTGATCCCTCAGGCTGCTCGTGATAGTAATCAAATTCCATTCTCGCCCTGCCAGGTTCCTCGGTCGGGCTGGTACGCCAGCAGGTTAAACCACCAGCATACAAGCTGAGTGTGCAGTTGGGGAATAAGTAGAGAAACAAGCCTGTCGCGCCACCCGATGTGGCGTCTGCCATGTGCTGGGAATAGTTGTGGTATTCTATAACTTTGTAGACTGAGGGTTTGAACTCGACAGCGAACTCGGGGTGTGCGTATGCGCAATGGAGACATTCTTGGTAAGCGTCTACGGTGGCCTTCCAGTTGTTGTTGCTATGATACTTCAGAGGTCGCCTCAAGCCCATCTTGGTGAAGTCGACACCATCAAGCAGGGGCTCTAAGCCGGGGAAGTACTCGCTGAAAGATACAGTCTCGTCGGATAAAGTGAAGAATAGCATTCCCGTCTTAGTCAAATGGCTGCGCAGCTCAGCGCCCTAGGATCACGATTCGTGTTAGTTTCAAACTATCAACCCTAGGTGAGAATAAAAATGCCTTGCTAGTGGACGGAAAAGTCGTACTTACATCGCTGTCGCGAAAGACCTTGAGGGAATGCCAGTCATCTTCAGAACGGCGTACCGTAAAGTCAACCTGGCATAGTTCGTTTTTGTAATCAATGCCCTTCTCAGGATACTTGGTGACAGTTCCAAGTAGAATCCACGACTAAAAGAAATGTCAGCAGACATAGGGTAAATCATCCAGATAGACTACCTTGAAAAAGATCGCTCGTTTCTCCAAGGCACCGATGCCTTTACTTGTGTACCAGGACGAAGGAAGAGTAACAGAAAAGTCGTTGGCGGACATTGCGAATAGATTTGATTAAAGTGAAAGCCCAAACGAATAGAAGTATTGAAAAAAGTGCGAGGCAATGCTCCTGGGATGAAGAGTGGCGACACTGGGTAGAAGCAACTATAGCTTTGAATCAAATACATCATCGAATCCATCATTTGCATCGCGAGATTATCGTGAGATGTGTATAGCATGACGAATTATGCTATCATTGCCCATGTTTTCCCAATCTGGCAACCATAAACGTTAGGGTGCGGAGCATCGTCAACCCTCACATCTGTTATCTGCATTAACGGGGGACCCTTGTTTTAGCGCCAATGGTCCAACGAATAGCGGCCTCCACTAACAGTCCCCCCAAGTTGAGCGTGCTAACGCTATTGGGAAGTTTTGTACGTTAGTGTGTAGTCTAGGGATTAGGGACGGATGAAACGTTGTTGGTATGAAACACATCGGGCAATTCAATACTGCTGACATTATGAACTTTGACTGATCTGGAAGATCTTCGTATCTTGAGTAGCAGACCGGCACGCAAGATATGCAACATGGGGATGATGTTTGCATTCGCTTTCCTTATTTGGCAAGACGGAGAGGATGTATAGCAAGTGCATCAGGTCGACTTGAACGCATCTGTGATGTCTTGGTTGATGATTATCTGCCATTTTAAGCCAAGCTACTAGCTCCTCCTCGACACTTTGACCTGTGCCATTCGCTTGGACATCCTTTGGTACTCTCAAAATTTCCAAGAAATAGCCACCACCTAAAGGAAATCAGCGACATGACCTCTCTAAATCTATTCGGGGCCCTACTTGCCGTGGCAGTCTTAAGCCTGTTGAATATCTATTTCTTAGCCAACAAAAAATCTCATGCAGCCGATACATTAGAGAACAAGACCGCAAACCCCATATCTCTTCCCAAGGGATGGTGGTCGAGCGCTGAACGATTCCAAGCCGAAAGACGAGCGATCTTTAGCCAGGTAAGCACTGTATTCCATTCCATTCCATGCCTAATACTCAAACTGTATTCCATTCCATTCCATGCCTAATACTCAAACCTCTCGCTAGACCTGGACATGTGTGAGCCATCGTGGCCGTTTCAAGAAACCTGGTGACTACATTGTTTACGAGGTAGCTGGCTTTCGCTTCTTTATGATCTTGGGTAAGGACAATGTTGTAAGATCTTTTCATAATGTCTGCCGCCACCGTGCTTTCCCAGTGGCGAGAAAAGACGCTGGATCATCCACTGTCCTGGGTTGCCGGTATCACGGATGGAGTTACGATTATACTGGTCGCCTTATCAAAGCGCCCTACTTTGATAACAACCCGAGCTTTGATAGAAGCCAGAACGGTCTATTTGCGATCAATACAAAGGAGGATAAGAATGGATTTCTATACATCAACCCCGAAACAGATCCCAAGATTGCCGAGAGCACACCGCCACCGGGAGTTGCAACTAGAACACTAATCAAGATCACCCCGTATCTTGGCCAGGTCCATAGCTTTGAGCTCGACGGCGTCTTCAATTGGAAGCTGATAGGCAAGTTCAAGTGCATAATCCTTTACGGCATTAGCTAAAGAATCAAGCAGTCAACGATTTCGGACCTTCGAGGCCAACCCCGGCAACGGGAATGGCTAAATTGTTCCCTACGTTCTTTGCTACTACAATCGCTCGACTCGGTATCTATCCCCTGACGGTAGTGCACACAGCTCTAGGTTCCAACTATTGGTACCAGATCACATACAATCCCCGGTCTGCCACCAAAACATCCGTTCGTTGTGATGTGTACTCTGCAAAGAGTTCCGGGAGCCTTCAACTCGACCAGACCATCAGAGAGAACCTTGAGCAGGAGGTCAAGCAGAGAATTCGGGCTCTTGAAGCCGAGCACAAAAAAGTGACAGCTTTTGGGTACGACGCAGTTTCGACTAGCCGTAAGTATACCCGTGCCCTGACTTCAATGAGCATTAAGTGCTAACTTGTCTCACAGAATATCAAGAAAAGATCGCTTCTGTGGTAGAGAGTCACCTTAAGCAAGAAAGACTCCGAGGTTGTGAAATTCGACCCGCTGAGGTGAAAGCTCAACCGACTGATAAGGTCACTGCCAAGGCAGAATCAAGTAAGTACTCAACTAGCTTATCCAATCAAATATTTGAGTACCTCTTATTCGAATCGGACAATTCTGACAAGGTGTGACAGTTTGCGCAGCCGTTGAGTGTGGGGACAAGAAGTTGGACTGGTGATGAGGTGCAAATGGTCGTGGTCCCAAGAGACTACAAGAACCTCGACGTTTAGAGCTTAATGGAGGGGCTTTGTATCTATTGAGACATTTTACCAGGAAGAATTCATAACTGCATATTGATGACGCTGGGTTGGCGTCAAGGTTGGTCACTTGTAGTGAAGGGATTCGCCACACGGAAACATTCAAGAGATAGTTAGGTCCATTGCAGAGATGAGATCAATTGCATTCAAAGTCTCATGTTGCTACTGATTTATGGGTGATTGGTTTTCGATGTTATTAATCTATCGATTCGTGTCAGGGGGATAAATTCTCGCCTGTTAACACCTCCGCCTTGTTCACAATGGATGAGGCGACACATTTATGTAGCTTACACCTTCAATCAATCCAACAGTATTTGAAAACATGTACAAACGCAATCACACACAAGGATACCGATGACCTAGCGGGTTAGACAGAGTACCATCAGATTAGCGTATGTGGGGCGGCATTCTAGTGTAACCTAGCTGGCCGATTAGATACCGAGTCATTCCCATCATATCAGCAGGGAGAGAGGGGTTAGTAGCTTTGTCTATACAAGCACCTCTGCATTACGTTTCAATCTCGGCATCTTCTTTTGATCTTGCGACTTGACAACATGTCTCCGCCACCACAGAAAGCTGCCACACAAACAAAGGCATCTCATCGCAAATCGCGACAGGGATGCCGCCAGTGCAAAGCTCTGAGGGTATGTATTTATCCCCACGTCACGACCCCTCCCTCATTTCAGAGCGAGGTCCTCAAAAAGTCCAAGAAACTCACCAATTGGTAAATAGACCAAATGCGACGAGAAGAAGCCTTCATGCACCCGCTGCGAGAGTCGTGGGGTGACTTGCTCTGGTTACAACACGCATATTCGGTGGTCATATAAGCACGAGGTGCAGCGACAGCAAAGCGACACCTCACAAGAGACAGCGGCCATATTTGTACCGACCACTGATAACAACTTCCAGAATCTGATCACCGAGGCTGGCTCTACCATACCCAGTTCTCAGGGTGCAGTATCTTCCTCCGACAAGGCCCCCATCACAGTCTTGTCCCATGATCACTCACTAGGCCCTCTATTTGGACTATGGAGTCATCCCTATCACCTTGACGCCCATTGCTTAGAAGACAACTCTGCCTTGTTTGGTCTGGCGGATACAACCCTGAATGGACTTATGCTCCCGAGTGAAGTGCCTGACTGGCTGAGTGTTCCCCTCCAAGGTCGTGTTGAGGAGACACCCCAGGACTCTCACCCGATCCCCATTGGGGATGATACATCCGATATGCTGAGAGACGGGCCAATTAATAATGGTTCAGCGGAAGACATAAACCAGGCCCAGATTACAAGAATCCCCGAGTCAAGCCGGCTACGCGAGATACAGCATGTCTCGTCGTCCCTGTCAACATACTTTTTCCAAGACGTTCTCCCGCGGTACTGCACTTGGGACAGCAACTCCAGCATCATCCGGATTATCATCCAGGCCATGTGGCAGTCGTCTGGCGCCTTGCATCATACTATGCAAAGCATGGCTGCGTCATGTCTCTCCAATGAGATTCCCTACTTTTCCAAGATTGCAGCACACGAACGCACGCTTGCCCTTGAATGCGTACAGGAAACGCCTATGCGGGAAGACCGCCTCTTGACGTCCTTTCTGCTAGGCCACACATCGTGCTGGGTTAACCCGACAGATCTCGTGCCGAATCAGTTCAATGAGATATGGGCGACCCTACAGTCATACACCTCTTCAGCAGGGACTACATCCGTCATCTCATTTGTTCAAGAGGCTTTGGAATATTGGACCATGGTTTTATCTTTCATCACAGATACTGAACAGCTGGGGAACTCGGCCGCAGGACTCCCTGGCACATCTGGGCCACTGCCGCTCAACTCCATCATCACGCCGAATCCTTTCAGTGGCGTTACTCGCGGAGCTGTGAGCATCTTTACCGACACGAGTAGACTCATTTACAAGCTACGGAAGCGCTTACCGCAGTTGGGATTCATTCGCGACGCCGACGTCAATTTTCTCCGCGACACACTAAACGAGGCTCATCGATTGGAAAATAGAATCTTGGAATATAGTCCTCTTGACGCCTCTACCATCGTCGTGCTGGGAGATCCTCACACCACACCTGAGCACTTCAAGATACTTGATGAAGTGTTTTGGTACACTTCTCTGCTCCAGCTGTACCGCGTCTTCCCAGACTTGCTGATCCAACGCTATCAGCCATGGAACCCCCAGAAGATCCTTCAACCAGAGGCGCCCTCCCATGTACCCAGCCGGGATGAAACGGACGAGTGGCTTATGAAACTGGCTCTGCACATCTTGGGCATGCTCCAAGGCATTCCTCTTGATTCACGGACTAGAAGCATCCAAGCCCCTATAATTGTAGCACTCTCGAGCGAACTGCGCCACAAGTCACCGGATGCATCGGAATTGGACAGTGCATCAGAAGCCGGCGATCTCAGAGCGATGTCACCTTCGATTATTAGTCACTCGGTTGAAATAGCCCGGGCGCGAAGATTCGTTATGTCTCGTTTGTCGATATACTGGCATGTACTACCCCTCCAAAAGGTTAAGAAATACCAGGTACTTGTTAAACACATATGGGAAGCGCTTGATGCTGGAGTCCCGGACGTATACTGGGCTGATATGCTTTGCAATAAACAGCTAAGAACAGTTATGGGATGAATAGGTTGTAAATAATTAATTAAGTTATCCCTTTGTTAACTTTTTAGCGATATAATCACGTAATTATTAACTATAGATATACTAGTTAATATACAATTAAACTTAATCGGGGTAATGGTAGCTTTTGGGTATATTAAGATACACAGTGTTCTAGTAGTATTAAAAGCTGAAATTGAGCTTCGTAAAGGCTTTTCTTGTGAAAAAAAAAGCAATATTTATTTATTGAAGATTATTATATAGAATTTGCAGTCTCCGCAGCTTGTAATTTCCCTAAACGTACTTTACTTGTCGGGAAGATCGGCATATAGAATAAGCACAAGGTAACATAAGATACAATCCTGTTCAACTTATTACTCTACACAATAGTGTTTCTCTTATCTCTACACTAATGTGAACTCTATGTTTCTGTTCTCATTCTTTGCTAAGTTAACTCCCTCTCCATGCATAATCCCATCCATCCAGCACTCACCAACTAAAGCGAACTTACCATTCTTCTCCTTCCTTAAAACAAAAGGCACTTTAGATCCATACAAAACCACCACTATATCTCCTTTCTTACATCTCATAGGAACGTATCCGGCTAGACCTCCATCTGTCCGGGCAAAGCGTCGCGATTCCGCTATGTAACGGAAATACCCAAACATCTTTATCCCCATAACACGCTCAGGAAGTGCAAACTCCTCTGGAAAGATATTTCCCTCCAGTGTCAGACGCAGAAAGGACTCTTTGACGGTCCCGAAAGATGAAAACGATACCCCACAGAGAAGAGTATCTAGGAAAGGCTCCCAGCCAGGAATCAATGGCCCATCGGGGAGAGACTTGCCATACGTCGATGTTGTGGTGAAGAGGCTACCATTATCTAAAGCCGGTTTGTAACCTCCAGTAACCTTTTTGGCATCTAGCCAGATGTCTTTGGCCTCTTCGATCATGCCTTTGTTGACCTTTAGTTGGTCGTAAACCGAGATTCTTTGGCCTCGTTGGACATGGTCTTGGAAAACGACAAATGGATTCGTGTATGACTCTTTCCCAACAGTATGGACGGTATCGATTATGCTTCCATGTAAATGGAGAATACAGTCATCCTGAGATATCTTGACCTTCACTGGTAATCCCCCACTTGCATCAAATGCTGGTATAGAAGGTAGAGAAGTAAAGTTTTCCATTTTATCAAGATGAGAAAAGTCTGGAACCCAAGATGGGAACCGCTCCCGACTTTGGGCCTTGTCCGAGCTGCTGCCAAGGACACGAAGGCTGCCATTATTCAGGATTTCCCAGAGGACAAACTTCCGGAACACATCTACTGGCGAGATTGTATAGTTTGGCTCCAAGTACTGGCTTTTCGTATCTTCACGCGTTACCCCCAATAAGCCGAATACCTTGTCATGGGGATATTTGCATTTGTACCCTTGACTGGCCCAGATGAAGTCAAGAAGCTTTTCGCCCTCGCGGACAGGGGCTTCTGTCGAATTGAGATATCGGCGCATCCGCGGAAAGTTAATATGAATACTGGGATGCTGACTCCGTCGGGCTGATTGGATGAGTTCCATGCCAGAGATCGTGTCGTATATCAAATTGTAGCCCGGTATTGCCTTCACTGTGCTATTATACATCATTATGGAACCTAAAACTCTCGAGAACTTGGTCCAAGAGATAGTTTCTCTTCCACAAATGACCTGAGCATGGTCAGGAATAACGGACTCTTGAATGACCCAGGTACGTTTAAACCATGGACGTGTAAGAAGTTGTAGAATTGGCTCCCAACTGAATCCCTTTCTTTCAACGGGTTTCATCTTTGTCAGGCTCTCCCCAATAAACACCATGAAGCCGTTGATAGACATGGCCTGTCTGATGTAAAGGGGCATAAACTTCCAGTCGAGCCAATGCATCGATACTATAGCGCCTTGGACTGATGGGTCTGACTTGCCGAGGTATATGAGAACCTCCTGAGCATGAGAGTATATGTCTTTCATACGTTTAACCTGCTTAGCCTTCTCATCATTGTCCATTTGATTTATGCAGAGAGCATCAACCCAGAGAAAACGTTTTTGCTCTGCATGTCGCAGGTCCGTCAATGCATCATAAAGGTTGCCTCCTATTTTGATGTTGTGACCAGAGCAATTTAGTGTGCGCTGGTTAGACTCATCGCCCCAGGTGTATGATAAGGCCTCGAATCTCGTTCTCCAGGAAAGCTCGGCGTTGATCAATTGACATTGCAAGGTGTCATTCGATGTTCCTGGCTCCAGTACCAGGATTCTTATCTCCCCGTCCTCGGTAATAGGCTGATATAAGGGCCCATTGGCATCCAGAGTCGGGGTTGACAGCTTTTGTGGGACAATACGGAAGATGGTATGACTGGTGATATTGGTGATGGTGCCGTTATCTCTGAGAGGCTCGTAGACAAACCAAATAAATGCTTGGCTCGCAAAGTAAAGGTAAGTTAGTGTGCGGGCATGATCAATAAACGTTTTCTTCCTGTTAGAAGTCCCAGGCCGACTTCGACTGGCGGATTGAAACGAACGACCTTGACGAAAATGATTGTGTGACTCCAGTGGCGACAGCAGCCTAGTACGCAGGCTACCTCGGCTGGCGTCTCGCAGAAGGAGCTGTCCTCTGTATGCCTGCATATTAATTTGAACAGAGGGCGGGAAAGCAAGAAAACGTTCAAGAGGAAAGTAGGAAGAGGGAGAGTATAGAAAAAGCTGGAGGGGTGGCCTTGATAACAACTGTTTTAATGGTCCCTCTATGCTTCCATGTTTAGGTGGCCCAGTATTGGTAATTGCCTAACGACAAGGACACTCATCACTTTGTGAGAAATGACAGCTTTTTTGATTAACCAATACGCTGGTAGAGCGGCAAAAAAGAGGGCGGCCGGCCACTAGACAGAGCGCCTACTCGGGTATACAGTGATGCGATTGGATACTAAATGGACAGGCATCATTTCAGCTGCTTATTCTCTTCTTCATCGATTGGTGTCTGAAAAAGAAAGTGGGTAAAATGAGGCCAGCCCATGCAGGAATTACAAATATATATCGCGCATTGTAGATTATCTGGGCCAGTACCTCTAATAAGAGGGATCTATAGCTTAGATTTAGAGACTCCAGCGCCGACAATGGTGACCTGTATACAGTTAGCATGAATGAGGAAACGCAGTAATGGCGATAACTCACGGTCGGGCTTCCAGGTATCTTCCCTCCGTCGCCACTTGGGCCCTTCTCAATTAGACTGAGGAGTACATCATGCAACTGCTCAGACTCATCGGGAAGAGCGCGCTTGCTTTTGCCGATAGTAGACTTCACATGGTGGAAGGTATCGGCCGAACCGTTGTGGTTATCCTGTTTGCACTGAACGAGGTAGCTGAGGAAAGGGAGAGTACTCTCGGAGTGGAGTTCACGGATGAGGGACTCTTCATTCTTGAATCGAGATGGTGCGGCCATGGTTACTGGTTGTGACTAGTGAGATGTTGATTAACTGTTGTTTAGATGCAGATTCAATAGGCGGTGTTCCTCGACTTTATATGTTCACAACACAAGACCTCAATTGTAATCAAGCACTAGACAAAATAGCAAACTCAGCAACATTCTTCCTAAGATTAAATTTGCAAGCCGCCTGTTGTCATGCTGTAGCTTATCTGGAGAATGTAATCTGTGACTGTAGCTTGCTCAAATTCCAGTAGTTGTTGGGGTTTCTGTGCAGCCGAACCTTTGCAAATGTGATTGATCTTAAACTCGCGCGATGTTGTATCGAGATTTAAAACCATGATGTGGTACAGCCAATCAAAGAAATAAAATTGAACGTCTTGAGAGATTAGACTTTTGGAAACGGTAGATGGACAAAGTTAAGATGGTATGTAGGCGGGCCCTGGACGGTCCAGACCTAAAATGAGGCCAGTCATGCCTAGCTCAACGGGCAGAGACGCGTACCAGCCGCTACTCTTTTGAGACAGCTCTCGCTTAATCTAGCTACCCCGCAGTATCTACGCAGCTGAGACTCAAACCCTCGGTCGCCAACAGTTACAATCTGCGGCTGAGAGGGGATGTATAACATGAGACCCCACTTCAATGGTGTCTGCATGCAGCAATCAACCCCAGCCCATTTCGTACCTTGTTATGCTCTCAAGATTCCAATAAAACAACTCAGTTAAGATGAAGCTTCCTTTTCTACTGTAATTGATACGTAGAAATAGTTCTATTTCCTTCAAATGATAGTAATTTCTTCTGTCTTCCAGTTATCACAAAACTTCAAACCTCCATCAGGCGCGTGGTTTCGAACCTGTGAGTTAAACACACCCACACGATAGAACCTTTTTGCTTCTTGAGCTGGGTAAAGAACGAGACCATAGGCACACCTCTCCCCATTTGGAGCTCCACCTTCTCTGAATATTCCAGGGGCCTCTATACCAAGATCCTCACAGCTCCCTAAAAGCAGGAAGAGAACACGATGAATAATGGGATCATTTCTTTCTGGCTCTCCATCGAGAAAAGTCTGCAAAACTCTGGTTTCCCCATTGAGACACCAGTCATAGTATCCTATATCCCAACCAGGAGTAGGTGTGAATAAGGACTGCCCCTTCTGTAGTCGCATGACCTTGGCAGAAAGTACAATGTAGCCGGTCTGTACAATACCAAATGGATCTAAACCCTGGACAACACATTCAGCACTAACGACGTTGCACTCAGGCGTTGACTGATACTCGGATTGCTTTGGGTAAAAGCCCATCATTCCGAATTCGGTATAATGCTTTTCGGCAGCCCAGCTCCAGGAGGGTGCGATATATGGACGAGTCGAGATTGTGTTAATTGACGCACAAAAGCTCTGTTTTCCCAACTCCGGTGGATACGATCTGTGCCAGAAAAGGCTGATAAAAATGTCGTTTTTCCAAATGCCCGCGAGGTATTGATCTTTAAGGTGTTCTGCGAAGAATCTGGCTAACCCCGATATCGCGGGAAATGTATCCTTCTTAAAGGTTAATTCCATGTAGCTATAATCCGTTACCAAGTACCGCCAACTCGAGTGATCCATTGGCTGCTCAAACAAGTTAAACCAAGTTGGTCGCTGTTCGCCTCCTTCTTCTAGGGTTTCAAGCGCCATGGAAGTTCTTCCAAACACCCATAGCCGAGTTGACATGGCGATCTCCTGGAAAACCCAGCCTCGGCTCTCCCATGAGCCGTCAATATCGGTTAGGTACCCGCTTCGTAGGAACCCTGCGGTTTGCCCGTGTTCATTTCTTCGCGCAACGAGTCGATATATGCCATTGATACTTGGTTCGATGCGGGACACAAAAGGGATTTCGAGCGCATCTACGTTGTTCGAAAGGAAGCTTTCATTACAGGACTCGATAGCAGCTGCCCCAATTGTTAAGTAGGCGTTTCGAAAGATGCTACCCATTGTTGTTGATTCCCGTTCCCAGTCTTGTAGGTCCCCTTGGACAATGCATAAAGCGTCAACCCAGAGGTACCGTACCCCAAGAAGCTTGCATACAATAGCTGCATCCTGAATAACTTGAGAAACATCCCGTAGATCAATAGCGGTCATCCTTCCGAGGATGTTTTCAGGCGTTGTTTTTGACTGATACACTGCTTGCTCTGGGGGACCCCATGGATAGCTGAGCGCTATATACATAGGGAAGGTGGAATGTTCGTGAAAAGCTTCCTCCTTTGTAACCAGCCTCCCTGATGTGGGTGATTTGTTGTGATACCCGAGGTCGATTAGTCGCGTAGGAAGAAAATCCGACGTTCGATTATTGTCTAACCTTTTCAGACATGCTGTGATCTTGGAGATATTTGCACCGGCAAGAAAGTCTGCGGGTGGCCTTTGTTGAAGTCGTAGCCATCGCTTGCATTCGCCTTCAACTGGGATTAGCGCGTGTATACAAACAACACACCACAAGGGGAGATACCATTTTCAGCATCAATCGTGAACGTTAGCCTGTAGTTTATAATAAGCCTTACTCCATTCCTTTCATATGTATCAAAGTTCTTACCGAACGAGTTTCGCGAATTCATCTTCTTGTTTCACTTTTCCATACACTAAAGCCTTTAAACCCGCCAGACCAGAATCTCCTCGATCCCACCAGCAATAAAAGAGTTCAAGACGAATCCATGCATGTTGAAACTCTGGTGGTAGTTTGGTTTTCCTGAGTCGCGTTTGAAGCAATCTGCAAAAATCACAATTCTCAGAAGATTTGGTAATAATAGGTAGCTGCGGCCATTTATCAACAAGCTCGAAGGTTGTACTGGTTGAATATGTTGGGCTCAAGTAGCTCGTCTGGAAATAGCTGGAGGATTTCGCCGCCTGTGGCTGATGCGGTTACTGTGGTATCACAATTATGAAATGCTCCCTCGTCAAATGATATCTTCTCGCATCGCTGGCAAAGCCTTGTGCGGCATTCGACTTCACTCCAGGTGGAAGTCGGACGGTTGGGTGCTGATGGATTCTGCGATGATGTTGTCATTGCGGTAGCCGTTCCGGGTTTCTAACTTCTGCAGTAATTGAATCCAGATGTAAGAAGATTAGAATCCCACGGTGATGTACCTCGGCACCGCGAAATCTATATCTGACTGCAATGTGGCAGTGCTGCTGCCTACTGTATGCTGTCTGTTATTTGGAATGGGGCTGTGGAAGATAACGGTGGCTTACATTGTACTTCTGTGTCCAACCAGGATCAATGATTCGCGCCACAATAACGCTAAGCCACGCACACCAGGCTCGGAGGCAATCACCTCTTGTGGTACACCGCAAATGTCCAGCGGTTTACAAAGACCAAGGAAAGCTCGAGGCATTACTGATGTGATCTTGTGCAAAGCTCACCCTTTTATGCCATTGCCTCCAATTCAACGAATTGACACAGTGCAAAATATACTATTATCTTAGTGTTGCACTTTACATTGGGCTTCAATGGTATACATACCCTATAACACAGCAGATTGATGTAAGAATAGATAACGTTCCTTTCCTACAATCCTTTGCAGGGATATCAAGGCTGAACCAAGAAAAGCCGCCCGCCGGTTGCCGGACTATCCGGTATCACATGTACCTCGATGTGAGAAGCTGTAAGGGGGCCATGATTGGGTACCTGGCTAAACCAGATACGGGTTGCACGCGAGAACAGTCTTAGCTTGTGCAACGGTGATCTGCTAGAATTTGCACAAAAACGCTACTGTCACTTGCTAAGAAGAATAAGCAGCCTTTCCGCTGTGTGCGCAACAGTTTCGTCTCAATTTCCACGTAATATTACATAACAAATCTAAGCGGAGATATCCTTCTGACCGGATGCAGCAGCCTTCTCAACTCCATCAACTACATCTTGAACAGCGGAAAGGAATGGAGAGTGCGAAGCCTTACTCCTGAAGATGATTGAATCCGGCCCGAGAATACCGGCCATCTGTTCTTGTACAGCTGCAGGGATCGCCTTGTCTTCCTCGCAGATGAAGTAAAGACAGTGCATATCCTGCCAAGGCTCGTAATCAGTCTCATCCGTAAACGCACGGATGCACTCATGTGAAAGAGCGTCAACTGCCTTTTTCTGCTCTTCGGCAGACATATCGTGGTAGAAAACTTCTTCCGGGGTGTCTGCGTATACGCGCTTGTCCTATGTGGATAATTAGCAGGTCCTCTATGAATTTAAGCTTCTCCAGGACTATTTACCTCTACACGCATCCAGGGCAGCCAGTTTCCACCAAGCATCTTCAGAAGACTCTGACCTGTGGGGACTACAAAAGCAGACAAGTAGAGGTAGGTGATGATGCCTCCCGCCTTGCCCTCTTTCTGTCGCTGCTTGTAGCCCAGACCTCGAACGGCCTGTGCTCCGACCACGCCTCCGTATGAGTGGACAACAAGAACGATCTGCTTGCCCTGCTCAACTAAAGTTTCGAGAACCTGGCGGACCGCTGCAGCGTCATCTGGAACTCCCTTGGTAGGCGGCTCGGCTCCGACAGTTGGGAACGCAACAGCCTCCGTCTCCCAGCCCCGAGCCTGCAAGGCATCGCGAGCCAATTGGAAGGAGTCAGGCGAGTGCCATGCACCGGGGATAAAAACGATGGTAGGCTTGGAATCCATAATAACTGTGGTTCTTGGTATCTGATAACAAGTGAAAGGTTTTCAAGGACCCTTTCCCCCCATGACGTGGTTCGACAGTACTTATAGCTGTATACTTCCCCTCATTGCAATTGCCAATTAGCTTCTTAAAGTTAGGTTCCTGGGTCCTTGTCGGAATTTCCGCGTGTAGCGCAGTTAGTTCTAATTTAACACGTTGAGGCTAATGGAAATACCGTCTTCTCGACCAATCAATCGTGTTAGTGTGTTTAAGCAGGTCTTCGTCCCACTGTATTAACCGTCAACGTCTCGTCAAGGGGCTAGTTTCAGTCGAATCCACTTAGCTTCAGGGTCCGTTGAATATCTTAATGCAACGTACCGGGTTTACGCTGCACTGAAAAGGAGCATAACCTATAGCTACAAATCAGCATGTTGGAAATAGCAATGAGTTCAGCTGACTCAAACGCGGGTTAAGATGACTTAGAGGGTGTCAAAAGCTGACATAGTTAAAAAAACAACATTCTTCTTTCTTTTACTATTTGATCCCTTTTTGATATGTACAAGATGAACAGGTGGATAAGCGGATGAGACGGAAAGTTGAAGATTGTTAAACCTGACTAGGCTACTTCAAGCGTAGTATGGAAAATGGCAGCCAGGGTCAAATCCTACAGCAAACATTATACCACTCTGCTGGGATGTGATACGAAGTCCCGAAACAGCGGTTCAATTGTTTCATCTGAGTCAACATCCACTGCATCTCGAGTCCAGTGATTACGACGTGGCTGCTTATACCAAGTACAAAAAGTAAAACAGTGAAAAAGGGATGATTGGCTTCCATCATATTACTCGATTGAGGGTGAGACTAGCTGAAAATAACAGGCGAGGGTGCGGCCCGCGACCAACGGGTTTTGCGCGGTGCCGCATTTCAATGGGTCCGAAGAGTCAATAGTGTAACGCTGCAATCTTCATTGGGCCCGTACTTTCTGACTCGCTTGTTTTATTCTTTGCTTTTTTGATACGCGTCCTTGCAGATTCTTCACCAAAGAGGATTAGTAGGGAAGTCAGGCCGCGACTCGACGGAAATTGATATTTGACAGACGGGACAGGAGATGACGGGTCCAATCCCATTGGTCAGTAGGAGAGAGAAGAATGTCACCCCGAAGCTAGACTCTGTGGCTGACAGGATATTGGCATTTCCCTTGCGTGATCGCCACGGTCTAGTCATATTCGGAGTGAAATTCTCACCTGTTTTGCTTTTCAACATGGCACCATGATGTAAGTGTCAAACTCTAATCTCGGCTGTGCAGGATTCCTTTTTCTCCGTGGCGTTGGTCGAGTTCCTTCATCTTGGCGACATTTCTTCATGCGAAACTTTTGCGTTTTTCCTTTCTATTTCCACTCTTTCTCCAACCATGGCGCGTGACCCGAATGCCGATAGGAGCACTGAGCTTAATACCACGACGACCATTGTCTTGGTGCTCTCTGCTGTGTTTGTCGGGCTACGGTTTTGGGCGCGATATATGAGAATTGGTTATGGAAATGATGATTGGCTAACTCTAGTGTCCCTGGTAGGTTCAATCGGTGCAGCCAAGACTTGTATGAGCTAACAATGGGCTAGGTTTTCGTTTTTATTACCGGCGGACTTAACTATGGCAGTAAGTCAAAACACTTGAGCCTCATCCTCATCCACTGCTAACAGGTACTAGTGATTGCACATGGCCTAGGCAGGCATTTCGATCGTGTCGACCCCCCAGATCAAGTAATATTCCTGAAATTACTACTCGCATTCGAAAACATATACGTCACAGCGGTGATGATGATCAAGCTGGCCCTATTAGCGATGTACCTGCGCGTCTTTCCGTCTCGAGGCTTTCGATTGATATCCGCCATCATAGCTGCGACGGTGGTTGCATGGTGGATCGCCATTTGCGCTGTGTGTATATTCCAGTGCCATCCGATCAAAAAAGCCTGGTTGCCGTTGATTGATGGCAAATGTATTGATCTCAAGGCCTCTTTCATCGGCAATGCGGTTCCGAATATTGCGACAGATGTGGCGATTTTGTGCTTGCCTGTTAGGCAGATCTTGAAATTGCAAGTCAACACTGCTCAAAAGTTGTCGCTGTTGGTTATTTTCATGCTTGGGAGTTTGTAAGTTCTGACCTCAGCCAGTACAAGAGATGTTGTTGACCCTTTAGTGTTTTGTTCGCCAGTATATACCGATTCACGACCATTATGCAATTCGATCCTGTCGACACAACATGTAAGCAGCTCGAGCGACATATACTCGACACTCAGCTAACAAGTATAGGGACACTCGCAACAGCTTGCACCTGGTGTGTCGTCGAAGTCGCCTGCGGAACCATCGCTCTATGTCTTCCAACCTTGAGACCTCTGATGTTGATGGTCTCTTCCAAGTTCGAGAGTGTAGGGTCCAGAAATGCTACAGGCAAGAGTAAAATACCTACAGAGCTTGTAACGATCGGTGGAACGGGGGGCAAGACCGGCGTATTTCAACGGATAAACGACGAATACGAACCCAACTCAAGTCAAAGGGGGCTTGCTATGAGGGGTGAGAGCGCGCCGCATGCTGATCAGAGTGATCAGGACTCTGAGACACATTCACACGAGGGGAAAATCGATGTCGGACGGCAATAAAAATGTAGACTCTAGTTCTATTCGTACCCAAGAAGCTTCAGTACTAGGGACATATCTTTGCCTTTCTCCTGCATCTTCCTAGCGATATCAACAGGTGTCATACCCTTTCCATCTAAAGCTTGAGGATCGGCGCCATGCTCTAGAAGCATCCTTGTGACACCGACATGTCCAGCTTCAACAGCAGTATGGAGAGGTGTTCCATGTTCTGGCCGACGAATAGCATCAGTCTCAGGCCGTGCCCCGCGCTCCAGCAAACGACCCATCATAACTTCGTTTCCCAGTCGAGCAGCAGCTCCCAAAGCGCCTGAGCGCTCGAGCTTAGCGTCATACTGCAGCAGTATGTCGATCACAGAGGGGTCTCTGTATAGCGCAGCGGCTATGGCTATGGGGTATGTAGCTGCATCCGGGTCTTGATTCGGGTCGGCTCCGGCTTCAAGAAGGAATTGAAGATGTTGGATGTTCTTGCGTCCCATACAGGCCACGATGAGGGGCGAGCCGTAATGATCGAATGGCATATTGATTACTGAACGGTCTCGCTCCAGTAGTGCCTTCATGATCGGAACTGAATTTGAGCGAACCGCATTTCGCACGATCTCTTCGTTGAATGGGACCGAGCCGTATTCAGTCAAGAAAAAGTTGATCACATCGAGATGCGGCTCCCTTGCGGCTGCTGCGAGAACATCTTGCACAGTCTTGTCTGACGGAGACTCTTCTTGCGAAAGGATAGTCTCCAGCTGGCTCAGGTCTCCAGCCGAGGCTAGGGTAATGAGTTTGTCAATAGAGGCAGAGGCCATTTCCGCTGTTGGTTGATGAAACAAAGTTTGTCAATGATTCCAATCAGAAGTAGAGTGAGGTGCAAGGATATGAAGATGGGGTTTCGGCTTACCTACTGACCTCACGCCGCAGATCCTTGTGCTATTTTGCGGGGTTGTTCAATTTGCCACAAACCCTTCTGTTGGTTCTTGCCTATTCGTGCTGTCGCTTAGATTTCTCTGTAGCCAGAGGCACAACAAATGGAGAGCACTATCTTCTTATTCCACGAATTCTTTAGTCTGTTTACCTACTGATTAGCAATGTGTAAGACTGTGAAGCTCATATTACTAAACTCCACTAGCCGAATAAAGCGAAGGTTAGATTTCGTGTTCCATATCACTTCCGTTTTCCATATTTCTGTACTGGCCACATTTACTGTACTCCATGACCGTTATATCTCCATAGGAAGCTGTTCTTTCCAAAGCAGAGAGAGCCACAATAGCGAAGCAAGGAACGAGTATTGTTTGGTATGCAATTCTGAATACTTGGTAGTCAGGCTGTGAAATATGCGCTATTGAACTCTAGAGTAAACTAAAGGTCAACAGACTTAAACTTCAGGAATTATCAGTTCTACTATACTGGCTACTCCAACTCAATACCATGATTACATGTCTAAGTGTGGTAGATACCCCATTTGACTGGCTGCGACTTGCTCGTATTGGCAGAACACTGCACCTTACCAGACGCACCGACCTTGCCTCCCTTACTATACTTCTCAATAGCGGTGTTGATGTACTCGATCAGGTCACCTCCACCAAAATGGAAGTAGATGTTTCCATTGAGCTCTGTCGCCTCAACTCCAAAGGCGCAGGTACCATAATGTCCAAGCTCCCTATGCTTGAGACCAACTGTCTCTGGCTTCCAACTGGTCCCACCATCTGCTTCAAAGTTCTTGATCATGATCTTACAGTCGGATACTAGAGGAGATGCGTTGCTCGTGTCATCCTGGAAGCTCGAGTCTTTGCACGACTTCTTTCCCGGGGGGATATCGCATGGGTAGAATTGGCTGGAGCCCTTGGCGGTTGTATCCCACGATTGATATGCGCGTTCGGGGCTGCATACTGGAAGGCGCATGATGCCAGGCGTAGTGACATTGAGTGCAAATAGGTCGTCCAGATTGACGTAGTCAGCGACTTTGCCCAGAGGGTCTGCCACGTTCTTCTTCCCGTTATGGTTGTAAGTTTGAACGGAGCTGTTTTCCTTCGGTTAGCCACAGAATTCGCAGTCATGGGAAAAGAGACTTACCCATCGATGAGATCCTTCACCTTGATGCCCCCAAATCTGGTCCCGTCAAGACTCGATATACCCGGTGGAGCGATGAACTTGTTCTTGGAGCAAATGTCCTTACACTCACCATTAGGTTTGCAGTCTTTTTGACACCCTCCAACGCCCTTTTCTTTCGGGTAGACCAAGTAGTAACGTCGTTGTTCGAAGCAGATGCTGGTGGCATCCATGGCCTCCTTCGTCACATAGTCCTCGACAGGGTATTCCTTATTGCAGTCGTAGCCCGAATCAAGAACAAAAGCATGCACATCAGAGATTCTCCATACTGTAGGAATGGTGTATCCATAAAAGGACTTTTCAATATGGTGCTGGAGGTCGAAGTCGTTCGAAGGATCCTTGTCAGGTTTGTCCTTCCTGTTGCCTTTAACACCGGCCGGAATCAATTTACCATCTGAAATCATGTCCCACAGTACATTGATTGACTCCGGAGAGCCGTCGAAAAGCGTGTGTACTGAAGCATTGGCGAGCTTTTGCCACCCGACGAGAACCTGGCCCATGTAGCTCTTGAAAGAGTCCATCTTCTCCAGTGACCATTTAGTGCTGAAAATATCGTCAGTACGTACGTGCCATTAACTTCGGATAACCGTAACTTACCTATTGCTCGTAGGGCTAAGCAGGTCTTTTGTTAGAGTTGTGCTTTGTCCAATCGCAGTCATCGCCGTGTCCTTGGCATTGTCACGGGCATTTTGGCTGCCCTGGAAGTAGGGAAGCCCGCGGAGTTTCGAATTGAAGAAGGGACTGAAAAGTGTCATGTTAGCAAGACTGGAGTGTTCAGAGATGTTTGTAGCGACTTACGCGGCAACGGAAGAAGCGCCCCAAGTGAGAAGATCAATTAGAACAAATTCCCATTTGAGGTCTTCAGGGTCTGGGATCGGTGCAAACTTGTTGCCAAAATCGTCGAGAGAGAAGGCGATGATCGTAGCGGCACTCTCCACGGCATCGTGGTAAGACCTGTAAATTTCGTGGATTTTGGCCAAGGAATTCCAGATAAGCTGTCCGGCAGGTCCTGATAAATCACCATCCATCGAGCCAATGCAATCAACCCTAGTATCGCAGTCAAGGGCCTTCATCGGCTGGCAATTAGACCTTGTGTCGATGTGGATATTCATGGTGATTGACTCAGCGAAGTTGAGTCCATTCTCATCATCCACCGTCTTCCAGATGCGGATAAGATCATTCCAGGCACCATTGGCTCCCACCTCCGTCCACCGTTCAGATGCTGTCATGTATTTGATGTCGCGGTTCGCGCGCGTCGTGCAGTCGATGTCCGTCCAGTTGCCACTCCTAGTGTTGTCTTGCTTGGGGTCAAGACCATCTACGACATCCTCCTTGAAGATAGCCCAGGACTTGGAAGGTTTTGGGACGTCATTGTACTTCTGCAGATCGATGGCCCAGTCAGTGGTGCCACCCATGCCAAACGCCTTGTACACGGTCTCGCGAGCCATCTTGGTGCTGGGGCTCATATAAGACACCCATTCGTTGTCGTCGTAAACGAGAATGTCGCTGTGGCTTGTTGAGTCAACGAAGTGCTTGACAACGCGACTTTTGTCCTTGAGAATGTCCTCAATCTCAGCATCAGCAATGTAACCGGCCTGACCGGTGCATTTGCCCTCCTTCGCCTCCGACTGCAACTTGTTGCCAGTGTAGAAGCAGTCTGGACCGTAGCAACCAGCCGAAGCCATCTTGAACGACCGTCCGTAGCTTGTGACGCCGACAATTACCTTGGTACTTGGAACACCTGCCTTGGTAATCATGGCTAGCGAGTATTGAGTCTCAGTGAGGTTGACCTGACTGCGCAGGCAGTTACCAAGTGCACAACCTTCCTGCGAGTGGGAGTTCTCTGTATCCCACTGACCGTGGAGATCGTATGTCATGTACACAATATAGTCCACGACCTTGGCAATGTCCTTAATAGGGTATTGCTTCAGGTACCAGTACGATGAAGGGGCAGCAATAGACACCGACTTGCCCCGTAGGAGATTCTTCAAGACGACGAGGAAAGCGAGATAGTTCTTTCCTTCGTCCTTTTCAGCCGGTGGGATGTCAGGGATATCAGGTGCACCGGGATACTCCCAATCAATGTCGACACCGTCGAGGCCATTAGCAGTGATGAAAGCGGCGATCTTGGAAGCCATTGTAAAACGGTTGGCGGGTTTGACACCCTCTCGAAAGATGGAGTAAGTGGCAGGCAGAGCTGAAAAGTCCCAACCACCAAAGGAAAGGATCTTTTTGACGCCCTTCAACTTTGCGAAGGACTTGAATTGATACTGAGAGAGCTTGTCGCCCACTTCTACATCAAAGTCCCTGGTCAGAGTGCCGAACGCGAAGTGCAAGTGCGTATATCGCGACGTATCGATTTGAGAGGCATCTTGGTGTAAACAGGGTCGGCCCAGACCGTAGCCCTGAAAGTATCCAATCTTGATTCCGCCACCACCACCGCTGTTGACGATCTTGGTACCGCAGTTAGAAATGCACCCGTTGGTGCCCTCCTTAGCAGTTCCAGGGGCACCAGTATTGGTATCAGTGCAAAACTCGCGTGTGATTCCACACTGACCCCAGATATTGCAACAGGCATTGAGCGGGCAAGGATTAAGGTCAGAAAGATCGGTGGTATCTCCAGCCTTCTTGGTACCTGGCTTTTGCGGACCACATTGGGCATTTGCGATCGGGTCAGGGAACGGGGGAGATCCTTCACTCAAACACATGACAGTTTGATAGAAAAGCCTCTTGCATCCAGCCCAACCCCATGTCTTCTTGTTGAACTTCTCAAGGTCATCAACCTTGAGACCGTTCTCGACAGCAATACTTGCACAGTTATCACCCTTGTCGACCTTGTAGGCATGGCAAGAACCATCCTTGTTCTTGGATGGTCGGAGGTCCGGGAGGTCTCCCTTTGAGCAGCACACATGTTGCTTAGGCACCAGCTCAGCACAGAACTTGGATCCTGGATTGAACTTGGTGAAATCGCTGGCTGAGATGCCGCATCTTTGTGCCAGCTTGGCGCAACTGTCCCCGGATTCGACTCGGGTCGTTTTGCACTGAGCACGGACATGAAGATGTTGGTGGCGTCGGCCATGTTGATCGCTTGTAGACACGGTGCTTGTTGCCCTGGTAGAGTTCCTGACATCGTTCAGGGTGTCTAGTGGCTTGGCGTACAAGGCCTGACCGGTCATGTTTGTAGATGCCGGAAAGGACAAGCACGTTCCGTTAGCCCACGACTGAATGGCGTTCTGGAGGGGAGCAAAGGTTCCATTGCTTGTCACCATCAGACCAAATGAATTTGCGCTACCGGCATCCGGAGCGCAGAGCTGCATGGCGAAAGTGGATGCTGTAACATTCAAGTTGCCGAGGTTGTCTTCGAAGATTCTTAGTGCAGAAGAGCCAACGATTCGACTCTCAAGGCTCTCACCAACATACAGACCCAGAGTGGCTTGACCAAACTGAGCGAAGATGATAGCAGGCCCATCGGATGCGCCATGTCCATGAGTCAAGTAGTGGCGAGCCTGCCTTGTAATGGAACGAATTCCAGAAGCAGCTAGTTCGAACCCATCCTTGTACCATCCAATTTCATAATTGACATTGACTGGAGAAGAGGCAGAGGCTTGGACGGATGTGGAGTTTGGAAGAAGTGAAAAGTCTGGTCCAAACGATGTGCAGGCATGAATGCGATGAGTAGAACCATCATCGACAGGGTCATACAGGGAAAAGGCATAAAAGATGGTTTCCTGACACTTGCTGAGCTGCGCGAGATCCGAATAGACGGACCAGTTACCCGGCTCAGGTCCGGAAACGCTGCACCGCTCCGGGCAAGGGTCGTGGCTCAGAAAATAAGGGCTAGCTCCCAGTCTGTTTCCTTCCAAGGCTGCTGAAAGGCTAACAGACGTCAAGAGTAGTGCAGCCACACGCCATGTAGGAATTAACATGGTATATGTAGCTTAGCGTGGGAAAGTAACAAAGAAGAGTTTTATAACGGTATGGAAAGAATGAATGGTAATGAACGATTGGATGTCTAATGAATGACTAGAGTGAAAATGCTTGTAGTTGCTGTTGGTAGAATATTAACAACTGGTGGTAAGGTAACTTTTATAGAAGCCTTTGCCTTACAGAGGCTAGAAAATAGATTGTCCCACAATTTCTGCAAAGAAAAGACCCTTTTGCTTGCATGAACTGACCGACTTCGCTCTACCTCGGATTTCCATATTCTACACGGCCTTGCTTCCCGTGGTGAATTACAGCCTCACGACACGAGACATTAATTCCTCTTTCTTGTCACGGTACTGCATGTTGCCACGGCCAGTTCGGCCAATAAAGTTGAGATAGCAATTCAAACCCATGGCCATTTGTAACATAAAGCCGCTTTGTCCGGCTTGGCTCGCTATCGACGTGTTGGTTCGACGTGCTCATTTGGACTGTTGGTTGTTGGTTGTTGGCACTAACAAGATAAAATGACACGACATGTTGATATACAAAAGACCCTGTAACTTAGAGCGTTATTATGGGGAGATATTGCATTGCAGGTCCGTTGGTTACGAATTTGGAATGTCGTCTCCAGGTTACAGTATGCGGCGAAGAGAGATCCTTGGCAAATGAACATGGGCTAACTTCAGGCTGATTTGGAAGCTTGGCGGAGACTTTCCAATACGTAACTCGCCAGGAAATGCTCTGTCCAGGAAAAATGGTCTGGTACTGACTCGCGTGAACAGCTTGAGGTCTGTTCACTCACTTGAGCATGGCAAGTATGAACGCAACGGTAAAGATTGAGGCCTTTTGGATTAAACAACCACGCCTTGCTTTGTGATTTATTAAGAGGATAGAGAGAATTTATCGGATAACTTGTACTACTATGATAATTATGAGCCAGAAAGAAAAGTACTGAGTGATGTTACATGATGTAGGCTAGAGCTCCCAGTAAGAGTGCTAAACAAGTGGTCCCTCCAAAAACAATTCCCACCCCCAGACTCTCTTTGTCCTCCATCCATTCACAAAAGGTATCGTCGAGAATTTCCGTCTTGTTGAGCGTGCTTCTACACACCCGAGTAGTAATTTCGGCGGCGATGCTTGATGCAGCCGACGAGGCCACCGCGACACACTTATCCGCCAAAGTTGCCGAAGGCTTGAGAGGACAGATGTCAGACTCCATTGCATGGGAGCGACGATCACCTTCAGGAGTTTTAACAGTGTCCTCGACCTTGATGCTGAGTCCAGCTGCAGATGAACAGTTCGTGCTGTCAGTTGCAGCAACGAGGTCGACCTGTTTTGGAGGACCCTGTGTAGTGAAGGTAATGTTGACCTTGGAAAAGTTGGCGTCAATGGTGTATGTATTGTTAAAGGTGCGATCGGGGTCCTCGAAACAATAGTAATAGCCAGAAACTAGCGTTAATAGCCATTTGCCTTCAGTGTTGAACTCCCGATGGTAGGCTGCTTCGAAATGGGAGTCTTGGCTCGCTGAGATATTGGCAGACCCATGTCTGATCTTGTGGTAAAGAACAGGCTCGCTAGTATTACTGTAGTTGTAGACTTGGTAAATAAAATAAGGTTGCAGAGTAGGAACAAGTTTAGTGTTTTGGTAAGAGAAAACAAAAGGCATCATCATAGAAGGATTGATTGTCGACTCATTGCGTGGAAAGACCAAACCAACCTCCAAGGTGCCGGTAGAATCATGATTCTGTTCCTCGGCAGCCCCGGTGGAGATGCAGAGGAGGAACCAACACGCCAAGGAATAGAGGCAACGCATGTTGAAAATAAGTGAGGATCTCGAGTGAGGATGGGCGCAGGGACAGTTTAGTTTACAGGGTCCTGAGCGAGTTCTTGTAGTGAGTAGAAAATCAGGTCCCTGCATCTGTCACGGCACATGAGCAACATGTGTGTTGGTTGTGGTACCTGCATGGCCGTGTTTCCGGCTTGGTAGTTGTTGGTTGATAGGTGTTAGTCAATGGACCATTCGGAAGGGTCCTTGTAGCGGGGCCCCCGCAGGGGTGGGTGAGCCCTTTGAACAAAGCAGCACATGTTACCGTGAACACTCGGCCTTCGATGTGAAAAAGAATCATGGGGTGACTGGAGAAGTAATGATCGGCAGGAAATATGGTTCCTCATACGTTCGACCTCATTAGCGAAGATCCAGAAGAGAGTGTGATTCGCTGCCTTTGGTAATTAAGACCCAGCTCGGCTCCAGCGCCAAGAACTTTGTCACCTTACCCAACATTCAAAGATTTCCATCTTTGCTTTCGCGGTGTCTTTACCCCGACGGCTAAATTCCCATTGAAGAAAATGAGGGACTTTAACTGACAAAGACCGGGGCCCTTGAGTTCACCCCTAGACACCCGGTGGCTCGGCCCGCGGTAACGTTCACAGCCATCAACGGGATCCTTGCTAGTCTCACGTTCTCGGACGGGTCCGAGAATGACAACCAACAACCTCAACTATGCTCCGCTTACAGGGTCTATCGCCAGAATCGTCGGAAAGGATGGTCTTGATTTTCTTCGCAAGAGGCACAGAATCTGAACAGCCAACCGCAGAATTCATCATGAGATTGAGGGACTTTCAGTCAGACAATCCAGAATACACTAAGGTATAAAATGAGTTGTGATCAGTCCTAGATAGATATTTCATACCATCCAGTAATCCTCGTCACCTGCTCTTCCACCTCATCGATCTATTCCTCCAACGAGATGTATCTCACAACACTTTTGGCTGTGGGCCTTCTTCCACAGCTTCCCCATGTCCTATCTATCCCCTCGCGTCGAGCTGTGGACTGTGCATTCTGGACCTCTCCTGAGAGCGGAGCGACATGCGCAACCTTTGCTGGACCATGGGGCATCTCTGAGGACAACCTCAAGGCATTGAATCCCGGTATTGAGTGCCCTAACATTGACACGCAAGGGTCCTACTGTGTCATTGGGTCTGTGGTCGATGGTGATGACGAACCTTTACCTACTGCCGCCGGTCCCAAAAGCACAGTTCCAGCTTCTACCAAGGTCACTTCGGTCATCAAGACAACCCCTACCCCTGTTAAGCCCACCATCACCCAGAAACCCTCTACTACCAAGCAGCCTTCTGGCAATGGTATCAAAACTCCGGACCCTATCCAGGAGGGTATGGTGACCAACTGCAACAAATTCCACTATGTGTCTCCCACAACCAGTTGTCAGGGCATTCTCAATTATAATAAGATCTCCCTTGCCGACTTTGTCAAGTGGAATCCGGCTGTAGGCCGAGAATGCGAGCTGCTTTGGGCCGGCACGAATGCATGCGTCGGTGTCATCGGCTTCACCCCATCTCTCACTACAACCACCAAGCCTAAGCCCGCAACAACTACTGTTAAGGGCAATGGAATCAAGACGCCAGAGCCCATTCAAGAAGGCATGGTGTCCAACTGTAACAAGTGGCACTTTGTTGGAGACACGACTACATGCCAAGGCATTATCAGCTACAACAAAATTACTCTTGACGATTTCGTTGCATGGAATCCCGCTGTCGGTCAAGGCTGCAGCCACCTCTGGAAGGGCACCCATGCGTGTGTTGGTGTAGTAGGCTCCAAGCCGAAGCCAACAGCAACGGCTCCCAGTAACGGAATCAAGACGCCTTTGCCTATTCAAGAGGGTATGGTCAAGAATTGTGTTACATTCCACTACATCAGCTCCACAACTACATGTCAGGCGCTTCTCAAGTACAGAAAGATCACAATAGACCAGTTCTTCAAGTGGAACCCAGCGGTCAAGGAAGACTGCAGCGGTTTATGGAAGGACACTAATGCTTGTGTTGGTGTTAAATAAGCTAGTTCGGTGACTCCGCTTTCCTTCTCAGCAGTTATTATCTATTACAACTTGGGACTCATGATCTGAGAGCATACGCTTCGTAGTTTTGCAAATATACTACAGCTTCTTTCAATATAACCTTTATTTCTATCCTGGGACAATGTTTAGATAGTGTGCTAAACACTTTAGCTGCAGTCAATCTACTTGTTACATTATATTCTTGATTCTTGTACTGATTAGTGCATGCATCCATTATACCTGTTGATTAACGTATATCAATTAATAGTTATAGAGAATTTAAAATGAAGACAAGAGCCCCTAAGCAAAATGCTAAGGAAGTTACCCCTCCTGCAACGCCTGGTAGCGCTGTGCTATTCTCCTCCTTCTGGGAGCTACAGTCCACCTCTTCAGGTCTACTTGTCCCCCGAAACTTATCACACGCCCAGGAAGTCATCGAGGCGTCGAGACTCGAGGCAGAGGTAGCGTCAAGCGTAACATCACAGCTATCGGCTTTTGTGGGTCGGGATGCAACAATTGGGCAGACATCCTGGTCATAGACCCGATCTGATGAAGGAGTTCGCATTGTATCTGTGACGTTGATGGTGACTCCAACCGGGGAAGAACAATTCCTGCTAGCCGCCGCAGCAAGGTCGATCTGTTTGGAGGTGCCCTTAGTGGTGAAGATGACATCCATATTATATGTGTCTGTATCAAGCGTCCCGAGTTCGCGGCGCCCTTGTTCTGCCGGTGCAGCATAGCAATGCGTCCAGTGAATGTAGAACCTGACTAACCATGTACCTTCTGTGTTGAAAGGATACAAATGCGACTTGAACTCGATATGTGGGTTGACGCTAGATTCATCGACCAAAGGAACGTCGATATCGTCATGTGTACTGGCTGCACTGAAGTTGTTGTAGTTCCAAATCACATATGTGATTGAAGGTCTGAGATAAGGAAGCAGCTCAGTGTTGCGGAAGGAGAAGACGATTGGCATGATTGGAGACGGGTTGTAGGTCTCATTGCGTGGGAATACCAGGTCGATCTGCAAAGCACCAGTGGGACCAGTTTCTTCCTTGGCAGCTCCTCCACTATGAAAGAAGGACCAACAGGTCAGGGAAAAGATAGATTGTGTGGTAAAACGCATATTGGAAGTGAACGTGTTGAAAGTTCTGGCGAAACGAAATGGCAATCACAAAGCCTGTCAGGTACTGGTCGGGTTCTTGTACGCGTGAGAATCAACTTCAACGTTGGTCCACTATGGACGTTCTGTATCTGCATGGCCGTGTTGCCGTCTTGGTAGGTGTTGGTTGACCCATGTTACCGGTAATCGGGCTTGGCATGGTAGGGATATCATTTTACCCAAGCGAGTAAAATAGATTGGCTCCGCGGCTGTCTCCACTGTATGCAGTCTTCGAGGGAATTAAAGCACACGTCTTTGTTTCAATAGCAACAATCGGCATCCAATTTAATGAAAGTCCAAAGTTCATGGTGTTTGAACCCCAGGCATGCTGCACGATCGTTACCTTATCGTGAATGAAGGGCAAGTTGTACCTTAGCAGCGGACTTGTTATGTTTTCTAAAGAGCAACGTGCAGCTCTTACGCATATAATCAACTGCGACAAGAAATCAGCAGTAACGAAGTTTAGAATGTTTATGAAGAGCGTTGTATCCGTCTAGTAGAGCAAAGGCTTGGCTCCCACAGCTAAAGATTTAAACAACCATATTTCGCAATACGCAAAATATCCGCGGGTGACAGACTAAATACCAGCACATTAAAAGAATTATCCAAATTCAAGATGTTGAGGAGGGAGCCAGGACAAGGATAGAGAAGAAATACACGAGCATTTGATTGGACAGGTGGATTTATTCTAGAGGAGTTGGTGTATTAAATTATGCATCATGCTTTTACACTCAACGTGTTGTAGTTGTAGATCACACCAGTAAAGCATTTCAGCATCTACTTTGATACGGAAGGTATTGTTTATTGCTGACATGCCATAACCAGACACAATGCGATACTTGTGTGTCCTGTATATTTGAAATGTTCACTGAAGAAAAGCCTTGTGGGTTGCTAATACCGGCCATATTATGAGAGCTTTGCTACATTACCGCACATACTCACAACTGGTTCGTCGTAGAGTTTCTTAGAATACCCCTAACCTAGACTAATTGGGGATTACCTTCTGTGCCTGGATTGACAGCAGGGGCCTTAAACGCTAGCGCAGGACTAAATCCCTAACATTCAGGACCCCTGCAGGCTGTGAGCGTACCAATAGAACGAAGTATTGTCCTTGTCCCTGTGTTTCACCATCTGAATCCTACAAGTCCTAGAAGAAACCTGAGGCATCAATAAATCCTTCGCCTTTTGCAATCAGCGTCTTATTTCCCCTCAATCTTACACTTTGCACGTTTATTTCTAACCTGTATCTGGTGAAGATTACTGCTGACAACATGCATTTAATCGCTGTTGCAATTTACACACTATGTTGATTTGAATATCCATGCTTTCCTGAAGGCGAAATCACTACTCTCAATATTATTATTCGGAGTGTTTAATTTCCACGGCGATATGGATAACCGGAAGAGTCCCCATGTCTGTGTCGAGATGCTCGATATTGAGAATTGGGTGTCAACTGTGAAGAACACTGAAACCAATGAGGTCCAAGCACTTTTGGAACCGCAAACAAAAGATACAGGCCTTGCTTCATCGTCAACAGAAAAGTACAATGCCAACAAGCTCCAAAAAGGAGGTGATGACGAGAGTTCTAGTACTGATGGCGGGTCAGACAACAAAGCTGACCCGCTTTACGATGTTAACAAGTCTACTCGTTCACAGTGCATCGGTGGCATCTTTGTTGGTTGTCTTCTAGCACTCGCATGTATCGCGTCTGGTATATACGTCCTTGCCACACAAAAGGAAAAGCTTGCTGCTCGCATTGACATTGATGCGACCGCGACAGAAATCCTATCACTTGTTTTCAACATTGTTCTCACGTTCTGCATTGACAGCATGGCTTTCATTCATTCCGTGTCCTTGAGATGGGCCTTATGCAGTGAACGGCAATTGGAATTCAACACGAACCTCCGCCTTCTCACTAGTTCGCGCAAGAGTGGACCTAATCGGTGGTATACAAACGTTCTCAGCATAATCTGTTTGAGTTTCTGTTACGGAGCTTCAAGTTACTTACTATTGCCAACCGACTTCTTACCGGATGTTGTATTTTTGAACGGTGTGGCTCTGGTGGTACTGGGCTTGGCTCTTTTGGCACTCGCCATAGTTTCGACCTGGTGTCTTTCGACCCGGACGGACTCTGTATTGACGTGGAGTTCTAATCCATTGAGCAATTGTCTGGCAGCTGTACAGAACGGAATGCTTCAACGACGCGAAGGAAGATGTATGCAACCTGTGCCTGATCAAAGCTCTTCTCCGTCTAAACAATGCTACGAACACGACGAGATGGAGCCGGTTCATCCTCAGAAAAGACAAAAGAGCATCTACAAGGCGCACAGCCGTATAAGAATGATCATCATACTATTGTGGACGCTAGCAATACTTGCTACAGGATGGGTGTTCACGATCTTGGGACTAGATCTTGCATATGCGGTCGATAGTGGCAATGATTGTCCACCTGGCGCAGCCACACTAAAATGGGACATACAAGCTCCAGGTAGTTGCGACAGCAACATGGTCAGCCTCTCGATGTCTTTCAATCAGAAGGGAGATTTATACGGCCAAGACAAATACCCGCTCCTCCAAATACTCTTGGGTCTGCTCTTCATCACCGCCATCCAAGCAACCCAGTCTTTTGCTCTACACTGTACTGAACTGCTTGTCAACATCTCACGAGATGAGAATCACTGGAGGAGAGCTTATGACGGTATTGGGATAAGCGGGAAAAGTCCAAAAGGGTCTTTGCTCGCAAGCGACTCACTGAAGAACGCATTGACCAGCTGGGAATACATCGCCCTCGGCATCTTGAAGTCTCTTTTGCATTGGAGCGTTGGTCAAGCTCTACTGCCCTCCATGAACGGACGATTCATAGGCCCTGTCGAGTTTTTGACTCCCTCCTCCGTCGAGGGAGAGATGGTTTTGGCAGGAATTACATTTTACATGACTTATACTCGGTTAATCCTTTATGCCGCCCTCGCTATACTACTGGCTTCGTTTGCCACTTTCCTGGCACTCAGGAAGCGATCAGGCCCTCAACCTGCTACTATGGGTCACTTGCAAACCATTGCTGACCTGGTCGATGATTGGACTCTGAATGAGAAGGGCCGTATCTTTTGGGGTGACAAGGGGGCTGACACAGAAGCTGGAATTCGTCATGCAGGGACAAGCTCAGACCCAGGTGCTTTAGATAAAATTTCCCTTGATGCTATCTATGCAGGATAGAGATGAAAGGAAACAATGTATTTATTTCTTAGCTATTGTATTCGATACGAACCAAAACTGTCTCAGCATTCTCACATGGGGGTTGTATGTTCTCAACATTACACTTGAAAGGTGCAGCATTCCTTGTCAACTATCCAAAAAAAAAAAAAAAAAACAGATGCTTACATTTCGGCTTTGAGTGGAAGTCTCGAAATATATGCATTGTTCAATGGTCCAAACAATCCCTCAACACGATGGGCGTGAAGGATGGGTGTAGCAGTGCCTACCTGAACTTACGGGCCTAGAGGTCTATGGTCAGCAGGTTCAGTCCGCACATTTACATCGCTACTTTCAATTGGCTTGGTGACGAACGGGGCCCCACAGCGTGCTTATCCATAAGCGCCTGGAAAGACAGTACTACATTTTCAACCCTCTTTCATACAAACAACAGCAAGCCAGTATGCGTCTTTTGAACGTTAACACGCTACAACTCGAGTGGTTTCCGGGCGACCAGAAACCAGCGTATGCTATTCTTTCTCATACATGGGGTGCCGAGGAGATCATGCTACAAGATGTTCCGTCTTTGCGTACAGGGCAGGGCGCGGGCTTCGACAAGACAAGGGCTGCCTGTGCGGAGGCTCTCCGTCGCGGCTTTAACTACGTCTGGGTCGACACGTGCTGCATCGACAAAACGAGTAGTACTGAACTCTCCGAGGCTATCAACAGCATGTTTAAGTGGTATGAAAACTCGGATATATGCTTTGCATACCTTGACGACGTGTCTGCGGGTTCCGTAGATATTGGAAATTCTATGAGAACCAGTCGCTGGTTCACCCGTGGATGGACGTTGCAGGAACTGCTGGCCCCAACGGAACTGATATTTTTCGCCTCCGACTGGTCCGTGATTGGGACGCGCGACGCGTACGCTTGGATTGTTAGCCACATAACTGGTGTCGAGCCAAAGTATCTTGAAAGTGCAGACACTGTTAGTCTTCAGGCGCGCCAGGTATTGATGTCCAGCGCTACAGTTGCCCAACGGATGGGTTGGGCCTCCAGGAGAACGACCACGCGCGGTGAGGATATGTCGTACTGCCTTCTCGGCCTATTTGGTATCAACATTCCGTTGTTATATGGCGAAGGGTCCGAGCGAGCTTTCTTTCGTCTTCAAGAAGCTATCGTCCGAGACCCAACGGTATTTGATGTTACACTTCTCGCTTGGGATATTGCCAAGCCCAAGGAAGTGTCCTGGCAGGCAGAAAAACCATCCTATTGGACCCCGGCATTGCGTTTCCTCATTCGCACTGGCCATCCTTGGTACCACCTACAGCCACCAAAAGTGGATGATGATATACGAGGTCTATTCGCTCGGTCCGTTCATTCTTTCTCGGGTTCTCAAGACTTAGTACTGGTTCAGTTAGACGTCGAAAGATCATTGACCGACCGAGGTCTGAGCATCACACTTCCTGCATCCAGTGATAGCAATCCTTACCTCATTCTCCCCTGTCGTATGAGCCACGATCCCTGGAGACTACTTGGTATCCCGATTGTTCGCCAAGGACTAAATATGTACGCTCGAACTTCGCAGGAGGCAACCTTTATCGAGCACGATGTTTGGAGTCGCTGGCCCCACAGCCAGTTGCACTTAATGGCTCGCGTAAAAGACCTTCCTTTTCGGCCTTTCGAGACGCTTCTGAAAGCCACAAAGAGCGAACCAGCTCAATTGTCTCTGTCCATACCCAGCCACCACTTTGACTTTGTTGGGATTCGAACCTGCACCGGCTGGGTCCGCCACCACCACCCAGCAGATACATTTTTAATTCCTTATCGCCCGAGGAAAACGAGTTTATGGTTCATTTCACAAAATGCATTCTTTACACATCAGTCCTCTGAATGGGCTAGGAATGGAACATTTGAGTGTACAACGGCCGTACTGGTGCAGACTTGGCTCAGGAAGACTCACTTTGCAGTATTTCTGGAAGCATATGAGACCCACTGGTTGGTCAAGCCATTCTTAGGGCCAATTCGAATGTCTGTTTGCTTCCGACCCGACCTAACAACTTTCGAAGAAGTTGATCGTGCATTGCAAAATGGTTCTGATTCAGTCATGTCAAGCTGGAATACAATCACGATAGATGACCTCTTTATCCTCGCCTCTCGTTCGTCGAGGTTTGTTACAAGCCTGCCTACTCTGAGGGTTGGGATCGAGGTATCCCGGTCCAGTGGTTGGATGGCTTGGGCCAGATCTATATACCGTGTTGTTGAGCTATTCGCCGAATTCATCACCCCCGCGTTTCCAACATATTTCTATGTCTTGCTCCAGTATAAAGGGCCAACCAAGGCAGACTGGGAAGCCATGTTGCCCATCATGCATGATCCTTACGCTCCCGCAGCGATTTCTATGCTATTTTGGTTCATCGCTCTCCATCAAGACATGCCTCTTGTGGCTCAGCTCTTCCCTAGCTGCTCAAATCTCATAAGACAGAATCGATTTTGGCTGGCTATCATTGTCGATATAATCTGCTTCAAAGTTACATCCTCTCACTCTGTCCACGATGTAATGTCCGCAGTTACAGCAGCCAGGCTGTACCTATATTACTTTAAACAGCCAAATAGCGAAATCACTGGATATCATTTAAAGCTGATGGGCAGTTTCGTGTTCATATTTGGATGGACAGCAATTATTACCATTCAGCTGAAACACCCTCCGCGCCTTCTCACTTTTAATGACCCTACATTGGATTTTGTTTCCATGGTGCTGCTGATGGCTACCCATACTTCTTCACTCTGCTTTTACTATCTTACTTTCTCTCGTTGAGCTTCGCATGTGAGTCTGCTGAGGTATAAGAAACATTGTAGGAGGGGATCAAGATATAATTTAGAAACAAATCGAATGTGCTACATCGTCGATGGCTTGAGCTCTCGTGTATAAATGGCTGCCAGATGTTGGTCCCAATTGCCACAAACGTTGATAATATGCTTCAGTCTGGCTCTAGTCTTCGGACTGCCTGAAGTCCGAGCCCGGCTCGAAGCTTACGAGGCATACCTCGAAGATTCGAATAAGGACTTGTTCAACAATCACTTGATTCAAAACATGATTGAGACCCCGCTCCACCTACAGTACGAGACGGTTGATCAAGCCGAAGGCGAGATCATCGTTCTCAATGCCATTTATGATAATAGGTAACGGGGATCTGAGGATGGTCAAGATGAGACCGATTCTTCATCGGAGTATGAAACGGACCAAGAAGGCAGCGATGTATAGAGTCTATAGAGACCAAGCCACTCAATTATCTGCCGCTGTACCATACAGAGTACATGTTGTAGTTTTCTCTTTTTCAGCCCGCTAAAATAGTACTGTCAGCTCCCCTCATGCCAGATTATCATTTCCCATCTGGGGTTGACCAGCGATTACTGTAGATTAATGTGGACGGCTAAGCCGACCACCTGTGCCGTTCTGCATATTATTAGACGCCACAGTCAGGCCTGGAGCTTACCGTCATACGATATCTGCAGCGTGTGTTCCAGTGATCAGACTTTGAGGGCGTTTGGGAGCAGCAAGGAAATCTGTAAGGAGGTCAAAGCGTGAGGCGGGGAACATGTCAAAAACACATGTGATTCGCCTGTGTACCCTGTAGTGTTTTCAGAGTCTGAGAATATCGTCAGCCAGGTTACAACGGTCTGAATCTTCAGGTAGCCACCGGTCGCGGGCGCATACCTGTTGATTACAATGTCTCAAAGATTCAGACAGCCACAAAGACTTCAGCTGACGTTTAGTAAAGACATGCAGAAAACTATCGAACGTAATTCTTCACGACTATGCGGCAATACGGCATTTCACTCATTCCAAACTGACACCTCATTTAGTTGATTTCAACAGCGATACTGATCAACTATATAATGGTATATCCGGACTGGACAACAGCATTTCAACTCTACAATCCATCAAACACTATACTTCTACACTTTTATCTATTTTTCTACCTCTGCAAACTCTCCTGCCCAGCATGTTCGTCTATGAAGGCAGACTTGATTGGAAGCCTTACGGCGACAACGAGACTTTTGTTATCGTTTTACCCGACGGCCCAGTGCGCGTCGGAGATACTGTCTATCTCTTCTACCAATGGACCTTCAACGCGTCAAACGTCAAGAAGGACAATTCCTTCAACAAGATCGCCATTGACAAGGTCTCTAAGACTCCCAGCGGAGATGACACGTTCACCGCCAAGTCCTCCTACTACAGCTGGGAGATCACCTCTGGCAACGTGTACCAGAAGCTCAAGGTCGTCATGCGCAATCCTAGCGGCTATGAGAGCCCCATGGAATTCAAGCGTATTTGGCAGTCTGAGGGTGACGTGACTGCCGCATCGACCAGGATCTGGACCGGCAAGATCACTTGGGATCAGTACGCAAGCAATGAGATGGCAATCTTTATTGCGCCTGAGGGATTGGGTCAAGATAAGCCCATTCTTTCCATGTGGCAGTGGACTCGCGACGGAAACGGTGTCGCGAAAGCCCCATCTTTCCGCGCTGAGCCCCAGAAAGTGATCTCCGACGATGATAACGGTGTCAAGTTCAACTATAAATCTTACTACGATATCGATTGCTCCTGGAACAGGAAGACGGAGAAGCTCTCGGTAAAAGTCAAGAGCCCGGGATCTCCTCAGGATCTGGGTGACTTTGCTTTGTCGGCACTCATTGATCGCCATTCTCAGTATGTCCAATCACGTCCCGTATCTCTCTACTAGGTACTAACAACTGTCACAGTGATTGGGACCCCCCGCAAATCCCCGGCAAGAAGGCGGAGCTTGAACTCCACTCACCTCAGCCCCAACCTGCGCTCGCTCGAGTTGTCGACCCCCTGCCTTTCCCCAAGACCCTTGTTGAAACTCTGAGACACACCATAGCCTACGCTGACCAGGCCGGATACCTTGCCCAGTATGCTCACGATGTAAGAATTAAATATCATTTTGATCAATTGTTTGCTAACCGTGCCAGCGATTCACTGCACTGGACGCCGACTTCCATGCTCGAGGCCATCAACTTGACACTGCCAAGGCCCAGGGTGATGAGCTCAAGAATGAGGTCAAGAAGCTTACCGGCGACCTGACCGTTGAGAAGGCCAAGGCCGATGATCTGACCAAGAGACTTGAAGAAGCTCGCCAAGCAAACGAAGTCGAAGCTAAAAGGCTACAGGATGAGATCGCCAAGAGTAAGAAACACGATTCTGACGACCACAAGGCTATTGAACTGCTCGAATCTCAACTTCAGTATGAGCGCGCCTCCAAGGCTGAAGTCCAGAAGAAGCTTGATGAGGCATCAACCGCCCTTGCCGCTGCCGAAGCCCGTAACAAGGCCGACAGTGAGAGAATTGCCGGTCTCGTTACTCGCATCGCTATCGTTGAAGCTCAGCTCGAGGTCGAAACCAAGGACAACAAGCGACTTCAGGACGAGAAGAAGCAGCAGGCCGACAAGATCATCGATCTTGAGAAGCAGCTGAAGGACCTCAGGGCCCAGCTCGAGCAAGCTCTCAAGGAACTCAAGGAGCAGAAGGAACTCGTTAGCCAGAAGACTGCCACTATTACCCAGCGTGATCAAGAAATCACAGATCTTAAGAAGGCTGCTGAGGCAGGCAAGATTGCTCTGGCCGCTTTGCAAAAGCAGCTGGACTCCCACAACACTGAAATCAGGAAGCGTCTCAGATGTCACTTGCGAAGTGAGATCACGGATGACAAGGATGTCATGTTTGACCTGAATGGCGGCGGCGGAAAGAACCCTGCTGTCCATGCATGGTGACTATTACCTAAGACTTTGAAGAGCCAGCCACTAACTTGTGTCAGGTCGGATGGGGACTATTACACGATGAACTCCAACGCTATGTGGGATATCTACTCCGTCGGAGACTCTAACAACGTTGTGGTCATCAAGAACCCGAGCAAGGGTTATGTCCTGTACTCAAAGGGTATGTTAACCTTTCTGTGAACCTCTGCGCAACCACTAACTGCGTTCAAGGCCACGGGAAAAACGTTTGCTGCGAGGTAGGCAAGAACGTCGCGGATACAGATGCTCACTGGGAGATCCAAGGTGCAACTGTCGATAACCTGGACCATAAAGTCATCCAGTGAGTCATCAAAATAGCATTGCTTCGTTGAATGTCCACTAACATTTGTGCCAGATTCCGCAATGTTAAGGATAAGACGTCTCTTGATCTTTGTGGAGGCGATACCAAAAACGGCACGGCTTTCTTGACGTACAACTCACACGGTGGAAAGAATCAGAAGTTCAGAGTCTATAAGATGTAAACTGGGTCTGCGACGTTGGCAGCATCTATTCTGACCTCCCATTTCGAATGGATCTTTTATACATCAATTGATATTCTTTTCCACTTTCACTGCCAATCACCTGTGATCTGTCCCCTACATGCATTCATCTCACATCTTTTCTTGATTGGCTATGTTATTGAGGGTGGCAAGGATGTAGGCGGCAGTAAGATAACCGCCGGTGTTGCTTCATGTCGCATGACAATTACCCCGCCTTCTTTGAACGAACGGGACATTAATACTTCTCGAGCCCCAGGTGTCAGTTTTGACACCGCATTTATTCCATTTGACTTCAACGAGAATCGAATAAGATCTTCCAGTCATGCGTCAATCCGAAAAGGAAGAACAAAGTCAAAGCCTTAACGAAAGCGGGTCCGCATCGCCAAGCCCAGCCCAGTCATCTCCATATGACCCTCTCAGCGCAGATCGAGACTGCACGCGTTTGTTGCGTATCGAAGTGGCTAAGGATGGAGATCCTATCGTTTGCACCTTGTTCACGGTCGCCTTCGGTGACAGGCCGAAATTTGACGCGCTTTCTTATATGTGGGGCGATGGGAAAGCTGAGCGTAACATCACTGTCAATGGTGTTGACTACGCCGTTCGACAAAACCTTTCGGACGCTTTACACTACCTCCGGAAACATGCTCCCGACACTGATTACTGGATTGACGCAATATGCATCAATCAGAAAGACGTGGATGAGCGTAACAGACAGGTCCGCATGATGCATCATATCTACTCCCGAGCTCAGACCGTCGTTGTATGGTTAGGCAAAAGCTATGCCGAGTACGAAGCCGCGTTACCCGACTTGAAAGCTCTTCAGCACCAAAAAACTTCAAATCAATCGGCTGCTCCTGGAGAACCAGCCGATGCAGCTCGAGACAGCCCTGCGGAGCGCAGCTTGGCAAGGAAATTGTACAGTGACAATTACTGGAAGCGACTGTGGATAATACAAGAGATCGCCCAGGCCCAGAAGATCAAAGTATGCTTTGGCAACTCGGCTGCAGAATGGAAACAGTTTACACATTTCATGATCATGCATAACCTTGGATCTGATGGACCGATAAGGTTGGAACGGCAGAGGGACGAGAAATATAGCGGTTCAAACACCTTGCTTGAACTGTTAGGAAGGCACAGAGACGCACAGTGTCAAGACAGGAAAGATAAGGTATACGGCCTTGTGGGAATGACTTCAGACGCTCGTGGCTTTCTTATCGATTACAAGAAGTCACCTTTTGAAATATGGACTGACGTGATGGAGTACATGAACAAACATAGTCTGTTTTATAACAAGGATATCCTTTACGTGGGGCATCTCGTCAAGTTCCTACTGATGGGAGATGAGTGCGACCCTTTGCAGCAGATCATGCGGTCGTATGCACCGAGAGAGGGAGACTACACCAATATCACAGATCCGGACGACCATAGATCATTTGAGCTACAAGGCTCAGTACTGGGGTGCGTTATATGTGTCGGTCCACATCCCTCCGAGATCGTCGGAGATCTCCAGGCTGTGGATTCTTGGACAGAGAAGATCCAAGCTAACTATCGAGAAGATCTCGGAAATGCCCATCGAGACAACGATAGGATGATTCGTACGATCCTCGAGTTGGATGAATATAGCCTCTCGATGAAGTGTTTCGATTACAGAAGTATTGTATCGTGGCCCAGTACTCTATCGTATTCCCGTCATGACTTTTATATCGGAGACTGGGTTGAAAGATTGCGAAGCAGGTGTCGCGACTCGGTTGCAAAAGACACAAGCTCAGATCGCATAAGCTCTAACAATTGTCGTCTTTTTCAGATGTCTTATAGCCGCAAAGCACCGTGGAAACTAGGTCTTTCGTCTAGTGACGTTCAAGTCGGAGACGTTGTTTGCTGGTTTGCTTGGCCTCGACGAGCTGTCCTGGTGCGAGCGGAAGACGATAAAAATCTACGCAGGCTGCGGGTAGTGGGAACAGCAGTAGTTGCTGATGACTTGAGAGAGGAACGTCTGGATTGCTTGCAACGCTCAAACTGGTCCGAGAATAAGGAAGGACTGGTCGCTTATCTGGACGCAAGAACTATTTTCGTTCTTCTAGCAAAATGAAGGGATGAGCCAAACAAAGTTGCTTGCTCCCTAGTCAGATAATTGCTTGGTCAAAGTATATGTTCCATCGATGGTTAAGATTTACTAGAGGGTGTTAACAGAATAAATTGTTTTTATTGAATGGATTTATAAATGCCATATATTGCTTTCTTCCGGCTAGTAAAAGGGCTTCGAACCGCTCCTCTGCCCAAGTAACCAGTACAATTTCACAATGGGCTCCGTTGATATAATCTACTAGATATTAAAAGTCTCTCCGTTGTAACAACTACCACAGCCCCTGCAGCTGTAGGCATCCTAGGGCTTGAGTTCCCCGCAGCCTATAATGATGTGGAATTTTCCGAAATGCAATTTCTCATATTTATATTTATTGTAAGTCAATATTGGTCACCTGGAACAATGACTTAAAGGCTATGACACATCAGGATCTGACAACTCAACCTTGAAGAGCCAAGAAATAGCAAAAGAATATTATTGGTTGAAAGCGATATATACCTTGCTAGCAGCAGATCAATATCACTGGACGTGTAAGCGCCAACAGTTGAGGGGTAGCATCAGCATTGTTGGAGACAGGTTTCTGCCTGATGCCACCAACCGCTTTCCCATTTAGCGAACACCGCTTTTCCTCAATCTCTACTATCATCATCGCCCTTTCTCCAGCAACTACGCGCCTTGCCGATTCGGCGTTGGCGCAGCAGCTCACTCTAAGCTTAATCGCTACGCTTCGCAATCGTATCAGTTACCGGGAAGATTCGGCTTGTTCACGTTGAGGCAAGGGATCTCTTCAAAACGTCCCAATGGTCAAATACTAACTGCTTTTCTCTCTAGCTGAATCTACATCTCAACAGATCTTAGACCAAACATGTCTAACCCGAACAACTACACCGTTGGGTGGATATGTGCGATAGCTACGGAGTACGTTGCAGCCCAGGAATTTCTAGATGAAGAGCACGATGGGCCAGAATATGTTTCACCCAACGATAACAACCATTATACACTGGGCCGCGTTGGGAAGCACAATGTTGCCATCGCTGTTTTGCCTGATAATGAGTACGGGAAATCTTCTGCTGCAGGCGTCGCGAGAGATATGATGCATAGCTTCCCCAATGTCAGAATCGGCTTGATGGTCGGCATCGGTGGAGGTGCGCCTGGAAAGCACGATATTCGCCTTGGGGACGTTGTAGTCAGCTCTGCTACCCACAATGGCGGTGTGCTTGGATATGACTTTGGCAAAGACATACAAGGACAGGGCTTCCAAGTGACCGGGTTCTTGAACCGACCCCCGACCCTCCTTCGGACAGCTATGAGTGGACTGCAAGCCCGCTATGAGCGCAAAGGGCACCAGCTCTCCGAGACAGTCAACACCGTTCTCAAGAAGAACAGAAGGCTCCAGAAGAAGTACAAGCAACCAGATATAGCCACAGACCAGCTATTTAAATCCGAACTCACTCACGAGTTAAGCTGTACCGAGATCTGCCTTTACGAAGCATCGAATGTAGTATCACGGCCGGTAAGAGCTGAAGATGAAGACAATCCAGTCGTTCATTACGGTCTGATTGCCTCGGGAGACCGATTGATGAAGAACGCTGTAGATCGAGACAGGCTTTCAGAAGAACATGACGTTCTGTGTTTTGAAATGGAGGCCGCCGGACTGATGAATCACTTCCCCTGCCTTGTTATTCGCGGTATCTGCGATTACTCAGATTCTCATAAGAACAAAGAGTGGCAGGGTTATGCTGCGATGTTGGCTGCAGCATACGCGAAGGATCTTCTATGTCAAATACCTCCGAACAGATTAGAAGCTGAAACGAAAATCAGCGAGCTTGTATCCGGTAATTACCAGACTTGGATCTCGATATTTTCTCCTATTGACCATGAATCAGGACTTCATAAAATTGTACAAGAGCATCAGGACATCTCAAAGAAGCAGTATTATATTGCCAAGGAGCAACTCCAATCCCAAAAAGCCTTAGTAGCAGAAGGTCTGTCTGAACAACAGCGCAAGTGTCACCAGCTTTTTCGCCTTGCGACCAACGATAGGGACGCCACTTACGAGTGGTACAAGGACCGAGTTGAAGACAGAGTCGAAGGGACATGCATGTGGTTTCTTAACCACCACACCTTCCACACGTGGTTAAAGCAGGACTCAGGGCCCCTCATGGTCTCAGCAGATCCTGGTTGTGGAAAGTCTGTCCTTGCTAAGTACCTGATAGACCATGCCCTACCACGGTCAGCAACTATCTGCTACTTTTTCTTTAAAGATGGAGACCAGAACACCGTTAGGCAAGCTCTCTGCGCCCTGCTTCACCAGCTGTTTTCTTTAAAGCCGACTTTAATTGCACATGCCATGCCAAGGTTTCATGAGGATGGACAGGGTCTTATTAACTCTTCAGGATCTCTTTGGAAGATTCTGGAAGACTCGGTCAAGGATCCCGAAACAGGACCTGTCATTGTGGTTCTTGATGCCTTAGACGAATGCGCCGAATCCGAATTTGCAGATCTTATGCGAAACGTGCAGGAACAGTTCCACGGCGACCGAGAGGACTACGGCAAGGTGAGATATGTTTTAACTTGCCGTCCATATAACCAAATTCTTTCTGAGTTTCGCACCTTACTGCGTGTCTTTCCGGAAATTCATATACCTGGAGAGGAAGAGTCAGAGATTATTGCCCAAGAGGTAAATCACGTCATTGAACGCAAGGTTAGTCAGCTGGCGATGAAGAAACGCTTCACAGCCGAAATCAAGAAGCATTTGGAGGAAAAGCTCCAGGAGGCTACTCATCGCACATACCTTTGGGTATACCTTGTTTTTGACTACCTGCAGAAAGAAGACTTCAAAAAGACAGTCAAAGGGGTCGAACTCGCTATCGCAAGACTTCCGACGAGTGTTAATGGGGCATATGAGCAAATTCTCGAGAGGACCAACGAGGACCCCATGGTCCGGAAAGCTCTATGTATCATCTTGGCGGCGAGTCGGCCCCTGACGCTGTCGGAAATGAACGTGGCCGTCAATGTGGACAACGCAGTGGAGTCTCTCGGTGATCTCGACCTGGAAGATGACGAGGACTTCAAGTGGCGTCTCAGGTCATGGTGTGGATTGTTCGTCTCAATTCATCATGGCAGTATTTATTTCCTACACCAAACAGCTCGCGAGTTCCTTTTAGCAGATTTTCGGTGTCCTACAGATCTTGCGTCAGGACTCCGCTGGTATCACTCTATCACTAATAGGCAAGCAAATGATGTTCTTTTGAACATCTGTGTGCTATATCTGAACCTTTTTATCTCTGAGTCCAGGTTACTACCAGATAGAAATACAGAGACCAGGCGACATTTCAACAAAGGCTCGTTCCTGTATTACTCGGCTGAATCTTGGGTCGCACACTTCCGCAACGCTGACGTCACCGATGATGCTACTATCCTGTCCTCCATCCGAAGAGTTTGCGATACAGACTCAGAAGGCTTCTCAGTATGGTTTGATATTTATCGGCTTGAGAGCAGTATGGTGCCGCTGGGGGACCGCACGTCTTTGATCATAGCATCCTACCTCGGGCTCCCGGTTATAGTCAAGCTACTTCTCAAAGAGGGTATGGAAATGGAGGCAAGAGATGGCCTTCACTCCATGTCATCGCTATCATGGGCAGTTTGGAAAGGGCACGAAGCCGTCGTAAAGCTACTTCTCGAAAATGGGGTTAACGTCGAAATGAAACATAACGGTTTTGAGAAGACACCGCTATACGTCGCAGCTGAGCAAGAGTACGAGGCTATTGTGGAGTTACTACTCGAAAGTGGCGCGGACGCCAATACGAAAAGTCCCTATAATGGTCAAACACCACTGCATATCGCATGTCTGAAAGGAAACATTGCGATTATAAAGCTGCTTATTGGAAAGAACGCGGACGTTAATACCAAAAGCACCTACGGTGGGCAAACGCCACTACATATCGCAGCTGAGGAAGGATTCAATAAAGTTGTAGAGCTATTGTTAGAAAAGGGCGCAGACATCGAAGCGAGAGACGATTACGGTTTTACGCCTCTATTCGTCTCAATCTATTACGGGTGTGATACCACTAAAGTTCTGCTTGACGAGGGTGCTGACATGGACTGTATCAGTGCTTACGGTGGTCGACCGCTGCACGTGATACCTATTCACGACATGTACCATATTCGCAAAACCGCGATCATAAACTTCCTAGTTGAAGAGAGCGCTCGTTATAAGTTTGAAGACATAAACTGGAAGTACACGCCACTGACATGGGCAGCCACGTACGGTGAAGAGACTCTTGTTAAGCACTTGCTAAACAATGGCGCCACCATTGGATGGAGAGATAGTGAGGGTCTTACAGCACTAGAGCGGGCATTTACGGGGGGGCACGATGGTATTGTCAATATTCTGATTGAGAGAGGGGCTAAATTCGATGAAAAATGAAATGCTCTAGTCGTGCAGCAGGTTTCATGTTAATTCAGATTAGCAAAGTATTTTAGGGACTGAAACACTGTTACTAAAGAGTGAACGTGGGTTGCAGTGTGTACAAAGTTACAGATCTGATATGTGTTAACAAAGGGAATGAAGGGTTCCAGGTAATAAAGATACCAAGCCTGGTATTTTTCAGATTTATAACTACTTAGAGCTTCCTGGAACAACTTTAGACTGTAGCTGGTACAGGTAAATGAGTTGCGATGCTACCCCGAAGGTACACCGATATAATATGATCAGCCGGTATAATGCAACCAAGTAGGCTGAATAAGCCCCTGGAGCCAGTAACAAATCCGCTTTTAGGTACTCAAGATGGCCTGTTCCCAAGGCGGCACGGACTCTCCAGTTCTGCTGCTGTTGGGCAGCAATGCATATGCACTTTCTCCAGCTATCAGGTGCTTTCAGAATGGCAGCTCCGCTGAACCCCGCTTTGACATTCATCTGACGTTTTGCAATATTACAATCTAGCGAGTCCTCGCTAGCGCCTGTATCATCTCGACCGTTCGTGAGATCTCAAAATGACTTCACCATCCACTCCGGAGGTGGAAGAGAGTGGAGATTCTCACTTTACACTTAACTTTAAACGATTTGGGAAGCGGTTTGTGAAGAAGGTTAACACCAAGATTAGGCCGAGGTCACGACAGGTAAGTCTTCTCTTCAGACGTAACCTGCCAAAACTCAGCAGGTTGACAAGCTAGCAAAAACGTCGTCCTAGCCTAGGCAATACACCCAGTCGTGTTTCAAGATTCCCATCCCTGGCTGCTCAAGATACAGCATCCGGGCGTCCGAAAGTAGAAAAGAAAAGAGACCAGACTCCACGCCCCAGTTCACCCGCTCAATCCCCTCGACCTCAAAGCGCAGGTGTCGCGACCCGCCCAAGTGACACCTCTTTGTGGGCGCAGGCATACCTTGAAGCTAAAGAAGACCCGAATTTTGTACAGCTCCTCGAATCATATCAGGAGTACTTAGTGGAGCGATATGGGCTATCGACAGAAGGTATGAGAGCAGATGCTCTGTTCCGTTTCTGTCCCGCGACGACTATTTTCCTAATACCTCACCTCTAGAGTCTACCCAGCTGCTGGAGTCACTTGCCAGTCCCACCACCCAGGAACAGGCTACCCCGTTACAGAAGATTACGCAAAGAGCCATAGACGATCTAGAATCCACTCGCCTATCATTTCAAATCGGAGAACGAAAGATTGTTGTTCGAGAAAAACTCAAAAGTATCTTGGACTTCCTCACGGCTTTCAAGGGAGTCATCGGAGCTGCTGCAGCAGCGGACCCATCTGCTTCGCTTGCATGGAATGGTGTGATGGCGGTGCTGCCAGTAAGATATAGGTATAGAACTGAGAACAAGGCTAATTTCAACTTTGACTAGTTCTTTGAGAACATTTTGAATCAAGATCAAAGCGCTGCTGATGGTTTTGAACGAATCTCCTCCGTCCTTGTTCGATATGCGCTCCTCGAGAATGACTTTTCGCGCAAGATGTCCGAAACCACGATGTCGTATGTTTCTAACTAAAGACCTTCATAGCCATATTACTTACACTGGTATCAGACTATCCATCGAACATTCTCTGCTCATTCAGAGTATCAGGAAAAGAATTGTCAAGGTCTACGTTACCGTCTACGAATATCAGATCCGCATCATTCTCCAATATGCGCATGGAAGGCCTCGGAGAATGCTGGGAGACATGCTCCTCGTCAACAAATGGAAGCAGATGACCAGCAGTATCGATGAAAATGACCTTGAAATCGACCGGGCCGTTAATGCTGCTGCCCATAGTTCTCTGAGACATGAGTTCGAAAGGATTAATGAATCTATTAGTAACAGCATGCAGACGGTAGTAGACTGGCAAGAGAGAATCTCAGCCAAGCTGGATGTAGGTTGGTCGTGGTCGTATATCATTCAGCTACTAAGAGCAGACAGATTGGCATTCTGGATCGAATTCCGTATGTTGAGAACGCGGTCTTCAACTCTGAGACCATAGATAAGCAAGGCAAGTGCCTAGCAGGAACTCAACGAGAAGCCCTCGACGCTATACAGGCATGGGCAGAGATTCCTAATGGGGAACCGATTTTCTGGCTTGCGGGGATGGCTGGGACTGGAAAGTCGACCATTGCAGCTACTGTTGCCAACTGCCTGCATGACAGAAAGCAATTCTTCCATCGTGATCGAGACCTTGATGAACGCACAGTCTTAGGGGCGACGTTCTTTTTGAGTCGCGAGGATCCTGATCGGAATACTGTGAAATTTGTCTTTCCCACTATTGCCAGAACCATGGCGACGAGATTTCCAGACCTTGGAGAGCACATCAGCCAAAGCATTTACCGTGATGCGACGGTCGGTTCTGCTCGGCTTGCTGAGCAGTTGCGGAACCTGATATCCGAGCCCTTGGCCATTGTCAACAAACCGCTTCTGGTGGCGCTTCGCCTCATTATCATTATCGACTCTGTTGATGAGTGCGACAAGAGCTCAGAAGCGCAGCAGCTTCTGCGACTGCTGCCGAACCTGGGACACTTTTATCCTCTGGATATAAGAATTATGGTTGTTAGCCGTCCTGAGAAATACATTTCTGAAATCCTGGACGATCCAAAGCTTAGAGTGAAGAAATTCACATTGGAAAAGATCGCCCCTCAGGTGAATTGTCCTGATCCCGACGACATTACGAAATTCCTGAGACATCAAGTCGAATCCATCACGGAACGGCGTCACTTTGCGCAGAACTGGATCAAGAGTGAGGAAATGAGTCAGCTTATCGAGAGAGCCGACGGCCTGTTTATTTACGCCGCCACAACATGCAGGTTTCTGGACATAACAGACGATGACGAAATACAAGGTCTTCGACTGAGGAAATTGCTTGAAGGCACAGCTGATCACGGTACCCCAGAAGCACGCCTGGACGAAATATACCGCAAAGTGCTTACCTTTCCCACGAGATACATGTCCATGGGCGAGAAGGACGTCGTGTTCACAAAGTACAGATGTATCCTTGGGTCCATCGCGCTCGCCTTCGAACCCCTGTCCGTGCTTACCATCGGAAAGTTATTGAAGCGGGAAGGGAAGCGGCAAGGGGTTCGGAAAACTCTGATGGACTTTCGTTCGATCTTGGGAGTTCCCAGGGACGATGAATCCCCTATCAGGTTTTACCATCTCTCCTTTCGTGATTTTCTTCTCAGCAAGGAACGGTCTGGAAGTGACTTCTCAATTGATGATGCGCAAGTTCACCATGATATGTTCCTCAATTGCCTTGCTATTCTGGTCAAGCCTCTTCAACAAGACATGTGCGGCCTAAAACACCCAGGAGTACTTGCATCTGAGATCACGAAAGTACAAGTTCACGAATGCATACCGCAGCATATCAGATATGCTTGCCTCTATTGGTCAGATCATCTCTCCAAGCTCAGTACCTTCAAGCTCGTCTCAACCTATCTGGACGACGGTGGGGTAGTTCACGAATTCCTTTCTGCGAAGTTCTTATATTGGCTTGAGACTTTAAGTCTACTGGGTGAGTATCACCGATCAATCGCGATCATCAAGGATATCCAATCTTTAGCTACAGTGAGTCACCATTCTTGATCACTCAGCTGCGTTTCATGCTAATAACTTCTGCTAGCCGGAAGAAGCACCCGAATTATGTTCATTTCTTCAGGATGCCTATCGTTTCATCCTCAGCCATAATGAGACTATTAGCCAAGCTCCTCTCCAAACATACTGCTCTGCACTTATTTTCAGTCCCAGTAAGAGCATCGTTCGTAAGAAGTTTATTGACCTCATTCCCCCATGGATCCCACGTTATCCGGCCTGGAGAGACGACTGGGGAGCCGAACTGATGGCTTTGAATGGGCGATCCAGTGGGTTTGACATATCCAAGGACGGGAAAACCCTAGTTTCCGCAGACTTTTCCGGGGCGACAAGACTTTGGGACATCACGACAGGATTTGAGATTGCAAAATTCCACCATCCTTCTCGGCCTACAGCAATTGCCATAGGCGGAGATGGTACAACGGTTGCGACCATACTTGGAGATGATACAATCTCACTGCGGTCCCTTATAAACGAAGATGAAACCATTTCGACTAGTAACTTCAAACAGCTTTTAAAGATTATCGCTTCTCCCACGGATGATGTTTTCGCGTCATTATCAACTGGCTATGTGATCACGTTGTGGGACTTGAAGGCCTCCAAGGCAATTAAGCAAGTTACTTTCGACGAAGGAGGACACGAACCTCGTGAATTTTCCTTTTTGCCCTTCTTCTTTTCACCCTGTGGACAAGTGCTGGTAGCAAGTTGTGACAAAGCAGCTGTTGGGTCGATATTCTTATGGGATTGGAAAGCTCAGACGCAAAGAAAAGTTCAAAAGCATGACGACATAGTGAAAGCCATAGCTATATCGCCTGATGGTGAGAATATCGCTTCCTCTGCCGATAGTGGACGTCTCAAAGTCTGGAGCAAGGAAACTGAAGCCACGCAAATCGAGATTGAGACCGAAATGCCTGTCTGGAGAATCTCCTGGCATCCCAACAAGTCGTGGATCTTAGCCCTTGGGATACCGAACTCATTTCTGTTGTGCAATATAGCCAGTGCTCCACCGCAAGTCATCAAGAACCTAGAATTGCCTGGTTCGGTTGCAAGTCCATGGCATGGCTTAGCCTTTACTGGAATTCTCTCCAACTTGGCATCAGCAAACGGGGAAGGTCGCGTGAGATTGTGGGATACCGAGATCGCAAGTCAAACTGTTGCAAAACGGACTTGCATAGAATCTCTTTACTTCCTAAGAGGGAATGAAAGCCTTGTCCTCGTAATTTCATCCGGTTCTGCTGAGATACTAGACTTACAGACGGAGTCTAAAAGTTTGTTTCTCGGTGGCGTAAGCAAGGTTGCGCCGTCGCCAGCTCAAGACCTTTTTGCTTTCTGCTTAGGGAACAATACCGTTCAGCTTTGGGACAACACACTCACAAGGCTATTGAAGGATTACTCTCAATTCAAAGACGTGTTCTTTTCCAGAGATAGTACCCATGTGGTTCTTATGTCTCGCAATAGAGCCTTACTCATACAATCCAATAGGCTTGACAGGCAGCTTTATATTGACCTACCAGGGGAGTGGGTTCCAAATTATGGGCCTATCTTTACCAGCCAAGCAATTGGCATTATTATCAAGGGCGATGAAGAAGGATCTGACAAGATAGGGCTCTTTCGATGGGACAATGGTCAAGTAGTGCCTGGGTTTCCTCAGTGGATCGGCTGTCAGAGTGAAGTGTTCTCGTCCCCCGATGGTCACTTTATGGTTTACAGTTCCACTGATGAAGGTAACAAACTTGTTTTTGTGGCCATTGATGTACAAGACGGGTATGGAAAGACAATCTTGGCTACCGGTGAGAAGGGAGGATGCTGTCCACCAGCGTTCTCGCCTACAGGTGATAGGATGATCATTGGAACTCAGTCGGGGACCATCCTCATTTGGGACATGGAGACCAAGGCTTTATTGAGACGACTGGCGACTGGGACAAGCTCAATACGTCAAATCCACTACTGTACAGGAGAAACGATAACACTCTCAGCATGTACTGATCAAACAGTTGACAGCCAGTCGTGGGATTTGAAAAAGGGAATAATACTGCAAAGGTGGCAAGTCGACAGAGATCCCTTTCAGTGGCCGGATCATATTAACGTTGACCGTCAACATTTTACCTTAAAGGGAGGGTGGCTTCCATCGCGGAAAGGCGATTACAGCGCTAGTTGCAGAAGCCTTACTAGGAGGGAGCCGGGTCTTCTGGATGTTGAAGGAGGTTGGGTGTGGAAAGGCAATGATAGGCTTCTCCGTCTACCTTCGGATTTCGCACAGGAAGTGGAGGAGTGGCAGATGTTTTCGATGGCCATTCAAAAGACTACCTGGCCAGTCAAGGCAGTATGCAGAGATAGTCTTATTCTTGGACTTCAATCCGGGGAGTTGGTTACATTTAAGTTTGACAAGTCAAGGATGTTTTTCACGAAGTGAGTAAATAGACTTTATATACTTGTTCTGTACACCCTTCAATCAAGATATGTTCCGGTTCCAGCGCGTCCAAATAACACCTTTAGCCCTTACGGCATGAAAGCTGATGCGGATAAGAACCTTTCCCATCTGCCCATGGGATGTTCTCCCTTCACTGTGAACTGTAATCAGGACCAAGTACGTGACAGAGAGCTCCTGCGCACAACCACTGCGGATATACCTCATCGAGCAATTATCCATAAATACATCGTTTCCTTGTCTTGGTCAAATCGCGACGTGGGGCAGTGCAAAGTGGTTGTGTTTTCTATCAAGGCAATTGATGCTTACTGGCAGATTGCATCAGCTGTTGCGAATCCTGAAAGAATCCAGTGATATGTTCCATTGAAATCCTTGTATCCTTTGTCTAACTGTGACATCAGGTTTACTTTGCACTTGGCTAGTCCAATGTCGGTCCTACGTCACTAAACCGGTTACGTCATCCAATCCAAGCACGACCAAGTTGTCAATCAAACCCAGCAAGATTTAAACCCAGCGCCAACAAACAATCCATCAATCTCAACCAAAATCTCGCATCATAAACTCAATTCAAAATGTCAAAACTCGTCAACGACGTCAAGTCAGGTATCAAGGGCATCCACGGAGCCGGCGAAGCTCTCCGCGGCAACGTCCTCGACGCCACAGACCAAGCCTTCCACACAGACAAGAACGACCCCTCAACCCTCAAAAAAGAAACCGACAACAAGATCGTCGCCGAGAAGGGCAAGCAAGACATGAAGGACTTTGACAACACGCTTGCGCGACGCGAGCATGAGCATCGGGGCGAGGTGCCACCTGCGCATGTTGGCAAGAGAGAGACAGAGATTGAGAAGGAGAATGAATTGAGGAGAAGTGAGCGAGAGCTTGAGAGAGTAAAGGCGCAAGATAGACCTAATGAGGGATTGAGTCGTGAACCAGGTACGATTTTGCCTGGGGAGACTAATACCTACGGGACTGGAAGGACTGACGATGATTAGATGTACCTGCGCGAAAGTTGGCTTAAGAGCAGTGTTTATTGCCATGCAATAGTCTAAGCTTTTGTATGGCTCATGGCTGTTTAGACATTAAATGTCAGTGGAGGATTATGTTAAGATACCTATATAACGAGGAAGGAGGTGGTTGTGCCATACGATTATACGAATCAATAAATTCAGCATCCTCAACGATCAGATCATTATCGTGGGCTTTGTATTGCCGATATCGATTATCTACTCTTGGCATGTTCTCCTGCATAAATAATTTCTTGATACTGTACATTCGCATACCCTCTATTTCTTATATCCCTTCGCTGCACCCTCGTATTTGTCTCCAAAAGTCTCAAACCACTTATCAACCGCTCCAGCCCCCATTCCCGCACTAATAGTCTCATCGCCCCTCTCAAACTTAGGCACAATCTCATCCATAAACTCCTCCACTGTCAATGTCTGCGGCGCATGCTCCTTCTTATTATCATCAGGATTCTCCCTCTCACGATGCAGATCAGTAGCAACCATAGGCGGCGCAAGCTCAACAACACGAATGTTCGTATCGTGCAGTTGAGTGCGCAAGTTCATGGACCAGAAGTGCAACCAGGCTTTGGTGCCGTTGTATACAGGGTTGATGATGCTGAAGGGGATGAAGCCCAGGACGCTTGAGACGTTCATGATTAAAGCATTGGGCTTTTGTTTGAAGTGGGGAATTAGGTGAAGAGCGAGATGCATGGGACCGCGGATGTTGATGTCAATTTCTTGATCCGCTTTTTCGAGGAAGTCATCGTTCTTAAGCACTTCAATTGGGCGTTGGACGCCGGCGTTATTAATCAGACAGTCCAGTTCCGGATGCTCGGTGGTGATTGTCTCAACAAAAGCGGGAATGTAGTCTGTTTTGCCCGTGTCGAGCACGTAATATCCAGCTGCACCGATCTCCTTGGTCGTGGTTATAAGATTCGCTTCGGTTCGGCCTGCGATGAGGACCTTTTTGCCCTTGGAGATGAGGTACTCGGCCAAGGCACGGCCGATACCGCCGCCTCCGCCGGTAATGACGGCACAGTTGAAAGCGAGAGCGTCTTGTGGCATTTTGAAAATTAATTATTGAATGTTGATATTCAATTACAGAGAGCGCCAAGGTCAAATTCCAGTGCATTTATATAGTGGAAAGCCGACCGGAGCTTCGGCATTCATACTGGAGAAATGTTCGCGTCATCGGAGGCGCTACGCCCGTGGATCTTCGGACCCGGAAACACAATCCTGATGAGAACAACGATAAATAATGACGTAAATTAATTACAAATGCAACACTGAACATCGCTTGGTGGAGTAGTGACTTTTATGTGCCTGTCAGCACTCAATCGCTCCACATAATCTCGGAATTATTTTAAATCTTCCCAATATCCTCACAAAGAACCTTTGCAATTTTGAAATCCTGCTCAATAGCCGGACTATAAAAAGCGCAATTCTCCAAATATCCCAATGCGAAAGATGTCCACTTCTTATCTACGTCTGATGCGATTTCGCGGATGTAGGGGTATGGTGATACGCTGAGTGCGAAGACGACACAGATCTGACCAAAGATTCTGAAGAGAGTGAGTATAAGGCAGAGGTGGAAGGGGGGGGAGTCTTACTGGCTGCAGACAAAGAATTTGAGTGGATTGCAACTTCGCATTGAGTTGGTGACTTGGATTACTGATGCCCATGCGAGAACTGCGTTTATTGCGTCTCGGCATTTTCGGAGGTGGCCTTCTGTCAGAGATGACGGTCTTTCCAGAGCGCGATGTCTTGAGAAGTCAGTATGGATTCCAGGCACGTAGGGAGGATACTTACAGAAGAGGTCGGCCGATGTGATATCTCGCTACGAAATATCTTGCATGCAGCCAAGCAGTCACAAGAGCATCGGAAGGAGACTCAGCATGAGTCAAAGGCGCTTTAGGATCAAACTGCAACATGGGCGGTAATCTCTCACGCCACTGTTCTAACTGACGAATAAGTTCATCCTCAACAGGTTCAGTCGGATAATCAGCCGTCGGATCTATCCCGTTAGCAAACCATCCTCATCTTCACCCGCCGCAGCACTTACTAAAATGAAACAGACTATTACGCGCTCTCGTAAGAATAAGCCGATGCGCAAGCTGCGACAGAAAATGATAGTGAAAAAACGGATCATCACCCGGATATCGAAATGATCCAAAGGATGCTATGTCCCGAGCGGAAATGAATTTTGGTAAGGCGATGTGTTCTTCGAGTTGGAGGGAGTTACTTGGTGGGAGGTTGAGTTCTTGGGAGAGGACAGCTTCGAACATGCTTGTTATCCAGAAGAGACGGGATTGCATGTCTAGCATCCATTCGTCGCGATCTCGTGATACACTGGGAATGTTAGTATTGTCAGTGCTTTGGGGTGGGGGAGTGACTTACTTGTTCCAGAAGAAGGCGCTGCATGCGCTTGCTTTGCTTAGCATTGACCACCAATCCAACGGTCGAAGAGCTTCTGCATAGAATAGTCTGCCATTGTTAGTCTCACGTCAGGAATCGTGGTGAATCAACATACCCTGACAGAAGATAGAACTGACACGCCTGAAGATCCTGCTCACACATCAGAAAGCCGAATCGTTTCCTCGCCTCGTTAAAGAAGTCCAGTCCGGGCATCTCATCTTCCTGACCATCAACGTACGGAGTTGACACAGGCGTCGACGCAAACCTCGCCTCTCGTAACGCTTTCTGTCCCATCAATCCCAGCGCCATAACAACGAGGACGATACAGCTTTCGATACAAATCCCAAAGTTGCCATCGATTGCTACACCCAACGTACGCTGAAAATACGTCTTCTGATCCAAGATCGGCGTAGCGAGGTTAAAGGTTGTGAAATACACATCCGATAACTCCTTCAATGTCGCGATGCTTAGTTTCGACAGCCACTCAGACGACATATCCACCGAAGTAGAATGCGGTAGTTTCGGCCGTGCAGCTTCCAAGCGCGTTGAGTATGTTGCGCCATTCATCTGACACATTAACTTCACTGATTCAGGAAGCGCTGATTGAATAGCAGGCCAGAACAAAACTTGATGCGCGCTAAAGGATATCGCTGGGTTGGGATCACTTGGTGTTTCGACGATGGTGTCGCGCCGTTGGAGGAAGGATGGTACACCCAAGACCTCACTTGAGTTGGCGGGAGATTTTGGATTGAATGGGCGCAAAGCTGTTGAGAGTATCCGAGCTGCTTCTGGAGGGGCTGCATCTGTTTGCTTGCCGTCATCAATTTTACCTTCGATGCGACGAAGGATATTGACGATCATTCCCAGCGAAGCTTCATTTCTGGTCCCATTAGTACAACGCTACTCACCCAAACTAGACAACTTACCGCGTCGCCTTTCGCGTAGTGAATTTACACTGAATCCCCAAAGATTTACAAAGACCACATGGAAAATCCTCATCACATCTCGTTTTCTTCTGTCGACAATACTCACAAGCCTACAACGTCAGTCTGACTCACCCATCCCAAACTCTGTTTTAGCATACCTGTCTTGCGATGAAGCCGCGTTGGCGCTTGGAGGGAGGACCCTCATCGGAGGGTGCCTCGAGGGCTGGACTACTTTCTTCGCGGTCTGCCATGCAAATTGTCGTGGTGGTGATGTTCTTGGCGATGCCGGGGAGGAATGGTAAACTCCGGTGGTGACACGTGAAGGAATTTTTGATGCATCGGTAGAGGGATATGACGGGTATAAGGATATCATCAAGGTTCAGCAGCATCAGACGTTTCACAAAGTTAGATAGAGATTATGTGAATAATTTGTGTTTGTTGAGTTATGCTTCTCTCATGTTTAAAAACTTTTTACTTACTTTTGTTATTTGTCGCATCTACCCATGACGTATATCTACGCCTTCGTCGCAACAACAAACAATCTAGGATAAGGCAAAAGAACCTTCCCATCCACCTGCGCCGTATAAGCCTCCTTCAACTTGCCCAAATAAATGCTAATAAACTCCTTTGTCGCCTTCTCATCCAAAGGATCAACATAAGGACGCAGCCCAGTCCCCTTGACCCACTCAACAATACCCTCATGGTTCTCCATAACATGCATATAAGTTGTCTGCCAAATATCCAAATCCGCACAAAGAGGCTTCAGACCATCCCAGATCTCAGTGGCTGAAGGAAATTGATCGCGTTCAATGTTTGCGCGTGCAAGGATGTCCGTCCAGGGTTTATTGGGCATTGCTGCTACTTCGCGCATTACCGCGTGACTGGGCTCGTTGAGGTTATAGGGAATTTGGAAAGCGAGAGTTCCACCTGGTGCAAGATGGTTAAGGAGCTGTGTAACAATCTCGATACGTTTGCCATTGGGTAGCCACTGGAACACAGCATTGGAGAACAGTACATCCACAGGCTGATCAGGCTTGTAGCTCGTCAAATCAGCAACCTCAAAGTCGACATTAGGCAGAACCTCCTTCGCCTTGCGAATCATATCAGGAGAAGTATCAAAGCCTGAGACTTTAGCATTGGGATAGCGCTCTGCTAAGACGGCGGTTGAGTTGCCGGGTCCGCAGCCAATGTCCACGACGCGCTTGGGTGACGCGTTGGGCACGTGTGCTAGAAGGTCTGTGGAAGGTCTTGTGCGATCTTTAAGGAACTTGGAGTATTGGTCTGCGGACCATGTATCTTTTCTTTGAGCCACTGTGGTGGTGAAGGATCTTGAGGTTGGTCGCGTGAGGGTGTTGAAGAGATGACGTCGTGCGACGTGAGACAGAGACATTGTGGTTGAGGTAAGAGGACGAATGTGAGTCTTGTATGACCTGTGATATCTCTCTGATTAACTATCGTGAGGGATTGTGAGTTTATATAAGATTGAGCAGTGTTGCCTCGGTCAATATGAATCCCAGGGTGAAGGCTATTCGGCACGCTGGTGACGATGGACTGGGACAGATGACGGATGCGACCGAGTCGGTCTCCGATGGTCTCGTCCGAGTGAGCGGGACCGAGTCGGCTGAGTGTCGGCGTTTCGGATGTATCGTCGGCGGGTGATCACCAGAGAATGGCATTATTCGGCGACAATTTGACATCAACACGAGTATGATAGGTCAAAGACTCGGTCAGAAGCCGAATTCTACATATTCTGAGATCAAATGAGATTTTCAAGTTTGCATTTGGTGTCATTAGCTTGAAGCAATTGAGCTTGTTGAATTTTTGTGAGAAGATACGAGGATGAAGCGATACGCAGATGCATTTAGACAATCAGTAGGAATTTGCACAACAGCAATACAATTGAAATCATTCCACAAATAATTCTTCTTGATTCAATTATAGTAATTATCAATATCTGCCTACAGAGAGACTATGTTAAGTAACTTATCCCTCTTCCTAACCTCTATTTGCTTCTTACCCTACAACGAGACAAGCGAAAGCCAACGCGCTAGGAACATGAGGGTTTCTACAAGCGAGCCAATCAACAAATAGTTCCGGCCGCGTGGCCTAATGGCTAAGGCGCTAGATTTCGGTTTCCAGCAACCAATTCTCTAGAGATTCCAGGTTCGACTCCTGGCGTGGTCGAAAGCTAGCTGGTTCAGTTCTTTTTTTACTTCTGTGATCATTCGTTTTGTTGGTCTGCTACTTTACAACTCTCTCTCGTTACTTGTTTCGCGATAGCAGCTTGAGTTGTGTTGTTCAGTGGTACGTAGACGCTCCACTTCACCATTCCAAAGACGTTCACCACCTCGTGAACACTAAAAATAGCACTGAGAGGCAGTAGCGTACAAATCTCCAGCGGATCTAACCAGCACCTCAGAAAACGAAAGTCATGCATCGTAGACAAAATTGGTAGGCGCTTCCATCAACCTCATCCGGATACAGCAAGTCGTGAAAGAAGCTTAACCACATTTAACTTGCTATTGACGAATTAGAGTTTCTACTAACAGAGAAGGAGCTCAACACCGGAAGGTTAGTTTCCCGGCCCAGACTTCAGTTTCTATTGGTTCGAACTTCTGTTTCTAGACTGCGGAACTCAGCCTTTCGGCTCAGGGAACTCAATTGAACTTTCGCTTCCTGATTCTCCAATGACATTTAGAGTTCAGACCCTGGTTTCAGCTGCAGTCCGGATAAGACGTCAAGTTTCAATGTGTAATTTAGCCACGAGGAGAAGTGGGGAGCTGTCAGTCATGCATGAATTTCCATTGGCTGACACACCAGATGAAACCAGGTACTGCCGACAACTCCTAGGGCTGTGACTTACTACGCCGTCGAAAACCCCTGCCGATATCACGTTTGAGACTCATGATAATGCAGATTTTATGGTATGCCGGTAGTTCGACTTTTGTAACGTATTTCCGCCAAGGCGTATTGAAATAACCTTAAAGCTATCACGGGCAAGGTTTGCTAGGGGACCGCTCGTCTCATAGCTTCGGTCAACCCGATGGCAAGGCAGTATCACACACAATGAGAAACTGACGATGCTATTCAGAGAACAGAATCTTAGAGGAGTAGAACTTCTATAAATGTCAACGAATTCCTGCTCCTAAAGTCATATCCTCATCAGCTCAGTTCGTTTCTTTACTTTCATCACTACCGTTCACTTCAATACCACTACTTCAATCACTACAAAGTCTGCGACTTTCTTTAACAACCACTACCTTCAAAATGCCTTCTTTCACCACCATCGTCGCCGCAATCGCTTGCTCTGCTATTGTCAACGCCGCCGCCGTCCCTACCGAGCAGCACCTCACCACCACCACCCTCCACACCCGCCAGCTCGCCAAGCGCGAGCCTGTCACCGCCGCCATCCTCACCGCAGCTGGTACTGCGGCCGTCACCGCCATCGTCAACGAAGCTGTCACTGCTGCAGTTGGCTTCATTGGCGACATCTCCAACTTTGACGCTGGTCGTGAGGCCTTTACTGTGCAGACCACTGAGGCTATGATGGCCAACAACCCTGATCCTGAGCGATTCCAGGCTGCTGCTTGTTATAACAAGGCTTTCTCTGTTGCTGATCCTGCCAACATTGATGGACAGTCTTCTGTTGAATTCCGCCTTGGTATTCTTAACACTGATTATGAGTGCATGTACATCGCTGCTCCTAACCAGTTCTTCACTGAGGGTGATGGTGGTTTGATCAACGTAGGTTTCAATGCAGTAACACAATATCGAACTAAGCTAACATTTATTCACAGCTTTCTTTCACTCACACCGACCGATGCACTTTCGACCAGGAGACTGCCGATCTCACCTGTGTTTAAGTGAGGGCGAGGGAAGGGAATTCATATTATGTCATGATGAAAGATAAAAGAGGCGGCTGGCTGTCTGTATTTTGTTACGCAATGAGTAGAGCAACGTGCTGAGATGAATTCATGTTCCGATTATCCCACCATTAATTTATGTCTGTGCCTCTCATACTGCTAATCCATTCTACGTCGATTAAGTTTCGACGAACCTTGATATACTTAACCTGTAACCTTTCCAATTTCTTTCGCCGACAGTGTGCCACCGAACCTTCGACAAAAGTTCTGTCCTGAATTTCTATGATGCGGGGCTTGTCTGAACAAGTTCATCCTCCAAATGCTTCTGATCACAGACATCTCCATGCCGAACGCTGATTGCGTGCTACGAAGTTACAAGTGTTGATGCAGACAAGGAACGTTATTTAACCGGGGAATGTTGAGCCTTCTCAAACTTAGCTCTTCCACTATTTTGCCTTTTGAAAGAACTCTATCCAATACACACTTACCGTTCTCTAAGAATAAATAATACTACTACTTCCACAACTAGGAACACAATATGAATTTCTTTCCTGCATATATGGAATTTAAGGCGCTCCTCTCAAAAGAAGTCGATCATCAGGCGCTTGCATCAGGCTCAAACCAACGAAACCAGTCTTCCAATGACTCGGGTCCTAGCCGACCACATGATCACACTAGGTATAAGCATCGACAAGAAAACCGGGCTACAGCGCAAGAAACCCTAACGGTCTTGCCAGACCTTCTTGAAGAACTCGATACAGAAGACAAGGCTGAGGATGCTACCAAATACTCCTTCGAGTCCCTCCACCAACTACATCCCACCATGTGTCCGCACTATCCACAACCCGCCACGATCAAAGTGGTCAACAGCGATACTCTAAACGCCGCTATCAATCTATCCAGGCTGTCCTATGGCAACTTTCCGAACTCGAACCGTGGGAGCAAGCCTCCCCTGGTTGTCAATTTTGCCAATCGCCATAGTCCTGGCGGGGGATGGCTCAACGGTGCCATGGCACAGGAGGAGGCACTTTGTTACCGAAGCTCGCTGGCGATGAGCTTAGACAAGAGGCTGTATCCGATGGAGAGAAGTGAAGCTATATATAGTCCTTACGTACTCATCATGCGTCAGGACCTGGCCTCAGGGCATGCAGTCATGAACGTCCCTGCTAGAGACCTCCCGGTTGTCAGCGCTGTGACAGTAGCTGCACTCCACAAGCCCCTAGTGAAGACTCTTAAGGTCAAGACTCAGTATGAAGGTGAAAGCTCCAACCCTGAAAAGAGAGTTTTTGCCAATGATCGTGACCGTGATACAACAAAGGCCAAAATGAGACTTTGTCTTCGAATGGCTGCCGTGAACAGGCACGATATGCTGATACTTGGTGCATTGGGCTGCGGTGTATATAGCAATCCACCTGAGGATGTGGCTCATTGCTGGCTTGAAGTACTGCGGGAGCATGAATTTTCGGGGAACTGGTGGCGTGAGGTGTGGTTTGCTGTCTTTGACCCAAAGAATGATGGCAACTTTGAGGTATTCCAGAAAGTACTCGATGGACAGCAGGTCTAATGTCAACAATGTTGTCTATACTATATACTAGTCTATAGAACTACTACAATCGATACAATAACAGCCATTAAAGCTAAGCCAGCCCTGGCAATTGTTCTCTCGCCCATGTTATCAGGACTATCTTCCATGCGATCAGGAGTATCGCCATAACCGATATTGGCAGAATTGTTTCCGAATCCAACTGTGCGCTGCCACACAGGTACAGGATTGTCAAGACTCAAAATATCAGAGTGATATACATCGAGAACGCCAGAGAAGTTGAAGGAGACGTGACCAACCAATTCCCTATTCCTCCATGTAGGCCACCACGGTTCGTCCACAACTTCGTTAAAATTCGGTTGCTGGATCGCATCTGCCTCCCAAAAGGCATCGAAGGTCAGATTGGCTGTCTTGTTATCGAACTGTAGGCTGGTCTTGGGGTGGTGATACTCAACCGGCCCAGCCCAACCGCCGTTTTTTGTGTAGTAATTTCCCTGTTCCAAGATTCTAACGCGCCACTCATCCTTGTACTCGGTGCTATTACATACTGGCATCTTCATATTCTGCCAGTCTGCGATCTGTAGTCGCTCCGATGGACTGGTGATATTGTAAGCCCCTCCTGAGACCTGGGTAGTTGTGAAGTTAAAGTAATCAGGGCCCTTGTATTTGTGTTCGTAATAGTAATAGTAATCGTCCGGAGTATCATATGGCCTGAATAAAATGTTAGCAAAGAACAACCGAGCACTTTGGTTAAACCCACAGAGCCGAGAAAACGTAAGAGCGATTTTCTCCATCACGCAGCCACTTCCAATTAGTAGGATCTGAAGCTTGCGGCGTCAGTGTAAGCCAGAACTGTAGTGAATTATTTCCAGGGTTGATGGATTGATGCTCTACGACACTGAGGATAGCATCATATTTGACGGTAGTAGAGAAGTTCCTGAGCTTCTCACATTGCTCAGAGGGTTTTGTCCAAGCAGTGAAGTCCAGGACAAACTCGGCCTGTACCGTGGCATTATAATATCTGCAAAAGATCAATCAAACTTTCAAGATTACTGGTAGAATTGAGACTTACGATCCGACCCAACTGTAAAGTTCACTGAGCCCGGTAACGTTTTCGGGACGACGGTTCTCGGTAAGATCGTATTCCTTCTTCTCTTCCTCTTGCTCGTGAGCGATTACTAAGGTAATGAAAGAGAAGAGGAAGATAGCGCGTAGGAGGATCTGTTTGAAAGCTAACATCGTGGCTCGCTGATAACGATGCAACAGTACCAGTATGGCATGAACAAAAGGCTTGGACTGCGCTGATCGCGACCATTTAATAAGTTGAGTTGGCTGCGCTAGGTAATCTCGCTTAAAGACCTGGTGACTTCTTCTGTTGGTTGTTCTGTTGGTTCTGAACTCTTGGCTGTCTTGGCTTTTACTACTTGCTCTGCTACTATTGGTCTGCCGTGCGGCGAAGCACCAGTTGTTGCCGTTAGCCGTTCGTGTCATGATAATACGGCAGGTGCTACACATTATGGTCTTATATGGGGAACCTTTTAGGCTGATTACTTGTATACTATTGGGTAACATTAAAATCATCTTCTAAGACCCAAGGCGACAAAATCAAGTGGGTCAGATGTTGGCTGAAGCTTGCATGACCTGACTAAATTACCGGGTCTCTTATGTTCCCAGTGGCCGATCCTATTTGATTGTATCAATGCTCCTCATGATGGCCTAGCAATTCGATAATATCAAGGTACAGATAATGCTTACAGCAAAAAGACTAGCCATGAAAATGTCTGCATATAGAGATACTTGAAACAACCTATTGGTAACCAGTCTGCGTAGAGCCAATGATACATTCAGCATTCTTCACTCCCGTAGTTCAGCAACCGAACTCCTTGCACTCCCCGCAATTAGACCTGATCGTCCAATGACTTTACACCAATTGGAGAACCTAATCGACAACAGCTGGGCCGAGACATCGTGTGAGCCTACCGATCACCATTGTACAAGAGGAAAAGGCTGCTTACCGAAACGGCTCAAAACACTAGTCTTGGCTCTCTGCTCGATACTGTCCTGTGCTGCCGCTTTAGTGACTTGAGTGCCAGCTTCAATAGCTTTAGCTGTGGATGTGGATGGGGCGCTGATGTCTCGGATCCTCTTCGTAAAGTCACCAATGTGGGATTCCATGCCATCCATAGTCTGCCTCTGTTTATCCCCAGCGAGCCTCTGTCGTCTTTTATCAGCATGGTGACGCTACACCGGGGACTTAAATGGACAAAAAGGGGATGTGGTGAGAAGGGATTAAACCTACCTTAACATTGTTGGCAGCATTCTCGGACCACTGGGACAACTTCCTCAGCCTGGACGCCATGGCATCCGGGTCTCCCTCCTGCGCAGCGTAGGAAAGCTCCTCGCACATCATAAGTCCGAGAAACACGCTCTGCTGACTGAGCTCCATCCAAAACTTGGCAATGTCTCCAAAGAGACTGAAGTAAGAGCGTAATGTCAGTGACGATGAATAGATCTGAAAGCTCTGTGACTCGAGCAACATGTAAGTGCCGACGCTGCAGGGCCCATTGGGATCTTGGTCCCCATACTCCATAGCCTTGATGGTGTTAATGAACGGTTCGACTTGGTACTTGACGCAACTATCCAAAATGGGACCAATAGCCTTGTAGAAGCGAACCAGGGAGGTGATCTGGGCCTTGATTTCCATTATGACCTTGATAGTCTCAAAGAGGATACGCTTGATCTCTGCCTGTGGCTTTTGTGAGAAGGATGAAATGTGGAAGCATTATGAAGAAGGAAACTCACGAGTGAGATAGTGGAAGTTGTCACCTTCATCAAGGTTTTCTGGATATCCGCAACCTTGTTTTGCTGCTGCGATAGCATATCTACAGACTTAGCGTAGTTGTCTCGAGTCGTTGTGAGCATCTGTGTGGTAGTAGCTAGTCTGATTTTGGAAGCTTCGAGCACGGCCTGTCCCTGGGCCGAAGTAGCAGTGATCTGATCTCCACGTTGTCTTGATCGTGATATTAGAGGGACCTGTGATTATTAGACCTTTGCGCTATCCATTGCACTTGGAGGTTGGAGAACCTACACCACTCGCCGCCGTGCCAGGAATTGTCACCGCTGTGGCTAACAGAGTATTTGCACGTGCGTACACTTCAGCAAAGTCTCCCTGCCATTTCTTGACCTCTGCGGAATCTTTAGCAGGGTAGTCGCTGCCAGGCTTCGATATAACATCCTGAAGATCTTTGGCAACTTGTGAAGCCACATTCAAGATCTGTGTCAAGATCTGGCTAGGCTCCCCTGACGTAGTAAGAGATGTGAAGCGCCGCTTGGCGTCGCCGAGTATCGTGCCGACAAACTTTATCACAGAGCTTGGACCACCCTTGTTGGAAATATCAGACTTTGCCATCTCCCAGTTGATACCGCCGTCTTTTTGGCCCGCGACGATGACTTGCAGGATAGCGAGGAAAGCAGAGATCTTCTGAATCTCTGTGTATCCTGGATCTGTAGCATTGTTTGGGATAGGACTGGCGATAGCCTCGCCTTTCGGCTTGACTGTTGGAATTATGGTTCTCATCAATGTAGGAATAGCTGCGTTGATAGCACCGGTGACAGCACTAGCCAGGTCTCCGACCACCTGCTGGCCCATGATGTCCCATCTGTGCATAGGGGAATAAAGTCAGCTTCTGTTTAAGAGGTTGATACATTGTAAGCAATAGTTCAACTGACCCGGTCGGAAATTCATCGGAGAATTTCCTGAATACATCAGACGTGGTGGCGATCTGCTTTCCTAACAACTCCTGGGTCTTCCTAGTCTCATCTTCTGTTGACTTCTCGTAATTGAGATATGTGTTCTCTGCTGCGAGGCAGATTTCTTTGCTCAAAGGTTCCTCCCGAGCAGTGCTTTCTTGCTGAACACAAGCCGTGTACAGTTCACAAGCATAGGTCAGCCAATCTACGAACCTCTTGTCCATGGCGATAGCCACGTCGAGGCATGTCTCTGCACCTCTCGAGATGGCTTGAAACTGCGGTCGGAGGATCCTGGCCGCCGACTCAGGGTCCTCGAGAACGGACATGACATCCTTGATCTGTTCACATTTAGCACCAGTCGGCGTTGTAACAATGCGCGCTACATACCTTTGAATCAATCATTGCCGAGGTCATGTTGATAGCGCCCATTTGTCTATCAGCTTCTGTGAACGCCAGACGGCCCATGTTGCCACACTCCACAAGATCGGCTTGAATGGAGTTGTATCTGCATCAAATTTGTCAGCACGGGTACAGAGTCTATGGTAGGGCTGTATGGAGTTACTTCAAGCTATCCTTGGGGTGTCTCAACCTCTCTCGTGCAGTTGGACTGGAACTTGCAACGAAGCATGCACCAATGCTGGTGATAGCAGTCGGTGTAGTCTGTAGGAGCTGCTCCCAGCTAGTATGGAACATCAAACTTTGTTTCATCTCGATGGTGATTTGGCTAGAGACACTGCGCCCCTGCTCACGCCCGGCCTGGTTATCCAGGATGGCCTGCAGGTCTGTGTCGTCTTGAGGCATGATGAAGCTGGTGGTTGAAATGGAGGGGGAAAATTAACTGGAATGCAGAGAAGATGGATAGCTGAAGTGCATAAACAACGTGGGAGATATCGAGGCACGCCCTCAACATTTATAGGTTTTGGATGTCTATTTATCTTCGACCTTTTGGGATGCAACCATCTTCTACCAGCGCCCCCAATAAACCCCATAAATCGGCCTCACCTTCCCCATACTCACATCCGATTTGTCAAGCTCCGAGCATACAACCTTGTTGCTCTCACATTTGCCGTGAGATGTGGTTATTCTGGCTTCTCACAGCAGGTTATGTCTAATTGGGGTTATTGTGGCTAGCTCAGAGGTACATGCAGTAGTAGCGTAGTGCTATCGAGAGCGGCTTATTTTCTAGCCCAAACCGTGATTAAAACATCGTATTGAGATGCGGGGTATTGTGAGCAGCTGAACAGCTGCTATATTTCCTAAGTAAATTAACGTTGGGCTACAAGAACAAGAAAATACTTTGAGCAATCAAATAAAATGAATAATATTCTGGACTTGTTAGGCAACACAAAGCGTTCCGTGCCTCGGTTCCATCTCTTTAAGACTTCTCAGCAAGGGAAGCGCTATGAGATCGGAGAGGACTCCCAACCTCTGTAAGTTCAGCTACCGAATCGATAGCCTGGTATTAGTTTCAATAGACGACAAGTTATGAGACAATGCCTTACGGTATCACTAACTTGGCTCGGCCATGGGGTGTTCCAACTAACCATAACTGCGTTTCAGCTGTCCACGAATGTGAAAAGGTGTGGTGGGGTTTCCAGGTCCTGCGGTTGAATCGGCTGTGCTACAAGGTCACGCTAGTGGCATACGGTCCCCTCTTACCTCTCACCAAGGCCTACCTTCGGTAAGGATGATTCAACACGCGTGACATATAACAAATGTTACTTGGAAAATGCTTTTTCCAGATTAGTTCTGGACTTTCGTCGCAAAAAGATTGTCCCGAGCCAGGCCAACCTGAATACACCGAACCTCATAGTCACTTCCGATTGATCTTTTCGCTACCTGTATAGAGGGAGTCCCGGCAGTAACTTCCTTTTACTCTCACTTTCCTTCACCATATTGCCCCTCAATATCGGAAGGTGCTCTTCCCATTAGACTGATTAAAACTTTTCGCTTATTTCTCAATCTTTCTTCTCCTTCATCATCATCTGTTGCCACTCTTCGTTCACATTTGTCAGTTTACAAGTCATTAGTCTACTCAAAAGTACCATCCCAGACGCACTACTTAATTCTCTTTAGCTTTATTCTACTACCATAGTGCTTAGCTATATACAACTATTCAGCATGACTTCACTAGCATCATCTCCCGCCTCCGTCTCAGCGATCGCACTGGAGCTTGATCCTGCTCCCGATTGCGCCTACGATATATGGGTAGACCACCTACCTCATCTGACATCTGAACAGTACCGCACAATAAGGCACTCCCAGATGTAGGCTATTAGTGCGTAGCAAAGGTCAGGAACCTGACCGTGCGCCTGTGTCTATTGAAGTGACCCTTTATTAACCCCGGTCTGGGCATTTTTAACTAGCTAGCTAGCTACCGAGGTAGGGGAAATCCTAAGGCCTGTGTGAGTGGCAGAAGAATTGGTCGCTGATATCCTAAGAGACGAAATAATATTCTCACCTTATGTCAATTTAGTCAAGGACTTAGACTATTTTATTCTAATATTCTATGCTTTGAAAAGTAGTCTCTGCCTCGGTAGGCTGATATAATTTTTGATACATCTGCGGTGCGTAAAAGAGCAAGTCGGCACACATTTACCTTCGACCTACTTCCTGCCACAAATAGGCTTTCATTCGAGGCAGCCGTGACACACTGGTCAAGAGAACTGCGTTCAGCTGCGCCCAGAAGGTGCAAAAGCAATGGGAAGGATGTTTCGGCTCCATCGATTTAGACGGCTTGCAACTACAGTCTTGGACATCTGTCTCGTTCCGATGGATACTCAGCAGGGTGATCAAATCTATGCGCTCCAGGGATACAATGTTCTTATGGTGCTGATAAGGATAATTGGGTTCAGGCACAAGGTCAATCGGGAATCCTATTTACACGGCTTTAAGGAAGACAATGCGGGACGGATCTCAGAGGATTAGGTCGGATGGAGTGATAGTCTGCAAAAGCTGGTTTTATTTTGATAGCCCAAGATGATGGTTTCTACATTATCTAGCACGCTTTTGCAACTCGCGTAATAATTATGTATATATACTAAGAATAGTAAACGCAACTAGACTGCAGCATACTCCATGTGATATACAACGATCACAGATGAGTACAACTACATTTTCCTCTCCTTGATAGTAGCTTGTGCGATATCATCTACGGATTTAACAGCACAACGGGCACTTCAAGTCTATGATAGAGTTTTAGCAAACCGAGATACAATCGCGCAGAATGGAAAAGACCTCTTACCTAGTAGGCACCAGCAACCGCAAGTCCTGCGATGGCAGCAACAGCAACAACTCCGAGCCCCGTACCGCGAGCTCCAGAGTTCTCAGCAGCGCTGGTAGGGGTGGCGGTGCTTGCAGCAGTCTCGGTGACTGAACCAGTGGCAGCTTCAGTAACAGAGTTGGTAGCCTTGGCAGTAGCGGAAGCAGTACCAGTCTCAGTAGCAGAAGCGGAGGCCCAAACAAAGGTAGAGCAGAATCCGGTGACAGGAATGGCGTAAGAAGAGAGCTGCTCATTGATCTCAGGTACATCACTGCAAGCGTCGTAAACGCTGGAAATATCCTCCTTCATCTCGGAAACCCAGCTCACCATGGACTTGGCGTAAGAGGTATAAGCAGCGGCCATGGAGCCAGTGACTGCTGGGATGGTGCAGGATTCAGCGATGTTGGCGACGTCGGTCTGCTTGGCGAGGAAGCTTTCGAGGGTCTTGTCGGCAGTGGGCATGTCGCTCATGACTTCGACGAGGCCGCTGGCTGCGGAGGTGCAAGCGTCGATGTCACGCTTAGCAGCGTTGACGGAGCCAGCCATGGCGGCGGCGAAAAGGGAAAGCTGAATGATTTGCATTTTGTTGAAATGTGTTCAAAAGAGTGTGATGAAATGAATGTTGAGATAGTTGTTTGGAATACTGACGATCTGATAAGACATTGAACAGCGTCCGAGATGACCTTATATAATTCATCTCCTTTGGATAAAGGGTTGTCACTGAAGTCAGCTTGGTAATAAAAGTGGGATCGCTCACGCCGTCGGTCCGTTGAAGGTGCCTGAGAGCTGAAGTTCGTGATCCACAGGGAACCTACTGTCGCGTTTTGATAGGACAAGACACCAAAAAATCGTCAAGGCCCTCTCGGCATTGACCCATTGTTTCGGCAGTTACCGAATGGAGTCAAGAACGTTCATTTCCATGAAAAGTTTAATTGTGAATCAATTTGTCTTCTGATGAAAGTCTAGCCTCAATTCGGAATGATGGAACGGGCTTTGACAGAGGCTAGAAGACTTTAGTTTGTCCTGTCACGAAAAACCGCGCCCTACAGCTACCACTAATGCAGGGGTTATACGCGTCGGATAACCAATCATCCATGTGGCTCCTGGTGCATGGACCAACTCTGTAATGACAGCTTTTCCTTGTGATAATCGTCGAGAACAGAACATTCACGTCGGAGGTATGGGATGTGTCACTTCAAGTTACCTCAATGCAACGTTTCATCTTACACAAAGTGACTTGTCATTCCTGTGTCCATGTTTCATTTTGCCGTTTATGGCCCTAGTGGCCTCGTGCAAGTTTCCTTCCACACAAAACGTGGTAATAATGGGGTAAGGCAGGGAAAATCATGCTGTGACGAATAACGCTGGGCCAAGTCTTGACTTGTCAGGTGCCCGCATCTGAGTTATACAAAGACGAATGGTAAATTAGAGTCTGAGTTCCGTTTGCTTGCTATTACCTGGTGTGGGTGGTTGCTTTGGCAGCTGTAGTTACGCTTTAGAATAAAACTGTTGTAGGGTAACTACCTTATCGATCACGCTTCGGTGAATGGGGTCAGGATAGCCAACGTAAATGACGTAATGGACTGAGTTAAACCTGGCCCTTCAGCTGGGTAAACCTTGTTTACTCATAGTCTCTGTCCAACTTCAGCTTTTGATGAGTTAGGTCAGTTGTCAAAGCAATTCTTCCAACGTCCCGATCGGGGTACACGCCGCAAATCTGAACCTGAACATCCCCAAGAACCTTCAAACGATCCTCACCACTCAACCCACTTCCAGGCTGATTCGAAACATTGACGAATGGAGTATCCCTCGTCAAACCAGCCACACTGGTGAGGAAATCTGGTGCCTTGGTTATCAAACGAATGGAGTATCCCTCGTCAAACCAGCCACACTGGTGAGGAAATCTGGTGCCTTGGTTATCAAACGAATGACGACATTCGCAACAGCACAAATGACCAACGCCGTTGTTGAAAGCACTGTAATGCTAAGCCACAACCAATCTACAACGTAGACGCGTTTCGCAAACTGCGTTCAGGTCGCTGTGCTGCTCTTCCAAGGAAACTCAGCATCCTCTATAATAACCCCATCGCCACCGGTCAGAGCTGTCAGATTATAAGATGCCATAATGAAGGTAATCAGAACCGTGGCAAGTCTTCTCTCCAAAAGACGTGCAGATGTATTGGAGTAGCAGCCGTCAACGTCAAGTTCGTGTTTCGTATAGTAAGGCCTGTGATCCTTGCGTTTTAGTGTGCTCGTTGGGTCCCTTAGATAAAATTCCACGGTACTTGGCTCCATGAAAGCGTTGTTTTCAGTTGCGCCGGTGAATGGGATGTCCATCAAAATACCGGCAGCCATATTCAACGAAGATAGGGCCGTCAAGTTTCCTTGGCTGGGGTGAGAAGGCGCTCGTCGTATACGAACGACTCGACATATAAGGTCGGCATCAGGAGTTACTCTAGTGCATCCTATTGCCATCTCGATATATGAAATACTAATATCGCAAAGCCTCAGTCGCGTATTCTCCTTGCAAGGATCTTCAACACAATATACACAGTCGCCCCCCATAACAAGCTGAAGATTAGACAGTGCCCTAAGTTGGGCACCTCTCGTTTTCTGTTGTGGACCTGCTGCAGATGTGTTTGCAATGTCAAACCAGATGTTCGGGTAGCCCGTGGTCTTTTCACCACCTAGAAAGGAGTCTTCATAGGACTGATAAGCCAATCGGTCGGGGGAGGTTATGTTATGGAAAAACAGGGAAGTGGAACCGTTTTTGACCCAGCCGGCACCGTCGAAGTCTTCGCCGCAGTTGAGTGTATGATAGTGGAATTGAACCGGCATAGTTAGGTTGCCAGCTCCAGTGAGAAATCCGGTTCGAATTGGAAGCCCTATAAGAGATACATAAGGCACAATCTCATCTAAGGGGACTGAGACCCATGATGTAGGATTGCCGTCGTCATATCCAGTTAGGAGCTCAAGGAAAGGCACACGCACATTCCGCCACAAGTCTCGATAACCAAGGAGAGACACCTGTGCTGTACCTCCAAGTTCCTCGATGACATCTTTAAAGTTGGGACTGCTGGTATTTGCATGCGAGACTAGAATTTCAGGACTAGAGAATGCGGCAGAGACGAGGCCCCGCATTCCAGCAATGGTGGACCGCCTTCTTGACGCGCCGAAGTATACATAAGCTCCCCGACTATAGTATGCCTCGATTTCACTCTGGTTATTGCCAAGATAATGAGGAGCTGGCGTCTGTGTGGCTCTGATGTTCTGCTGTATATGAATGGATCGAAGGGCTGCTTGACCTCCGAGGGGGCCCAGCAGCCAGACTCCAGCAATAACAATAGCGGTCACTTCTTTTATTCTTCTGAGCGTTAGAAGGTTCAGGAGAGCGGAAGCCGTTGTCTGACTGGTGAGAAGAAATTCAAGAGAAGTTAATCTTGTGCCTCTCTCAGCTTTTAGTAATGCGATGCTCTTGAGAAACGGCCCCAATACGGCAGCGAATGTAATAGGCCACAGTGTAGAGGCGACCTGAAGGATCTCAATCACTGTATCGCCGAAAGAGCTTTGTTCCTTGTGGTGGAGTGAGGCGGCCATAGAGACTAGGACTAGTCGGATGTGAGAATGTATGCCATAATGTTGTAAGATTACGCACTTGTATAAAAGGTGGGTATGAGAAGAAGAGCTGATGGCGGACCGATCCTTCGCAGTGAAGAGGGAGTTGACTGCCTGAGTGATTGAGCGGTTGCCATTGTTGCTCTGGTCTCAGGATCGGAGGAATCCGGCGGCTCTGACGTAGCCATTAGACCTTGATTCTCAGGTTTCGTAGCAGGCTCCATTGTGACGCAGAATGTTAGCTAAAGATCGGTAGCTTGGAGGATCAAACTCGACATATGAAGAGAAGTAATAGATTGGCAGAAGGCGGGGGTTTCCTTTAAGTACTACAGGTTTGTGGCTGTATTTCGCCATGCTGTTACATTGGGGGCCAATGCGATTAGCCTGAAAAGCGATTCTCTATACGCCTCGCTACCAAAGCATATCAGACATTGTGCTGGGGGTAATACTAACCCACCCGTATTAAGTGCTGGGTGGGAACTCACATATTGCCTTTTTAGGTCAATTACAAGCGCGACCGATTAGCATATGCTCCCGTACTAAAATCAGTATAGAATGTACTTCTAAAGTTGACCGCTAGCCTACTAACCCCAAATACAAGGACACCTGTTGCTAAAGGTAACAGCTATATTCTTCGTAACAGAACTTAATATCTCTTTGAGATAAAACAAAACTTTCTTGGTAGATATAGGAATTACAGTTATTTTAAAGTGGTGACTGATCAGCAATTAGCCGGTGAGCCGAGTCTAAATATAGCAACTGGCTCCGATGTTAACACTGACGTAATTGATGAAATCTCACTCTACCCCGCAACATTACAACTCAATGGGCTATCATCCTATGACAGTTTCCTACACATAGCTAGCTACCTCACAGTTCCATTCTAAACAAATACAGCTATCTAGTAGAGTAGAAAATGGACAAGCAAGAGGTACCAACTTGCCGCTGGGGCATTCTAAGTAAGTATGATCAATAACTCATTCATTATCACCCTGACATCAGATACACAGCTGCTGGCCTCATCTCCTCGTGGTTCGTCTCAGACCTCGTCTCTCCCAGAGATGATGCGAAAGCCAACCACATCATTCATGCCATCGGTGCATCATCCGTCAAGAAAGGCCAAGACTTTGTCGACAAATTCATGTCCAGCGTCGAGAAGAAGCCTGTTTTGTACGGTACTTACGAAGAGCTTTACAATGACCCCGAGATCGACTGCATTTACATCGGCAGCCCTCACGGCCTTCACTACCGCGACTGCATGGCCGCTATCAATGCCGGAAAGAACGTTCTCTGCGAGAAGGCTTTCACCATCAACGCCAAAGAGGCCCGCAGCGTCTTCGAGGCGGCAAAGGCGAAGGGGGTCTATGTTGCTGAGGCAATGTGGCTTCGACACCGACCCATGATTGCCGAGATCAGAAAGCAATTGTACGAAGACAACGTCATCGGCGAGGTCACACGCACCAACTGCGACTTCCATGCGCACTGGGACTTGGATGCTCTGCCTGATAGTTCGCGACTCAAGAATATTGAACTAGGCGCTGGCACCCTGCTTGACATTGGTATCTACTCACTCACTTGGGCCATCACGACCCTGGACCCCTCAACTCCTGCCGCTGGTGGAGCCAAGGCTGCGGCACAGAGTGACATTGGTAGTGAGAAGCCAAAGATCATGGCAACCCAGTCCTTCAACGGTAAAGTCGAAGTTGGCACCAGCGCCATCTTGCATTACCCTAGCAGTGGACGACAAGGCGTCATCACCTCAACAGGAAGCTCTGCACGCGGTGGTTCGCATATCTTTGGTACCATCGAGGGCACTGATGGTTTCATTGAGTTGGAAGGCAACGCGCCGTCTCACCCGACTGCCTTTATCGTTTACCCCCGGTGGTCTGAGGGTGCTAAGCCTGAGGGCAAGCGGTATGAGTGGAGCCTGAAGCCTCGACAGGGCTTCCAGTTTGAGGCGGATAATACGGCGTTGGATCTACAGGCTGGTAAGAAAGAGAGTTCTATCATGCCCTGGTCCGAGACCATTCGTGTCATGGAGATTATGGATGAGATCCGACAACAGGGTGGTACAAAGTATCCTCAGGATGAGTAAAGGTAGCCCAGGGCCTGTAACATAATTTAGTCTTCTATCTTACGGCTCGAAGGCAAGGAGCCATTTGGCTTGGAAAGTGTAATCCATGATGAAAACCTTATCTTCAGGTACATCAACTCTATGTCCACGTTCGTTCCTGGCATTACGGTCCGTCCTCTGCCCGACTTGCTGCCTGTCCTGGACATTACAAGAGCTACTAAAAGGCAAATAATAAAAACGACAAAAGAGAAAAAAACATACAACAGCGGNNGGACGGGATCCCGTATTTTCCAGTGGGTATGGTCGTATGTATCAGACTGTCCCTTTTGCTAGTCTATAATCTGGATTCGGGTACCTTGGTCATGGTGCGTTAAGAAGTCAGTTGTGTGCTGTGTGAGAGGTCATGCCCACACCAAAGTGTAACTGACCGGAGATGAAGAGAGCAAGTAAGTGGGGCATTCCAGACCCTATAAAAACTCTTATCAAGCTGCCTGGCATACAGCAGAAAGCTTGAGCCAGCGTCTAATCTTATCCTGAACATTTTGCGAAACTTACTCTGCCATGCAATGATGACTCACCGATTTGATCCAACCCTCAGAAAAAACAAATTCGTTTGTTTTAATATATTAGCTTATATGGGCAATACCGAAGGAGGTTCTGATGTGTGTTATGCAGGGAGTAACGATATCTCCAAACTATGGGGAAATATCAGCCAATTTGGGTGTACGGTTTATTGCAATCTTTTCCTTCATAAGTACCAGATCGGTATTGCACCTGTAGTATCGGTGCGCAACCCTTCAACTCTTACCATGCCACTCTGCCCGAAAAGAATCGTGGGATATCGGAAGAAACAGATACTCTCGGTTCCGAACGACGGTTGACAGGGTTACTTTGGTTAGCAGGAGAGTCGTCGTCGAGCGGATCCTCCCAACTTCGCGCTGCCCAATAGTCTTGCCACTTCTGAGATCTTCGTCTGTGTTTCTCCTGCTCGAGACAGATCCAATCGCTCACAGAGTCATGTTCTTTGACGATGAATTCCATAGTTGGTAGAGTGGGTCGAGGACCAGGCGAATCTCTAAAGAATATCCAACCTCGTTGACGGTATATCTTTGACTGTAGGACTTGCAACCTGAGCTCCTCTATCTTCGGTTGTGCTTGTCCTTGATAGTCTATGTGCCAACGTGGTCTGGAGAAAGGCATATCAGATTCCCAACGACGGAGTCTTGACCGACTTGTATAGAGCCTGTGATTGTAAGTAAAGCGGTCTCTCCTAATCCATCCTCTACCACAAAAACACCAAGTCGAATGTTGACACACGGTATCGATATCCATGAGAGTCTCATCATCGAACTGTGGGTTCTGGATGATTGAGCTGAGAAGGTCTAGGCCAAGGCAAGAAAGATTATCGAGTTTTCGGGCCTCAGAAAAGACCGCCCCGTCAAAGTAAAGATCATCAGGAAACAAGAGACCGAGCTCTTTGGCAGAAGGTGGTTCAAGATACTCGCCATTCCTTGGGCGCTTTGCTACCCTGATGCCGGGGTCTGGTCGATCGGGGAACCAGATATCGTCCTTGCATTGGGCTAACACAGCGCCGTAGACCCCTCTGAAATATTCAAAGACGCAGTAGAGCTCCTCGAAGTCACTGAGGGTAAGTCTATCGTTCAGCCGATCGACCATACCCTCATAACGCGTTCCCTCGAGGTGGACCCATACGCGCGGGTCATAGATCTTGCAGCGCAGCTCATACCTAATAAAGGCTTGTAGTAGGCAGCGTTGGGCATGTGCCGGGAACATGCCAAACGAAACGGGCTTGATGTCAGCTTCCTCGCCCTTGAAATGCATGGACGGGACAAAGCGTCCGATCGTTGGAAGTGCCATGCAAGCGCGTGCAGGGAAAGGGTCCAAGGACTTAGCGAGATAGTCTTCGATAAACACGACAAGCCGACTAAAGAAGAGGTAGAGGCTATCGATGCTGTGATGCTGATTGAAGCTTCGGGTATTCAATGTGTCAAACCAGTCTGACATGACAGGGAGAGAGATCGGTGACTTTTCGTCAATAGGTGGGAAATTGATAATGGCTAGAGCGTCCTGTAGCATCGTGCCGTCAGTGTCGGTATCAAGAAAGTATGCGAGCCTTTGACGAATAACCGTACAGCGATACTGGACATAGACTGCCAGTGATTGTGGCGAGGCTCGTATGAGATTGAACAGATCTCTATCGGAATGTATCTGACCGAGGATCTTGGTAAGCACCAAGGTCGGTAATCGGGAAAAGCTGTCCATCTTGCTATGCGGCATGTTGTGCTGATGAGAATACGGACGTAGGAGTTGGGATCAGAATAGAATTAACAGATGACAAAATTTGTGGTTGGAAAGGAAGGAGGAATCGGAAGTGGAATGAATGGGGCAAAGGAGCTTTAAGTATTCGAACAAAGGCATTTCGGCCTTACAAGGATGGCGCGTGGCCTGAACCTAGATTTAGTTAAGGTTTCTCAGTAAATCCACAAGCCTTAAGCTTGACAGGAGGATATCTTAGATTCACCTATGAGTCATGTTGCGTTAAATACTGGATGACACCATGGCGTGCCCCATTACTACTGACCGTCTGTAAATGTAAGCCTAAAAGGAGACCGTAGTTAAAATGGTCTGCCTATCTCTGCAGACCTCACCGGCATGGCCAGTTCAATTTGCCGTTTCCGTCTGGTTTCGGGCAGTTATGGAGCGTGAAGTCGATTCGGATTAAGAAAGATTGTCAATTAATGTAAACGCCCTCTTGAAAGTCTATACCTGACAGTCTAATTCTTCTGCTTCCTCCTTATAGGGAGCTGTTACTTCTTGTAACTTTGAACCACAGCAGTCGTAGTAAATATATCAATAGAGGAAGATAGACAACATCAGGACCATCTAGGGGAATGAACAAGGGGATTTGAAAGCTGAGTAATCAATCCCCATTTCCGCTCATCGGTATACGGACTATCTAGCTTGAGTTCCTCAACGTATGGTTGATAACTTGGTTGCGATTGACTTGTATAACGTAAGTGGTACAGTGATATAGATGAAATGTTAGGCTGGGTAGTTAGACGTAAAATAAACGTAATATCACAATTATACAAAAAATAGAAGACTTTAAATAAACATATCATAGGAAGTTATACCATGTACCTTAGGACCAAATAATGTAAGTAATATTTAAACCACCGATACTAATACTTATGTTTCCCGTTACACCTGAATTTTATAACTACCGCAGTCATATAAAACCTTTCATTATGATCAGTTAAGTGATCGATTCCCGCTACTTAATGGTAGAAGTGAGATTATTTGCAATCTTTATGATCTGCATCCACTTGTCTGTCTCGTCATGCAGACTGTCTAGCTTGATAACATCGACATGCCCCTTAAAGAAGGTTTCAACCCTGAGGTTTCTATCATCCTTATCAGTATAGTCGTTCTTTGAGTCGATCGCATTAAAAGCAGCCTTCATCCACTTGAGCCTCTTCACTTTTTCGAACGTCTCTATGTTGATATAGTCAGTGGCAGTTTTGCTGTCCTTGGTGTAGCGGGAGTAGATTGCACTGATCCGAACGCAGTGGATGACAAGTGCAGCCAAACCAGCAGCTAGAGCCGTGGAAACGGATGATCCTGTCTTTGGTACTGCATCTGATTTGGTCAGTCGGTCGTCATCGCCTAAAAGAACCTTGTGGCCTGGAAGCATATAGTCGACTTTGATCTTGTCGTTCTTATGTGACATTCCCTGGACGTCGGAAGCCCCAATCTTGAACACGCAAGGGGAAAGTGTCTCGCATCCGTACGGATAATATTCTTGCAAAGTCTCGGACCTTTCAATTCCAATGTCCGGCGCAGAACAGAAAACCAAAATCCCAAGATCGTCGGCACGGGACAGAGCCTTCCTCAGACGTTCAAGATCATCCTTGTTGTTCTTATTCAGATGGATCGTCCATGAGATTGAGATTATATCAAACTTCCGTCGTATTGCATGTTCAACTGCCTTATCATATTTGTTAGAGTGGAAAAGAACATGCAGAATTGTGGATAGTAAAGACATACCTCAGCAGCACTCTTGGCTGTAAAGCTTGGCTTCCCAGCATGTTGCAGAATGAAATCCAGTTTACAGACATATATCTTAACCTTGGGGCAGATACGGGCTATCATTTGAGCCATGCAAGTCCCGTGACCAGTCGCAGAAGCGTGGAACGATTGAGGGGCGCCACTCAAATCCTGGTCCTCAAAAGCGTTCCCAAAGCTTCTCCCGGTCCCGATCCTGCTGGAGATCGTTTTGTGCATCAAGTCGACACCATCATCAATCAAGGCCACGGTAACATCCTTTCGCAAAGCCTCAGGTAAACTGTTATCCTTCTGATATTTCTCAGAGATCTCGTCAGGAAACTCGAGATTGTCCAATCCCTTAACAAACTCGTCCATAATATTGAGCCATCGGTAACTCGCAATCGCGTTGTCCGGTTCGTTACCATGCTCTGCTTTGGTTTTTGAACGGGCTTGCGGCTCTGCTCTCCGCCAGCTGCATGAGATGGGTCCGTACTCTGGCTTTCTGTTCTTAAGAAGCCGCCGCCTAAACTCGTCAAGGTTTCTACTTATTTGTTCTTTTGGCTCAAGGTGTTTCTAGCGTCTTATCAGTATACATTGCTTGTTCGATCGCGATCGTGATTCATACCTCGTCCTCGTATATGATAATGCGTTTGAGAGTTTTGATCTCGACAAGACCCTCAGGCTCACTCCACGCCCGCAAAACAGCGTTGCTGCCGCTCCAAGTGAGGTGGAGCTCACGTAGATTGGTGTCCCGACATCCATTGCGGATGGTTTGTGGATCCAAGTCTATCTTCTGCCAATCCAGTATGTCAATTTCAAACATTTTCAGCGACTTCTCTATAGCAGAGTCACTATGTGGAGTGTTGCTCCTATCATCAACTATAACTTTGATGATGTTCTTGACTAACTTCGTTGCAGAAAGCCAATGAAAGAAGTGCCAAACATCTTCTCGGCCGGTGCATGGATTGGATTTCCAGTTGTCGGATTTTACGGTTAAGGGTCGGAATTTCACACGTTGAAGAACTTCATCAAACCTCAAATTTCCGTATGATTCCTTAAAAGAGTGAAAGTCAATAATCTCCGACTCTTTTTGCTGCATAGCAGGGAAATCAAAGTAGAGTTGCTGATCTGATGATATCGGTTAATACCTCGTACATGACCTGTAAATATTGGCGCTCAACACTTACCATTTTCGTTATCCCCATATAGGAACTCTACTGCAGTTCTGTAGGTACGCAAGCCATAAGTTTGCTTGTCCCTAATTGTCGCTGCATTTCTCTGGAAAATCGAGCGTAGATAGTGAAGTTTAAGCTCTTTGGCGATAGTATTGGCCGTTTCCTCCCTCGAATCCTTCTTTCGCTTGGTCGGCCCATCCTGTTTGGAAGATGGAACAGCACTGTCATTTCCCTTGCTCGGTGCAATTAGATTGCCGTTCCTTTCCTCATGATCTTTGACTGGGTTCAGTCCCGTGTTGGTCCGGCGGATTCCTTTCATTTCGTGAGCTGAATCATGTTTAGATTCGCTAACGGCTTTCGCCTTTTCAGGATCTTGTAGTGAGGCTTTGGAAGTCTTTTGGGGGTGTCCGTTCCCTCTCAACTGTTCTAGCTGCCGTCGCTCTTCCTCAAGGCTGAATGGGGTCTTGGCCTCCTTGGTCTCTTTCTTGGCTTTCTCCTTCTCTGGCATAACATTCCTCGGCGCCTCCACAAGACGATCGCGGGGCGCATCCAATGGTTCTTGTACCTTATCCTTTTGTTTAGGAAGACTTTTGGATCCTGGAACTGACCTCTTTTTCGGCGCCTTGTAGTTCTTGCGAGAAGTAACATGATACAGAAAGACCGATCTCATCCCAAGTCTTTGTGACCTGATATCAAATACCACATCGCTGCGATTGAGCAACGCATAAAAGACTGGAAGTCTACTCTTTGTGCACCTTTCATATTCTACCGCATAATGAAGTGGGGTCAATTCATCTTGATCCCGTTCGCCTAACGTGACCTTGGACGCCCTTTCAATCAACTTGATGATAACATCGGTTGGGAGCGTTGATTTTAGAGCCACGTGAATACAATTTCGTTTGCTGTGGCCTCTGAGTCCTATTGCTTCAGCGAGTCGTTCCCGATCAACGTCACCTTCCAACAGAGCCATTATGAAGTGACCTCTCCTCAAGCTAATAGCCTTCATTAGAGGCCCACCTGGCTCATTATCGATATTGCATTCACAAAGCAGTGTCGGAAACTGACGAGCGGCGCGCTCAAACAGCCATTTGTGTGTTTCCGATCCATTCGCCACAAGATGATAGAGTAGGTTATGTTCGTGCAACTGGAGACGGTCCTTGACCTTTTTGCTTTGGGGCCTGATGACCTCCTTGAAGTTGTTGAAGAAGACATCTCGCTCGGCGTCTCGTCTTTCCAAAAGATCTTCTTCTTCCTTGCTGAACGTCGCCGTTGATTTGAGATGCAAATTTGAAGGGCATAGAGCTTCAGCCTGCTGCTCAAGTCTCGGTACAATACCCGCCATAGTATTGCGCACATGTTCAGCGCGTCGGTGAAGCTTTATCTCAATATGAACACCGTCTTCGTCATAATTACCATCGTCATGGTCGTCCTCGTCGTCGTCCTCCTCTTCGTCCTCGTCCTCATACTCCTCATCATCTTCATCGTCGTAAAAGTCCTCAAGGTCAGGTCTGGCAACCTCATATTGGACATTACTGTTACCGTAATTGTCCTTTGGTCCGTCATGCACATCTATATGATAGTCCATGATTGCTTCGCGATCTTAGACGCCTCAAGTTGAACGATTGGGCAAAGTTCATTCAAAAGAAGCAGATGTGCGTAAACATTAAACGAGAGCTTCCTCGCGGGAAACCGACAGCTGCATTGTGGGAAGTATGATAAGCAAGGAAGCACCTCCGCGACTCATACGCCACTTATGACGTGGAATAAATCTGACTGGAACCAGTATTAACGCGCCGACCCACTCATGTCATACAGCATTGCATCCTCTTCGTCGCATCCGTGCGAATCAGACTTTAGCCAAGCCTATACATACATGCAGCACACGGCTCAGCCGTCTTTGGCTTAAATGACAAATGATGTGGTAAGAAATAATTAGGTATTTTCAACCCCCCCGAAAAGGAATAAAGTGCCAACATTACACCCATAACATTACAGACAGCCAAGCAAATCTTTGTGAGAGGCATTTTACAACACTATCAAGACAGTCGAGCGGTTACAACCGGTCCGGGAAATTGGGCCCCGACTGGATATCTTTTCAGAAACACCCCTTTATTTGTCAGGTCTGACTTGTCAAGGGACCATACCCCCAATGGCCATGATTCCAGCTTCTGAAGACTCCAGATGATGCTCAGTGCCGTGACCCAAGCGTTTCCTGCTTCATTCCATCTTGAATGACACTTAAAAATGTTACATCAGCAATTGACTTCAGATCCACCGTTCCCAAGTTCATCGCATCAAATTCGTTCTTTGGGCCCTCCCTCCCTGGGTCATAGAAGACATCATCATCTTTAGGGTCGGTCTTGAAGACGGAGCCCAGTTGAGTCATTGTGTCCGCCACTACCTTTATGGTCATTGAGGCCCTGAATTGTGACATGTCGCGGCGTTTGAGGAGCACAGGCGCCTGCATGTTCGTTACGACCCCGGTCTTTGACTTCGGATTCTCCCATATGGACCATGACACGCTGTTCTTATCACCCCAACTTCGGCCTCTCTTATCAATTGACCCTTTTACAGTCGAGTGCGAGACCATCTCACGCTCGATTGAGTTTTCAGCTTTCAGCTCCCCTCCAATCTGGACAGGGCCCCCACCACCACCAACGTTGATCCCTGCTGACCGAGCCGAGGTTTCCCGTTGTGTGGTTGGCACCACCCCGAACATACCCTTGGGATACGCGGCTTGGACCACTGGCTCAGGCTCCCCCTTCTCCTTTGCGGAGAATCTGACCACCACGTAGGCTTCCTTGATTCTGACAACGGGCCCATTCGGCGTGAAGTTGAAATCAAAGACGATGAGGCTGCAGGGCTGTCTCCCTTCGTCATCGTAGAACCCATGAACGATGTGCTTGTGTTCGCAAGAGATGTCGACTCGTCCATGGCGCTCAATGATATTCATGCGGTGGAAAGAATCGTTTGGGTCATTCTCGGTATGTAGTTTGGATGATTCTCCCTCAGGATATAATGCAACCGAAAATGAAGGGACATTTTCAGCAAATTCAGGGACGTGGGACTCGGGGACATCGTTGCTGTAATTCATGATGGCGGGTTTTGGGAGCTGAGGTGTGAGATAATCGAGATACTCAGCGAAGAATTGCAATTTCATATAGCTATGTACATATACACATAAGATCCCTCTTACACTGAGAGGAGTGGAAAGCCCCGCAATTGTCTTGCATAAACATCCTGGGCAAAGTGCAGAGCAGCTGCTCACCAGACCGAATCTGCTCTTGCCAAGTCAGGCAAATGTACCGAGCCAAGGCTTACTGTACTGCGAAGGTGGAGTGCTGCCTGCTGGTCGCACAACCCTACATGCGGGCGGCTTTGTTTTATCCCTCAGTACGCTCTGACAGCCTGATCTCGGTCCTGGCACCGTCTTTCCCCCACCACACCAGAGTGCACAATTCAATCGGTTGACCTTTTCGACTGCAGCTAGTTTGCAAAGTGAGGACTCTTTGCGGCATTCGTTTCTTAGGCTTGCGTCTACCACCAGAGAAGATACTTAGCAATCGATTTTTTAGGCCGACATCATGGCGAGGACCAGCCTCACAAGGATTAACAAGAATGTGGAGGAGGCTCCCGATCCATCTGTCGAATCTATTGAGTTAATCTACCAGTTTGAGCACTGACAAGTGTTTCAAGGACTGACTCAGTGGCAGTGTCATCGCTATTCCTGGCTTGAACGATACAAGTGATACCTCGTGGCTGGGGTTTGACTCGGAGAAACCAACCGAGCTCCCAGCATGGTTAAAGGCAATAAATTCAAAGATCAGGCTTTCATTGTTTACCTACAGCCTGGAAGACGTGCTCACACAGCCTAGTATCGAAGCTGTCGCCTTGGACCTTCTGGACTTTCTTTCCAAACTACGCAAACCAGCTGAGCAGGTATGATACCCTATCGCTTTTAGCCGCGACCTGAACTCACCTTCCAAGCGACATGAACTCATCTTTTTCTGCCACGATGTTGGCGGGATCATTCTCAAGAATGTGAGGAACAATGATTCTGCAAAAAGCTATCGGGATAGTTCTAACCCGAGTCGAACGGAAAACAGGCACTTGCCATGGCCACTGTTGGCGCTGATAAGTTCCGCAAGTTGGTCGCCTGTACTTATTGCATCGTGAGTCCAGAAGACATACACTATCGGCTCTTTCGTGACTTAGTCATTGATAACAGTTGTTCATGGCCTGCCCACATCGGTTTCGAGCCCAGCGCGATCTGGAAAGCAGCTTTCAGTTGCTATTGAAGCAAGCCACAATACCGTGTAGTATATTGTCTGCTTCCGCAACTAACCTCGTCAACCTCTCCATGCATGCCCATAGGGCCTTCTTAGATGCCAAACTACCGTTAAACATACCTATCATCAACATCTCATCATCCCATGATGTTAAGAGTGAAAGGGTGAGTCACCATCTTATCAAAGGGACATACTGCTTCTTTATTCAGACCTTAATGATACCTTCAGATCTTTGACTCATTTGATACAACAATGTCCCTGTCTTCTGGTGGCTTTGATGAAAAATACCTTGAAGACGTTACCCGCTCGCCGCACAGCTCGCTGGGTGACGATAGCCTCCCTTGGTACTGCAAGTGGTTTGTGGGAGCTGCAGTCGACGCTGGACGAAACGAATCAATCAAAAGCGTCAAGCTTACCCACCTAGATTCCCAGGCCGTTTTAAATCACATGTCACCCGGTGCATCTCTCAGCTCTGGGGACTCGAAAGAGTCATCTAAGATTACCAGCATTCAAGATGTTCCAACGCAGAGAGTCCACGGGAACGCGAGATACTTCTCAGTACAAGACCCAGTTTCGGCTTACGCAACAGCCTTGGCGATCCACAAGCACTTTTCTGATAAATCCAACATGCGTCAATTCTTTGAGTTTCGAGATTGGGACGTCCGATGTAACGATGTCAACTCCATGCTATGCACGTTCCTCGCTGAGATCCCTGTTAGCCGGCAATCAACTAGCCACCCAGACAGTGTTATGAACGGTGGTACTAAGTATCATGGTCGATCACGCACGTTCCTATTCAACACATTCTACGACTACTTGTTACGGAACAGCGCAGGAAGATTCAGTTTCACTTGGGTCCTATTGAACTTTAATGAAAGGGTGACTGGATACGCGTGGCTGATGTCGCTGCTTTGCAGTCTGCTACGAGATTCGGAGCTTGCCTTTACCCTGGTGATCATCAACAGTCGACCTGTGGACTTGTCGAAATATTCAGATTGCTTTGAGCCAGTTGTGATTGATGAAGCGAAAACCCAGGAAGAACTGACTCAGAACTCGCAAGATCGATCGGATGGCCGTGCTACAGAGAGCGAAATCGATCTAGCAGTTATTCCAGAGGTGTTGGAGCTTCTTGTGGACTTTCCTGCTCTTTATCAAATTAAGTCTCGCCTGTCGAAGCTTTTATGCGATCACCAAAATGATCTTGAGCTTGGGAAACTGGTAATCGCTCTCATACGGGTCAGGGCTACTGATCTTGCACCATCACATATTGACAGACTGCTCGATGATCTGTTACCCATTACACCAGAAAGAGTTTTCGAACTTTTTTGGGAAACCCCTCATAGACAATACATTTCCTGGGCAACTAATGTTCTACTAATCTCATGTCGCCCTTTGGCGCTGACGGAGCTATATGACTTGGAGGCAGGAACCGGGTACGGGATGAGTATAAACTTGGTGAGACATACCGGAACATACTCTAGTCTTTCACCAAGAACTGTCTCCCTTCTTCAGGGGATTGTCTCTATCTGCAATGGCGAGGTTTGGTTCTCTCACTGTCGGTTTCGAGACTGGGTCCGATCCAGAATCAGAAAGGAGAGCGAAGACCCCAATTCCGATATTAGTGTTGGCGAAATTGAGGCTCACTATAGAATGGCTCAGTGGTGTGTGCAGCGTATCCAGGGAGCAACCAAAGAAGAATGGGCCCAGTGCCATACAGAGGACGAACATGTGGCTCTACCAGATTCGAGGAATACCTTTCTCACGTACGCCATCAAATACTGGCCTAGACATGCAAGTATGAGCGGGGTGGGCGAGGAAAAGCTCCTCTTCCTTCAATCACTTCTTCGCAATCATGAAGCTATCGAAAACTGGGTCACGGCATTTTGGAGTGCATCGGATCCAATAGACCGGCCCCGTCTAGCGCACACGACACCGGTGACAATTTTGGCTGGTTTCGGCTCAGAGACGCTGGTCAATGCTGTCGTCAATACTAGCAGTGTCGACTTCTTATCTTCGCGCGAAAATTCTATTGGTGCTTTGGTTTCTGCGATGCGAGGCCGGCATTCGAAAATCGTCCAGCGGCTACTTTCGTTGCATCCACTCCAGGGCAGCGACACTATTGATGATCTCATCAATGCTTCATTTGCATCACAGATGCCAGAGGTAGTCTCTGAGTTTCTCCAGATTGTCACCAATAATCCGCAAAGGCTCGCGAATCCGATTACTACACTGGGATGGGCTGCCTACTATGGCCTGGAGAAAGCCGTCGAGGCGCTGACCTCAATCATACCCACTGAAGTCGCTAAACAGTATGGTTATTTGCCGATATATCTAGCATTAAGAAGTTCGAAACTTTATGCAGAAAGCTGTCCGAAGATTATTGAACGACTGATCGAAGCTGGCTATCCGTTGAAAGGTACTCTACCTGGTATAGAGGACTCCAACGCTTTCCATGAAGCATGCAAGATAGGAAACCGAGCACTTGTTCTTTCTTTAGTGGAATCTCTACCTGAAGCCTCATCAACTGTTGATGGGGAAGTGCAGTTGCCGGCTGGATTTCTAACAGGCTTAGAGGCTGCTATGGAGAATGGACACTACCGCGTTGTTGATGGACTATTGAAGTTAGCCTTGGCTAAGAATTGGAGTCATCTGTCAGCGATAGGTGATCTGATAACCGACGGCAGGTACTCTAACCTAACACCTATCTGCTGCAAGGCTTTGATTTCGCATCTCTTCACTCTCATGAAACAATCACAAGAACTATCAACAGAAGGCCAGCCCATCGTCTACAAGGCCTTCAAGGCAGGTAACTTCTTTGTTCTCCCACAATTGTTGACGTTACCACTTGATGTCATGGTCACGGAATTTTCAGGTATGCTCGACGCCGTGGTCGAATCGGGCAAGGAAGAGATTCCGTATCTATCTTCCTTGTTGGAGTCCGGGAAGATGGCTTGTGATTCAAAGACATACGAAGAGGCATTGGCTTCTGCGCTTGGGCGTGCAGCCCATTACAAGAAACAGAACATGGTTGAGGAGTTACTGAAGAATGATCCGCCATTAAACATGCTATCATTCAATGACCGTACTCCGTTGTTTACTGCTGCTTACAGCGGCTATGTGGACTTGGTTAAGATCCTCATCGCAGCAGGTGCAGATGTTGATGCTGAAGGGAACGAAAAGGGATGGACCGCCTTGCATGCGGCCTACGATAACGCCAAAATATCCCGGATCCTTCTTCAGGCGCATGCCAACGTACAAGCCAAAGAAAATACAGGTGAAACGGCGTTGCGGTATGCGTGCCAGCACGGGTATACAGAAACAGTACAAGTACTTCTGGAATATGGAGCCCAACTTGACACTTTGGTCGACCGCAACACCGAGCTTTCGATTGCAGTGTCGCGAGGTCATACTGAGATTGTCGAGTTGCTTCTTGCTGCAGGCGCGAATCCTAGACAGTACTCCGCGGTGGATCTTGAACGTCCACTCCTACACACTTGCGTGAAGGGGAACGATGCTAAAACTCTCAAGGTATTGCTGCTGCATGATGTCTTTCTTGATGAGAAGGACGGCGTTGGAAGTCCTCCGCTGCAGCGTATGAACAATTTAACGAACGTTGATCTAGTGCAGCTGCTCGGAAACCGTGGCGCATCTCTGGAATTACCCACCGATAGTGGATGGACACCTCTGGCTTGGGCGACTGGCTCCAGCAACTACGAAGCTGTCGAGTGGCTTGTCAAGAAAGGCGCGAGTCTTGCATTTCACGTGGAGGTTTATGGCTCATTGATTCACGTTGCCTGTCACATGGGCAACGTCAAGATTGTGAAGCTTTTGCATTCAAAGGGAATCGACATCAATATCAACGATCCGGGAGTAAGCGGCACTCCACTCCACGCCTTGCTCCGTCGCCCGAATGAAGACGTGGCTAAAGCCGAGATTTTTGAGTATTTGATCGGTTTACCTGACTTCAACCTCCATCAATCTTGTGCGTGGTGGGGAGGGCATCTGGCTATTGCTTCCCTCTCTGGAAGCTTCAGTATGGCCAGTACCTTAATCGCAAGGGGCTTGGATGTGAACACGACAGATGGGATGGGAAGGCAGCCGGTTCATTCTGCTCTATACCGCGAGCTCCAATTTGTTCGATTGCTTGAAGAGAATGGAGCAAGTCTGAAGACAACGGACTGCATGAGACGGTGTGCCTTACACTTTGCGGTTGTGGGTGGCCGTCTTGATGTTGTGAAACACGTCCTCAAGAGTGACAAGTCCATGGTCAACCGGCGAGATATCGACAACTGGACGCCTCTTATGTGGGCAGCCAGGTATTCCGAACTCTGGGGCGTAGACACCACTCAGCGCGCAGATATTATAAGGGAGCTCATCAATAACGGTGCCGATCTGACAGTACAAGGCAAAGGCATTGATAGAACTTGGACGGCTCGGAAGGTCGCATGTTACCATGGGCTTGATAGCGAGATTATTGACCTTCTGACACCTGAGGAGGAGAGCTCCTGGGCACATCGTGACAATACAAGAAAGGCACGGAAACTAGGAGCAGCATACTGCGACGCCTGTTTGATGGTAAGTGGAGAATCTCGTCCAGCTTCTTCAGCACGAACCATTGCAAGTTAACAATCAGTAAAGGACTCTTGGGGTGTAGGATATCAGTGTGATTCGTGTCCTGATTTTTTCTACCTTTGTTTCAAATGTTATCAATCACGGGACATGTTACATCCGGAACACCTCTTTTCTAGCTCTGATGAGTCAGCTGAGTATGAAGATGATTCATCTCCAGCAGGGACTGTAAGAAGCTCGGGTAGCAGGTACAGTGGAAGCAACAAAGACAGTTCAGATAGTGAGGCCCAGGAGGAATCAGATGAGGAGCTTGAGTCTACAGAGGAAGTAGGGTGACTATGTTAGCTACTTTATGCTATTAAAGTCACAGATCTTCAAAAGTGGACTTGGTAAGACAGCGGACTGTTACTTCTTATTATGAAATCGTAATAAAACAGCTTGTATGCACACCGAGTATCTCTGGCCCTAGATGGATTAGTTTAGTCTTTAACTGTAAGCTGTTGCTAAAAGAACTACTGGTCTGCATAAGGGGCAAATGTTGTCAGGCACAGCCTCAGCATAAGGCTAAGATGCATATACATTGGTCTATTAGAGATAAAACCTCTTACACACGTGTCCCAGAACCTTCCTTATCTAGTACCGGTGGCAACTAGGGACATTAACTCTATATACAGTACTTCTTCAAATACCGCCAGCCTTAAAGTTACTATTGATAAAACATGCTAGCTAGTAACTATAAGGTTCTATACAGAGCATTAATTTCTATCTTAGGCATCGAATTCCCGGAACCCCTAACTCCCATAAAGTCCCAGTACCACTTACCGCTATCCGAGTTAAGCATTACAGCTTGATTCCCAGATTTAGGTATTATCAATTTAATAAGAGCTGCGTTATAGACCCGCATTACTTATACTAACCCAGCGTTAGGAATCAGTAGACCGAGGCTAACAACAACATAGGAGTTTAGTAAATTTTAATTGCAGGTAAACCCCTGCGTATGCTGACTTGACCGGGGCGGCCGCCTTACTTCAGATCTGCAGATCTACAGCAATCAGGCTAAGGCACGATGATAGATGGATCTGGTGTGCTGTATATCCTTAATCTGAGTACTGCACGGGGAAATAGCGTTATCTCACTCTCCCGATTTTAAAATCCATGGTAGCTAAGGGTCTTCAGATATAAAGTAGCAGATATCATACCCCATCTTCATACTATATATCCGCAGAGCTAGTGTTGTAGTCAGATCTCTTGAATGCTTATACATCGCCGTGGCGTCTTGACACAGCTCTTTACACACCCGAAATTTGATTACACCAGTACTCACATACCATAATAGACCCTTGGACAGTTGGTACGGTCAATGCTATCTTTTGCGGATATGCACTTTTTGTTCTACCCAACGAGGACAATGTTTCTGCCGCCTTGAAAGGGTTTCTGTTCGCAGTACTGCTGGGTAACCCTCTTTGATTGACCTTCAGGATAATTCTATATTCCCGATTGTTCTCTCCGCTCCGGGATATATTTACGCCTGGAGGCCCTCATTGGCTTTGGGGTCATAGGATACGTCTCTTTCAAGAACCGTATTGCTCGCCAGTCAGGGAATGGAATGTCAATCAACGTACCTGACATGATCCGACATGGCTAACCATATTGTTAGGTGCGAGACTGTCAATAACGATGGTCTTGTACGATACTTTGGCTTCTTCAACGCTGAGCGCATCGTTATCGCATCTCCAGAAGCTTTGCATGAAGTACTTGTAACTAAGTTTACTTATTCCCAAAACCAGCAAGCCTTCGCGAAACTGCATTAAAGTTTCTCGGTTCAGGTCTAATTTTATCTGAGGGAGATGCTTACAAAGCCCAGAGACGAGGCATGAATCCTGCCTTTGCACCCCGAAATATCAAGTTATTATACCCACTATTTTGGTGCAAAACTCTAGAGATGATCGAGAAGATTACGCACGATCAAAAACTCAGTGATGGAGTGGTCGAGATAACGGAGTGGGCTTCAAGAATCACTCTTGACCTTATCGGGGTCGCAGGCCTAGGGAGAGACTTTGGTGCGATACAGATAGTATCAGAAGCCTATATCTTTCTCCAAAAGCGCTCTTTAGAGAACACTTCTCGTAATGAATCAATTGCGGGTACGTTACTATATCAATTTTAGCCAACAGTCATTGACAGGTTTCAATAGTAGTTTTGCGAGAATTGGAATACTACAGGGGTATGCTTCGGACACAATAACCCAGCGTAAAGGACTAACACCATTAGGAACCATGTTTCTAACAACTAATCTTGCGGGAAAAATTGATGAAGCTATGGAATCACAAGTCCATGTGCACGTCAAGTTTCAGAGACTTCCTCCAGTGTCTCGCCAGACTATCTGGTCTAACTTCCTGGAGGAAATGACAGTATATGGCCATACTATTTCCAACGATGAAGGACAGGAGCTGGCAGCTTGGACTTTGAATGGCCGGCAGATCAAGAACGCGCTTCACATGGCTATTAAGTGGTGTGCGTAGAACAAGGAGCCTATTGATTTGAATGTTGTGGAGCATGTTATCAGACTAACATGTCCCACTGCAAGCAAATCGAAACCGCTATTAGAGGTTATTAAAAGTGATAAATAGGTATAGCTTTTCTAAGAACAAGGATTCTTGCTAGAGCTAGCTCAATTAGAACGCAAGAATGTAGCCACTAACCTACCGAATTTCACTCTAACTTATAAAGGACTAGCAGTGCTAGCTGCCCTGGATTACGATAAGAGAGGCAGATAAGATAGGTCTAGCTACCCTGAAGCTGCTGGAGAGCTTAGAATATCTTTTACATAATAAGCTACAAGGTATATATATTTCTAGTATAAGTATACTTAGTTATAGTCTATAAGTAAAGTCTTAGGTTTTAAACTGTAAAGGATTCCTAGTAAGTTAGCTGGTGGGCTTTTTATGAGAGTTATCTTTTCCTATAATTGAGAACAATGTTTGTTTCCAGCTTCTGATACCGTATAGGGAGGGGAACCATCGGATAAGCGGATATTCCGAACGCCGATCTGGTCAGCTTCAGGTAAACCGTTGAATCAGGCATTTTAGCCTGCCGGGACTACAGCCTTGCCATAGAACAACATCAGCCATACGCAAAAATCCTCCATTCCCTTTTGCGCTGTTCAGCCTTCGAAGGAAATGTAGCTTGATGCCAAGAAGAGCTGAAAAGAGAAGGCGTTAGTAGTTCCAATATCTCGACAAAGACTAACTGCGTTCTCAATGCCTTTTCAGGGGCGAATGTCTTTAAGTCGAGCCAATTGGCTGAACGCGTGACAAGCTGAGGCCATGGCTTGCGCCATATTGACCCGTGTTACCAACTTAGCTCAGCCGCAGTCGCAGGGTTGAGTCAATTGAGGCTCTAGAACATTACCATCGGCGGTTAAATATCGCTGATGAGTCCCAAGTAAAAATCTAAACAGTTTTAATCTGTCATGACCTACGAACTTTGAAACTACATTCACTTGAGCTCACTCGCGAACCTCGAGTCTTATTGGAAATTTCACCATGCGTCTCACTATCGCGCTTGTAGCGGCGATCGCTTCCGGTTCCGCGGCCCTAGTGGAACCAACGGTTGCCAATCCCAGATCCACAGTACAATCTGGGCCAGAAATCACAGCCCATCCCCTTGAGCCGCGGGACATCATTGGAGATCCCACCCAATGGTACAAGGTGCAGACTACAGCTGAGCCAGAGGATTCCCTTTTGGTCGGTTTACGCAACTTCACTCAGGACAACGGTGACGTTGATACGTGTAAGTCTAATGAGCTAACGCCTTCTTTGAAGAATTTGCTGCTGACACGATTTGATACTAGACTATTTTGAGTGCGTTAATGCACCGTATACAGTCATCTCCGGGTATGGAGGCTGTGGCCGTGATGACCTGTATACCTCCTGCTCCAGTAACGTGGCCGCTGGTATAGATGGCGACAGTGTGATCTGGTATGACATTCTCCACAATATTTGGTCCTTTGTTTAATGCAACTGCTGACCTTACGGGATCTAGCACAAAACGAGGTTCTCTCTGTGTCACATACAGTATTTTTGATGACTTGGATGCCACCACTTTTACACCTTTCCTCGGTTGTGGTGACAGAGGAGCTACGAACCTGGAACTCGCTCGCGCTTGGACTGGCTCTGCAGTAACTGAAACAACAAAGGCCTCGGGGTCAAGTTCGGACACCAGCACTATCACGGATTCTAGCGGGATACAGAGTAGTGGCACAGGTAACGCTCAGCCAACAGAGACCAACGCAAGTTGTAAACAGGGATCCACTACTTACTTGCAAATGTTCATTGGACTCCTATTGGTTGGCGTATTGGTTGTATAGTCTGAGGTTCAGGTATTGCACCTACGGTGTGTGGTCTGAGTATAGATCCCCCTAGCTACTTAGACAAGCTCAATCTTCGTCCAGCTCAAGTCCTTAATCTGTGGTACTTGCGACCAGCTTAGCTTTGCAGCACGACTGTCATCCACAAACATTGGCAACGATGTTTGTGCATTTGCGTACTGAAGGAATGCTGCCTTGTAAGCTTGCTCTCCATCCGTCTCTGATGTTCCATGAGCTCCCACCTCTTGATTTGAAACACTTTTCAATACCATACAGGTAACCTCATGGCTATGTGAGGCAACTTGCCAGAAACATGCGATCCTCTTGAACTGACCCTCACCTATATACTGCACTACCAGCCCATGCATAACTGGCTCTAGAAAGCAATAGGGAGCTTGGTCTTCTTCACCCTTGAACGCTACTAGCGGGACCAAGAAGCAGGGTAGCGAAGGGTCATACTGTTGGCTGGACTGAACAACCATCAGATCTGCCTCTTCAAAGCTTGCTTCGCCGAATGTAAAGATGTCTGGTATGAGTCGCACTGGGAGACAAGAAAACTGTTCTCCTCTCGCCTTTATGTCTGCATACCGGCAGAGGAACGCACCGTTGATAGAATCAGGAACATCTTCTGCCATCTCCTCTCTGTTAATGCTTATCCGTATAGGAAGACAATTAATATACAGACTGGCGCCTGTAAAGAATGTGAAGGGATCTTTATTTGTCCCTGATGATCTCAATTTCGAGTCAACTAGCAAAGCCATAGCGAATGCGTTCTTTGCTTTAAATGAGCATAAGTTCGAGAAAAGGAGTTCTGGATCTCGCGGGATTGGACTTGGGATAATTTGCTTGGAAGAACCTAGCCAGAGCCAAGAAGGTACCTCAAGACTGCCGGATGACTCTGTCAATTGAGTGATGTCATCTACAGCCAATGTCCACCAGAGCAGGTCCTGTATCCAGTATTCGATCCAGATACCGGAGAAATAGGTATGACCGGTCCGTTTAGCAACAGACCGAGCAAGACCTGATATGGCCACTAATTTGTCTTCTTCCCGTGTTAAACTGCAACCGGAATAAGCGCTCATGACGGATGGCCATAGGCGCCCTGTCCCAGCGGTAAAGGCTCCTTGGTCGCTCCATCGGCCACCCCAATCGCTAAGATTTTGAAGGACGGCCTCACTAGCGATATGAGTATCGCACTCCCAGTATACCTGTTCGTTTCCCAGGTAGACGATTCTAGGCGAAAGAAAGCGTTCTTGCAAAACCCAACCTCTTCTGTTGATCAGAGAACGAACAACGTCAACTCCAAAGCCGTCTTGATATTTCACAAAGGCCGGACTGTTGGTGACGGTCGAAGACTCCTTATGATATGTGTCGCTAGAAGCTAGAAGGTCCGTAGGTGGGGGATATGGGATAGTTTGAGGGATGATGTCTCGGAATAGACTGCCAGACGAGTAATCCCAGCATATACTTAACGTAAGAAAGGCATTTTCGTATATGTCTGCCATTATGCCTGCTTCTTGTCGAAAGTCTTCATCCGAGTCCTGGAAAATACATAATGAGTCAATCCAAAGATAGTGAATACCCATGGCGCGAGAGATTAAGATGATGTCTTGATAGTGCTGTGGTAGCTCTCGGTCGTTGTAGGCACTCTGACACCCATAACCACCTTTATGTAACAGCTTTGGAGTGCCCTTTGCCCATCGGTGAGAAAGCGCAACGTATTTCCCATATTCTTGGGTATCGCCGTCGGTCTTGATAACGGTCCACCGATTCGACTTACTACTGCCGATATCAAGTAGACGGCTAGGAAGTATTGAGCTGGAGGGGCTTCGTTGACGGCACGTGCTGTGGGTGTTTACGCAGTCGGTTGCCCACTTGTTGGCGAGTTGAGCCACTGTTTCAGGTGTATGTAGACTTTGAATTGCGGTGGATGGCCCTTGCTCTGTGTTATTCGGCGGTTAGCAAGCTATCTTATAGCGAAAACATGGAAGTGATAAAAAGCCACTTACCCAAAAAGCAATGCCCGGTGGTTTTCCAAATATCAAAACGGGGATAATAGAGACATTTTTCTTGCTTGTATATCCTCAACTCCAAACTATAGCATGAACGCTCCACTCTATAAACGACGGAGCAGATATAGATTTCGATCTGATCATGAGTTTCGGTTTTTGGATCGGCAAGTGGTGAGGACCGTATAAGGCGCCACAGCGACCAGCAAATGGGACAATTCTGACTTAGGGATTCAAGAAATACTTCCCAGGATTCATGCATAATCTCGGCCACATCAACAGTGGAGAGCATCACGACGGGATCCTTATATAGCCAATAATCGGTAACTTCCTCGTTCTCCCATTTGCGATCTTCACACACACGCTGGCAGATTGTGCAAAGACTCATGATAGCAAATCTCAAGTCTCCCGAATTATCGTTTTAGTATGAAAGATAGAGAGGTATAATAAGGTTAACGACACTGATTCTCAATTGTTGCAAAACCTGTTCGACATTGATACTCAAGAGTGCAAAGATTCATATCAAAATGTGAGCTGACGCTCTGAGGGGTTAATTTGAGACAGGGGGGCTGATAAGATAAGACTCGAAATATGCCGTTAGCAGGTACCAGATCTAAAGAGCCCCGTAAGCTGCCAAGGCTATACAATAACCGGAACTGGTGGCTCCCCTTATGGGAAACTGCAAACATAACCGTGACTACGTGAAGGCTCAATACGCAGCTGCGCGAAACATTACGCAGGCACGTTACCTAGATTCCCTCCCTGACAACTGGTTTCCATCTTGAATTACCCTTTCAAACACTATGGCTCCAATGCTCACATGTGACCTTTTCTATTTTTTTCTCTTGCCTTGCATTGCGCTGATACAGGTTCCTACACTGGTGAGACCTGTTGTAAAATGCTGAAACCACGAGGCTGTTTAAATGATGGCTTAAATCACCTTGTTTTATCAGGTAAGTATTGCCAGGGGATCCTTTCACTAGATGTATCACTAGCACACCCTAGACAGAAGATGTTCATTTTTATCATTTCACATAAAAGGCTACTGAAAGTTGAATCATGACAGGCGATCTAAAGACTTACCCTCTTCTTGTCTCTCAATCTAGCTAACCATTTTATAATCTTTGCCTTTCCAACGAAAGCAGTGATAGCTGTCGTAGGAGTAACTGTTGCAACTGACTCTAGTGTTTTTGAACGAGCTCTACCGAACACAACAACTCCGTTCGTTGGAAGATTCAAGTTTGTTCCCTGCTGCTCTTCCTTTACAGCGATTAACTCCTGCAATCGTTCATTGCACCTGGTTCCCACGTTGAATTGACAATGCTCTTGAAATAGGGATGCTTGATCGGTTGGTTGCCATCCCCACTCTGCTGTCAGCCTCGTTTTTGGCTTAAAGCCGCCGTATCGTTGGGCCATGAGTTTCAAGCAGGCCAAGCTGGCTACCAGGTAGCCCTGGTGTTTCAAAGAAATATTGCAGTTCGCACATAGAAGACCTGAAGGCGTCGTTCCAATGACTTCTCCGACACCTTTGCAGAATAACACTGGTATATTCTTGTCCACGGCTAGACCAGTCCAACCTTTATCTGATGGACCGCGTTTGTCCTGTTTCAAAGAGAATTCCAGTGGCGGACGCGTCAGGAAATCTGTGACTTCCCATCCAGATATCCCCCCGGATTGGTAGCCTAGGACGCCTTTATCCTCATGTAGTGCGCTTTGTTGTGCCATCATGCAACCCCTGATATCGTTCCAGAACCTCATGATCAAATGTCTCAGCTCAAAGTCAGAATCATCGTCTCGACCCTCCTTCCTGAGGACCTTCTTACGATCTTCTCGGAGGATCCTGTCAACTTCCTGAAGATATCCCGGGCCCCGACTTGCATATCGGAAGTTGGCAGCAATTCCTTTCGACTTGACCCACACATGGGCCATGTGAAGTAGAAGTGCTTGGGCGGGTACCAGCCATCCGCATTCATCCCCACAATCCCACAGAATCATAGACATCCTCTCTATTGTATCCATGACACCAAGATACTCATCTGCGGCAACGGCATTGACGATGTTATGGGCATATCTGATGTTGGTCTCGAATTCAAGGGTGCCAAAGCCCAAACCCCCGGTACCCGCCGTCACGTTCTCAACCCTTGCCCCTACAATGGTAGAGGCATCAGGCATGGGCGTTTCGAGGACATTCAGAAAGTTGGAGGTGGACGTGGCTAGGCGGAATTCAGAAACTCTGCAATATCCCACAAAATGTCGCGATTTTGCTAACGTGCGTTCATGCACATCATCAGCCCAGGAACATTTCGATTCAGCGAGATAATCCGCGCCGTCAAAATATTGCTGACGATCATCGCTCGTCTCAAAGTGCCATTGAATGCATTGTGGACCCTGATCGTCTTTGGTCTTCTCCGAGAACTGACCCATGGGAAAGAGGAATGACGAAAACCCGTAGAAGGCAAGACGTTTGTTTGCAGCCAGGAAGGTTGAAACCTGACTTAGTTTAAGCATCGCGGCATAGGGCAGTTCAAGTCCAATTAGATTGAATCTGGGCGGGGTAGGGAATCCATGGGCAACGGCAGCATTTCTAACAAGTCGATGCCAGCAAATGTCAGGTCCAGGGGTGACAGCCGAGGCATCTATCAGAGCCCCCGCCTCGATAAAGAATTGGATCCCCTCCGTGGCAACGAAATCAACTTCAGACAAAGCCACCCCTTCGACACGAGAGCGAAATGCGGCCGTCAGCCATGCAAGTTGCTGGGCAACTTTGACAATTGTCTCCTCGGAACCAACCACAGTAACTGTGATACTGTTTTGGTCTTTCTTATCTTCCCTAATCATGAGTGTTGAATCGGGATTTTCTGCTTATTAGTAAACAGGGTATAGTAACAAGCGTATTTCGACTTACCGTAATTCTTTTCTTTGAGATACTGTTCGATGTGGCTGCAAATGTCGTACTTGCCAGAGGATATGTCACTGGCGGACATCAAATCGGATTCGGGCCATAGCCATTTGATATAATCCGCGCAGCATGAGGCATAAGCATTCAAACCTGTCCCGCTCACGGTAAGGACTTGACTAATATCTGTGAATCCGTCCAGGTCACTCGTGATGTAGTCGAAGAGATCCCAGCTCACGTGAAAATCCGCAGTATATAGTCCTGGAGCTGTCAGTGGTAGAATGAGTAGCACCTCATCGCTGATGATGTCCATGATATCCTGCTTCAGTAGTCTGCGTATACGCAACCTCAGCCTTCCGAAAGCCTTTCCGCCCATCAGAAGGTCTATTGCATCCAGGGCTGGGACTGTCTCTACTTTGGGATCTCGAGCTTTCGCAAAGCTTTCAGGAGGCGGCTCGATCGCGAAATGGTCGGCCTCCCCTTGACAAATGAGCAGTAGCTGCTCGACGAGAAAGTCTATTTCTCCCAGGAGCATGGAATGAACCTGCTGAAAGAAGTGACTCTGTGGTGATTCTGGAAAATAGGCTTCGTGGTTGTGGCGCTTTGCACCTTGAAATTCGGCACAATAATCTTCAAGGACTTTTCGCAGCCCCGAAGAAAGATCTTGGTCGTTAATCGACAGTCCTCGTTGCTGAAACAAGGTTGGGTCGAAACCAACCCGTAAACTCCGAAGGATTTCGGTCACGAGACCTCTTGAGTCTATGAACTGAAGACCAGTATCATCCGGAGGCCCCAGGGACGTTTGCGAGCCCTCATCGCCCTCTTCCACGAACTGCTGTTGAGTACTCTCTGAAGACATCGCTAAGCCTATCAGTCTCTGCTTCGTGACACTCCTTTCAGACATCGCAAAGCCGGGTAACCCTCCTAATCTCTCTTCTATCCCGGCCAGCCATGCCTGTCTATTATCATATCTCCTCCGGCCTCGTCGAAAAGACTGTAGCGATGTAGCTGGCGTTGGGACTCCGGACGATGGGTCAGTAAAGACGCTGGTTTCTCGAGACGGCTCCGAGGACCCTGAATCTGGACTATTCGACCTTTCCAAGGGTGGATCACCGGTGTTGGACAGACCGTGTCTATCTGCATCTTGATCTAGTGCGATATCTCCTGGTCGCGATGGTACAAGGACATTTTGATCTAGTACGTCATCCCCTGGACGCGGTGTTATCGGGACATCTTCGTCTACTGCGTTGTCCGTCGGGATCGACGTTAAAAGCGTATCGTGGTCTACTGCAGTGTCCTCTGGAATGCTTGTCAACAAGGCATCTTGTAGTATGTCGTAATCGTAATCTGAGCTTTGGGGAGCATCCATGAGCGATTTTGACTGGGGTAAGGTCATAAATGGCCAGTATTCTTCTGGTTGGCCGAGTGAGCGTGGAAGACTCTGTTTATATGGAAAATTTGACTTTCGAACAGGCTGACAATATGTTGGCCTTGATTTCGCCGCAGAAAGAATCCTCCCCAAGGCCGTCGTGACCTGTAGCATGGAGGATCTGTCCTCCGGCATCGGGATCAACATGCTGTCCTCAATAAGGTCGAGAAAGGCATGTAAAGCTTGAGTAGAGTGCTGATGGCACCGCAAGTACTTAATCCACTGTCTAAAATTAGCCATTGATCCCTCTCGTTTCAGAGGGTGTTTGGGTATACCTGAAGGACAGACGGTTTGACAACAACAGAAGGGATATGGAAAACATAACTCAGGTTGAAGAACTTGTCATCTCGATGCCCAGTGATAGCATCGTCGTCCCGTTGACGTGATGTGCGAAAGTCCTCGCGCACTATTCCATCGGGAGCCGTGAATCCTCGCCCATGTTCAAGATTTACAGCGTCTGAGCCAAGAAGATACCACGTTACAAACTCAAGAAAGACGCAACCCAGAGTCCAGATATCGTACTTCTGGCTGACGTTCCGTTCCCCATCAAGAGCCTTTTCGGGAGGACGATAGGTTCGAGAATACGCTACCATGTACATCGGCTCATAATCGGCTTTGGACGAGTGAAAGCGCGCCAAGGCAAAGTCGGCGACTACCAAACGACCTGGCGGCTTCTCCTCGTCTTTGAAGAAAAGGATGTTCTTTGGTTTAATATCGCCATGTCTGCCCTTGTCTACCTCTCCTTGAATATGGAAAGAAGGGTTGTTGTGCACTCTTTCAAGACCCGAAGCAATTCCATGACATTGCTGAAGCATCCATATTTGGTCATGCAGAGAAGTTGAGTCGGCTTCATGATTCTGCCAGTACCATTGAAGGTCACCTTCGGCGCAAGGGAATATGAGATAATTTGTCGATCTTAGTTCATAGGAGTACAGCAATTGGATGAGACTTTCATGCCCTGGGTTTGGAAAGCTGAATCGAAGTAAGGCCTCTCGCTCATGTTTAAATAAAACAGTGTCTGCTGTAAACCTTTTAACGGCGTAGCGGTCTTCGGATCCCTAACTCATAGTTAGTTATCATCGCTCAAAATGTTGTTCTCTATGTACATACCGTGCGGTTTCCCCATCTTTGATAGTCTGGATGTATCCTTACTTTCGAGACTTGACCGTACGCACCTATTTGCGAGCCATCTAATGCATCTAAGAATGGCATACGTATCGAGCTTTGAAAGACCTTGTGCTCCATGCATTCGAAGTCAATAACAGGGGCTAGAAATAAATATTGAATTCTGACGAATTCATCGCAAAGTCTTTCTGACCAAGTGTTGAGGATACCGCTTGACTTTAAAAGCGGTAAATCTGCATCCCAAACATTATATGCGATAAAGTCGTGAAGGCGCTTGGTTTGCTCAATATGAAGAAGCGTGGCAAGTATCTTCACGCGACGGGCAACCTTTTTTGGGCTGAAAATTGCGTCTAGGGTGATGCTGGGTCTGTTGGGGTAGTGCTCGTAGATTTCGTGAAGTATATCTTCGACATTTTCTGGGCTCAGAATTTCTTCCAGCGAGACTTCCGGTACAAAGCCTTCTAGCTGTGTGTGAAACTCCGGGGAAGGCTTTACTGCCTCGCGTATGCTTTTACCAATGATATGGCTTGCCGGCCGTGCTAGCACTACGTCGTTCTTGTTAGCATCTCAATTTTCACTATTGGTGTCGGCAAGCTCGGATTGACACATACTAGACGCAGCCATGTTGCGAGTCAAATTGAGTGAAGCGACGAATTAGTTACGCGGGGATAGAGAGACGGAAGGAGTATTGAGAACAGAGATGCAAATTCTGACAATGGGATGAACAAAAGAAGAAAGCCAGAATGAAGGGAAATCTTTGCGCATAACACCAGAGCCTTGTTTAAAAAGGTTGATCAGAATGGCAGTTATCCCATCCCTGTACCATTGTATGTGATACGTGGCTGAAAATACACAGCTGACCAACTTCGTAAAAGCCTCACAAATTTCAATTAGGGGTGGGGGGTTGCATAACGCGCAAAATCAATAAAGGTTTATAGCGCTATCCATGCCATCTGAGCCACTGCATGTCACCCGGCGAACGATAATGGTGTTGCGACAAGGGGATTAAGCGCCCACAGGCTTGGCAAAGAGCCTTGGGTAACTCCGGCTTCGGCTTGTGATGTGCAGCTTATGTACGGTTTCTGGGGCTTTCACTGTGTTTGTTGAATGACCCTTGTGGCATGTTTTTCCACTTAATGCCTACAGGTGAAGACGCGAATTTTCAACACAGGGAGACGGAGGCTGACACATGGATGATTACAATAGGTCAGCACTGCCTTCATTCCAAGACATGCAGATCGAGATGGGTGAGGCCTACCGCCCAAACACCAATCAGACTCACTACAGTGCGGGTACGAGAACCTGGTTCCAGTCCTGTTGTGCGTGGCGCAGTGGACTCGCAAGCATCTGACATCCAATTGTCCGCGACTAGCTGTTGTACAACATGAATAACCTGATCCCGGTCTGACACGGCAAGACCATGCGCAGCGAGAGGCAACCCGCGCCGTGAATGTTGCGTACCTTTGGATTGACTCCCTGTGTGTCATCCAAGACGACCCAGAGAACTGGAAATTCGAAGTAGGTAGGATGGAAGATGTCTTCAGCTCAGCGTACTTCACCGCCGCGGCAAGCTCTTCAACATCATCATTGGACGGCTTCTTAGGAAACACAAGTGAATAAGACGTCATCTGCACCAACACTGCTGAAGGGCCTTTATATCTCGCTGAGCCTACTGATGATTTCCACGGCGAGGTTGAACAGGGCATTTTGAAAACACGCGGTTGGGTCTACCAAGAGCCAGCTTTATTTTGCTGCACTATTTCTTTTTCTTTTTCTCTTAGATTTCTTTTAGTTTTTTCTTTTTTATTTTTATTTTTATTTTTATTTTAGTTTTTTTTAGTGTTTCTAAGGTGTAAGTCTCTAATATACTAGTCAAATTAATACAAGATATTTTATCGTACAATTTATTTGTAAAGCAAGTTTACTGTAAATATGGTTGCAGGTATAAAGGGAGACTTTAGTACAGCTACCGAAGTAAGTTGAATAAGACATAAAGACGGTTTAAGTAATTAACCCGATCTGGTGGCGAGTCGGGGATTCTCGGTAACTCTAAATTTCCAAACTATAGGCTCCAGCAATATACGGAAGTATACCATTGTTGCAATACTTTTACAAGACTTATAGCGGACTCAACTTTACAAGCTTGGCAGATCGCCTCAAAAGCCATGCTTGGTTTGGAAAACCGTCTTGGCCGCACATTCCGATCACGAGCGGAGTATGGTATTCTCTCCGTGTATCTCGAGAGGCTAATTCTTTGGACATGCGGCCAGTTAGACCCCTCTTGGTGATGGATGTCGTTTATGGCATGGACTCCAAAAGCTTCAAATGTGTAGTAGTTAAAATGAGAAAGGTGGCTGAAGGGGACGGCACTATGAATCAGTACGTTCTGCTAATAACACAAAGGTCACATGGCCTTTTGAAGCGAGTCGGTGCAGGGACCCTTCTAGATATTCACATTAGTACAGACACTGAACAAATTCATATCATCTAGCTAGCTTACTCATACATAACTCTGCTCTCTCCTATGATCTACAGTCCCTTCCCAACCACTCCTGCACAACCCTCTGAGCAACTTCCATCCCCTCCCGAACAACCTTGGCCGACTCTTCAGCAACCTGATAAGCAGTCTCACTCGCAGCAACAGCCTTCTGTGCCTCCTCCATCTCCCCATTAGTAGCCATAGCGACAGCCTCTTCAGCTCTTCGCTCAGCAGCACCACCAGCCCATGCGGCTCGGCGCTCTGCATCTTGAACACCGGATACAGTATCACTTAGAGACTTGGAGGTGCTGGAAGCTGTTTCAGCGGTAATCTCAGCGCTGACACGGGCTGCTGCGTCCTGTTTCGATGCGGACTCGGAGTCGCGGACTGAAGCTTGGGCGGCGCGGATGAGAGCTACCATTTCTCGGGCTCTGTCGTGGGCGTTCTCTGCAGATTGCCTGAGGAAAGTGGCCAGGCGTTCGTTCTCTTCCTTTCTCTTGTCATCGGGCTTCGTAGCATCTTCGCAAGCGACCGCCGCATCTATGACTCTTCGAGCTTTGATGATAGCGTCCTCAGCTGGGGCCGTGGCCTGTCCAACAGCAGCCCACACTCGAGCGGCGCAGTCGTAGAAGTCTGAGATTCTGATAGAGTTTGCCTTGATAGCATCACGTCTTGCTTCAGCAGCAATTTGAATCATCTGCTCTTCATACTTTCGCGCGGCAGCACCATAGTCGCGAGCTTCCTCAGCTGCTGCTTTGGCTCTAGCTGCGTTCTCAGCAACATTCCACGTGATCGTGCGGACCTTTTCTCGGTAGGATGTGTGGACATGAACGCAAGTGCCGATGGTGACACTGATGAGACTGAATACAGTGATAGGAAGGAGTGAAAGCGAGAAGAATGGAAGGACGGCGGTGAGAGACCACCAGTTGAGCACGAGCCAATATGTCTCAGCGTGCTCGAGGTAGCAGAAGCGAAGAGGTCCGGAGACCTTACTAATGGGGGCGAAGAGATATGTGAAAATGGATATGACGGTGGTGACGGTCACGAAAAGAATCTGCGCCCAAGGCTCGAACGGCAGAGAGAAGTCGTAGTATACGGACAGATGGTACGCCAGAGCAAGCAAAGACCCAACTGGAACTATCAGCGACATATACTTCCTCTCATCGTTATTAATCCTACCTTTTAGGTATGTCCCAACATTGTTCGCCACGGTCTTAAGAGAGTAGAACGGTGCCAGGACGGCAGCAGTCCAAGTAGTCTCGTCTTTCGGCTGGCCGTTCGGCAATGACCAGATGCTGCCAAAATACAGAGCGATGATAAGAACAAGTGGATTCGATAATTGGGACAAGATCAATGACTTGACATCAGGGAAAATTGGGGTCTGATTCAGAACAAGTGCGACGAAAACAACAGTCTTTAAATGAGGTGCAATTGTCCTTGACAGGGATTCGAGCGCGGAGAACAAGTCCTCGCTGCCGTTTTCCGAAGACATGGCTACTGTGGTTAAAAGCTTGAAAAGTCTTTGGAATTTGAAGAATTACGTTGAAGACATCGACTATTTTTATAGAGGTCTTGAATCAGGAAGTGAGGCTTGCAAAGCCCAATATGCATGTATATGTAATGCACAGCTACGTGTATACCCCAGATCCCCATATCACTGGCCCAACAATCTCCGTGCAGTATCCCTAAGCGGGTCTTTGGGACTCAATTTCTACCTATAGATATGTCTGTCGCGTTCGATCTCTTTCGATTGGCGACCGACTCGCTTTTGTTTTGATCTTGTTCCAAGTTTGGTCCGCATCGGGCTCTGACGCGGCCTGACCGAGTGGGGATGGCCTCATTGCCACGTCGCGGGCCTCAGCATTGACATTCAGTTAATGGACGTGATTTCATTTTTCCAATTTGTTGATATCCGCATAAACACGATTATGTCTTTTATGAAGGTCTCTTATTGTTTGCCTTTGTTTGGTTCTGGTATGTTTGATTTCACCGACTGATCCCAACGTTTCCACCTTCGTGCATACAGATATTTGTCGGCTACAATTGAGCCCCATTTCTACTGCCCTCCAAGGCTTAGGCTATCATAATAAAATAGCATAGTTGCTAGTCTGAGATACCATAAAGTGACCAGATTATTTCGTCTCCTATGCCTCGAGCGGTCGATTCTTCTGATACCCTATGGATATCATAACAAATTGGGCTGTTCAGCCGGTGGACCTTGTAGAGGTTAGTCCGGGAACGCCAGTCACAAAAACACATTACCCTTTCGGGCCTTTCGGGCTGTATTGCTGGGCATGGTCACTTTTGTACTGAAGCCTCTCTGTATTTTTCATTGATCCCAAACAATTATTGATCGCTTTCATTAATCATAGTGTTTTGTTTTTGAGATTTTCCGAGGTGTAAGTCCCCAATATACAGGTCAAACCAACACAATCATAGTGCTCTGATGGGTTCATTCACCACTGGGAAGTAAAGACAGGACAGTGTTCAGTTCATCCATACACAGCCATCCCCAACATTCACATAGCTACCTATTTACAGTATCCGACATTGGGGTCCGAACTAGAACGATCGATGTCAGATAAAAGGCTTTCGTGACATATGTCTAGTTTGCCATGGTCCCTTTAACTCTCGCGGATAGTACTTTTGACATTTCACCACCACCTGCACCACGACTATATTTTGTTAGGTGATACTTTTTACGGTAATCAACTAACCATGGAACACGTTCCGAACTTGGAAGTATTCCTGCTATCATGTCATTGTGAAACCTCGTTGGAAGTCAGCCTTGTTGCTACAACGGTCATCCTGACCAGCTCTGGGATATCTGGTGTTTCTGAAACCTGTCATGGAAGCCATGTCACGTGGCTAGACTTTTTTCCGACGCTTCATGGGCCTGACGGTAAGCTATAACTGCTCGTATATGCATCGTGTAATCCTGTTAATTCCTCAATGCATCACTGAGAGTAGAGCAAAAGCAGTACCCAAACACCCAGTCGTGCATATCGTAACACCGGACGGAACCCAGTTTTGCCAGCGCCGAAGTTGGGTCCGGCCTCCCTATATAGATCTTCTCATGTGACGTTCACTGAGCACGCGACCAATTGCCCGAGTTGGCTCTGATACACCACCAAGAGATCGCCAAGCTGTCAAGCGTGACGGACGGGACGGAGCACCGTAAGCACGCCAAGACAGTACACACCTGCCAAGATCTCAGCTTAATTGACGATTCCCGCCAAGAGAGGCCAAACCCATTGGTTTCCACGAAGTTTCAAGATGAATTGGCGCAGTGAGAATTTGCGCCACGAAAGGCATACACTAAACAAGACGTCACGCCCTAAATATGCCTAAGCGACAAAATCAATGAGAATCGAGAGTGTGAGGACTACGATGAATCCTGGTTAATGTAAATCAAGTCCGAAATGATGAGTTTCGGATACACAGCAGTTTGAGATATTTGAGTAAAGAGAGTATATCAATCAATTAAATAGTACGTTAAACAGTTTTGACTTCGGTATCTATGCAATCATGCCCCATCTATATCCAACCCATTCCAACTCCCACATTAAACGACAGAATGGTATCAAAAGAGTGCTTTTAGAAGTGAGGAGTGTTGAGAGCAAGACCCATAAGACATCCACCGATAAGACCGGCGATAGGGATGGTCATGATCCAAGAGAAGACGAGGAGGAAAACTCGCTTCCAGTTGACAGCCTTGAGGCTGCCGTTGCAAAGACCGACACCGACGGTAGCACCGGTGATACACATGGAGGTAGAGACGGGAAGCTTGTACTGGGAGAAGACAAGAACGGTGATGGCAGCGCCCATCTCCATGGAGGAACCACGAGAAGGAGAGTGGTAGGTGATCTTGTTACCCATAACTATTGCGAGTTAGTGATGTTTTCCATTGATAGAAATTTGGAGTGGGACTTACCCTTCATGATGTTGTATCCGTAGGTGATGAAACCAATGCAGATCATAGCAGCGACGACACCAATCTGCCACAGAGGAACCTCGGCCTTCTTCTCGGCGGGGCGGCTAGTAGACCAAGCAGCGTACATACCAGCCCAGACACCAACAGCGTTACCAACATCGTTGGCACCGTGAGCGAAAGAAGCAGTGCAGGCAGTAATGACTTGGACGAAGGAGTACAAGTACTCAACCTCGTTGGGGTACTTGGGAGCATGCTCGTAGACGCGCTGCATACGGCGACCTTCAGGTGTAGCCTCAATACCCATCTGGGCAGTGTGGATGTCGTAGTGAGCACCGTAGAGGAGGGCGACGACGATTTGAGCTGGGATACGCTTGACGACAGCGATCAGGTTGTGAGTCTCGTGGATGGAACCAGCACCGATGGGGTTGGCGTGAAGAGTTCGCATGGCCCAGCCTAGAGGTCCCTTGCTCTTGCGGAGGTTAGAGTGGTGAAGCTCCTCAGCCTCCTTGAGCATGCGCTGGTAATCCTCCTGGCTAGACTCAGCGAGGTTGAGGTGTCGCTTCTCGTTGTTCTCGGAGCTGGCGGCAGTGGCGGGGGTGATCTCATCGTCGCTGATCTTCTTGGGGTTGTGCTCCTCAGACTCAACAGGACCGATCTGAAGCTCGGAGGTGTGTTGGACAACGGCGTAGTCGGGAACACGGGCGTGCTCGGCATCAGGAGGAGCGGGGCGGCTGAACAGGAGAGGTCCCCTCCAGGCGTCCCACCAGCGAAGAGTGTAGTCCTTCTTGATGACGACAGCGTGGACGAAGGGAACGAAGAAGATGGCAGAGAGGGCGAAGAGACCGAAGCCGACACCGAGAGTGACTGAGGCAATGTACCAAGCAGGCTTCTCAGCGAGACCAAGACGGGGAGATCCCTTGTAGACAATCGACAGAGTACAGATGGTACCAGCGATGAGGAAGAAGAAAGGCGAGGTCCAAACGGCCCAAGGAACAGGGTTCTTGCGCACATGGACAACATATTTGACCAGCGAAAAGATAACCGCGGCAAAGACACCAGCGATAGTGGGCGCCATAGCAAGACCAGCAAAGATAGCACCAAGACCCTGACCACCGTTCCATCCCCACTCAACCTTGCTAGCACCGACAGTAGCGATACCGACACCAGCGAGCGATGAAATGAGAGAGTATGTAGACGAGACGTGGGCGTTGTGCTTGGTGCACCACATAACCCATGTAGAGGCACCGGCCGAGGCACAGGCGAAGGCGAGGAGCTGGACGCCTGCGTTGTCGCGGAAGGCTTCCATGGGAATGATGCCGTTCTTGATGGTGGAGGCTGTTCGAGCGCCGACTGCGAGGGCGCCGAGCATTTCGAAGATGCAGCAGAGGACCATTGCTCCGCGGTATGTTACGGAGCGGGAGGAGACTGAGGTAGCCCAAGCGTTGGCGACATCGTCTGCACACAATCAGTCAGTATCAATCGCATCATCGAATGGAATGGTAGAGGGGAGGAGATGACATACTGGCACCATTGTTGTAGGCCTCTAGCAGAGCAAAGCAACTGCCAATGGCAAAGACGTAGGTATAAGCCTCGAGAACCATTGTGAAGGACTTGGTGTAACGAAGGAAGAGGCAAGAGTAGATTGCCTTGTTGTCCGATGATAGACAGAAGAGAAGGGTTGGAAGTCGATGAGCAAAGAAAGAGGGGAAGGGTGTTTGAGTTCGGGGGCTTTAAAGGAAAATCTGCCACAGTCTCAATGGCAGAGAAACGGGTTCACGTCGCCAGGTTAGGATGGATCCCCATGGAAAGGTACCTGCCGAGAAGAAACTAGACTGCGCCATCACCCCCACTAAAAGTCCAGAAGCTGTGCTCTTCGGTCAAGAATACAGCTACGACAGAGACATGGTGTCTACACCCGCATACGAAGGGTGGGTAGATTGGCGTCAGACGGCGTTAGTACGGGGAGACTAGCAATTAAGCATATTTGCCCAGTGAGCTTCATTCTCAACCCCACGTGCGTGCACGTTTCGAGTGTCTGATTGGTCAGTTTGGATGTGAGTCGAATACGTACAGGGATGGAACGCCACGGCGGGACAAGAAATCGCCAAGTCAGCGGCGTCCGATCTCTGGTTAAGCTGAGTTCTCGGCGAAGGTGAAGCTCGCGTGCTCTTTTGACTACTGCAGAAAATTTTTAAACTTTTGATAAAGCTTAGAGTTATTTTGAAGCAAGACTGTATGCTTAATTGGTAATGGGTAACACGTGCATGATCTTCAATCAGTTCCCTGTCCAGATCCCCTTTCATCTCCTAGAAACCAACCAACTGGAGACAAATTACAGGTCTTCTACTGCTCAGTGCACATGTGCCCGATATTTCCCTCAGCCGTTCTATACCAAATATCACCCGTTTCAAGCTCCCTCCGCCCACGTTGACCAAACCCCCCAAATCCAAAATCCCAAAAATCCCAAAACTCCACCGTTCGGTATCTCATCCTGGTTAGTCCAAAATTCCGAATCTAGACTTTCCCCCCGTTAGATCGTTTCCAAGGGTGGTTTTGCATCTCCCCGCGTCAGCGTGTGAAACGGCCACATGGGGAAATGGAGCTATCTGACTGGCCCATCGACCCCAGACTAAAACCTCTAACTGGGAAGATCTCGACCGACGGTTTTTCATCGGACGGTTCCGCATTGCGCGCATGTGAGGTTAATGTCTTTGATTGACTGCATTGAAGAAGCAATTCCTGTGTCGCTAGGCCTTGTTTGTAAACCGACGTGAAGATCTCGGTGTCTGGAAAGAGCTTCAATCATCCAATAATTAAGCTTAGAAAAAGAAACGACGATCAGGCTATTGGATGATCATCCTCCAAGTCGTCACGATGAACCTCTCAGCCCAACATCTAGACCTCATCTCTGATCCTCTTGCCACAGTCTGATAACCATCGCCAAGTGCCAAGAAGGATCGTGCCGAAGAATCCGTCAAGAACGCCTTCCCCGTCAGCTGGCTGCACCCACGGGGGCCCTGGATTGGATGCTGGAGCTTTTGCTGTTAATTGATGATGTTTTTTATCCAATGGATGCTTGAAATGAAGCTTGTTTTATCTAGCGGCGCGTCCGTGGGGATCAATCAGTGTCCACCTTTGGCTTATGCAGGTGTCAAGAAGCATTCTTCTGTTTGGTGGTTCCGTTAGATTGGGAGGCACCCTTGTTAAATTGGCTGTCAGCTTGTGACCGTGGTGCGACCGATCATATCCGGGTGCTTGTTGCCGTATCGTGAAGATCAGGGTGCTAGACCGTCGTCATGGGATCGTTATGCTCTGGTCTCGATTCTCGATTATTGCCACAGGAAATTCATCGAGATACGATGATTTAGATATGATACGATGATGTTGCGATGATCGTTTCGCCTTCCGTGTTGTGACGTTGAGGCGAAATTCATTTCCAAGGACAAGTTCAAGACATGACAGCTGATCCATCGCCATTGTACAGTTGATTTCTTCATCAAAGACATATTAAAAGATCACGATTGAGAAATTACCCTACAGTAAAAATCATGAGGCTATACACATACCGGATCTGGACTAGTGCCTTCTTATCAGTCGATCACGATAAGCTTTCCATTCCATCACTTGGCTGGGGAGTGCACGCCTCTGCGGATCTGTTATCGCAAAGAATTAAAATTAGCATGGATAGATTGCACTGAGTGAATATCGGCTTTATGCAGGCTCAACGAATGAAGCTTGTCTTATTGCGGAGTAGCCTTGATGTTACTCATCTACCACTCGAAAGTCTTTAAGCAAGAGATCCCGAGCTGTTATTGACCTTCGATTAATGATTATCTGCTATCATGCTGTTCCCAGATGCTAACTGACTCTTACCAAGGATAATTGACTATACCAGGAACTCCTTGATAGCAGCGACAACCTCGTCAGGAGCCTGCTCAGGGATATAATGTCCCGACTCAACACTCCGTCCATTAACTTGAACCCCCTCCTCGCTAACATCCTTCCACTCCTGCACGGCATCAAAACACTTCTCAATAACACCATGCTTTCCCCAAAGCACAAGTAAGGGACTCTTAATCTTCCGTCCAGCCTTCAAATCCTCCCTCGCTTCATCAAGATCCAGCGTCGCACTAGCCCGGTAATCGTTACACATGGCATGCACGGTATCGTAATCCGCTAGAGATTTCGCATAGGTTTCGAAGCACTCCGGTTCGAAGATCGCAATTCCGTCGCCTTGACGGCCGCCCATGAACATCTCTGCTAATTCGCGTGGCTTGGCGGTGATGAGCATTTCGGGCATTGGGGATGCTTGGATGAGGAAGAACCAGTGGAAGTAAGCTTTTGCAAAGTCCAAGTCTGTCTTGCTGTACATTGCCAGAGTAGGACAAATATCCAGCAGAATAAATTTTCGAACACGATCTGGATAATTGACAGCGAGTTTATGCGCTACTCTCGCACCGCGATCGTGTGCACAGACAAAGAAAGAGTCTGTATAACCCAAAGCGTCCATTACATCGATGCAGTCGCGTGCCATGGCGCTTTTCGCATATGACGCGACCTCAGCTGGTTTGGAAGACTGTCCATAACCACGGATGTCAATTAGGACGACATTGTATTTGTCAATGACTTGAGGAACGACCCGATGCCAGATATGCAGTGTTTGAGGGAAACCGTGGATGAGGAGAAGGGCAGGTTTGGAGGAGTCTTTGGTGGAGCTGAGGCCGTTGATGATGACGTTTTGATCAGACTTTGTCTTGATCTGGAAGGGTTGAAGGTTGTCGAACATATTGGATGTAAATGCTTGGATTTCTGGGTAAAGTATGAGAGTATGAGCTCGGAGTGGATTAATGAGGTGTTATATACATTGAGCGCCCTTTGTTAGACAAGCTGTCTGAGTAATATGGTGTTGCTTTGCGGAGAGCGACTATGCCGTCATCGTCTTAGGCAAACCGGGCGCTGTAACCTCGGTCTTTTCTTGTGCCGATTGAATTGCGACCTGAACAATTCCCGGTCAAGCAAACACGATGACAAGCGACAATCTTTGAAAGTCTCATATGGTCTGTATCAGTCGTTTGACTAACATGCACTCTTACGTTCGGTGACAGACGTGGTGTCACCGTCGGCCAAGGCAGTAAGATGCGGCGGACATTTCTTTGTCCGTCGTACCAGTTGAGAAAGTGGGGTCGCGCCGGGCTTGGGATGTCCGCTTCTCCTCACTCACATCCCGAGATCGTGGATCTCAGATGTCATTTATATGAACGCATTCTCACCTATTAATCCCATCAATTTCATCAATCTCATCAATTAGTTCCCATTTCAACATACTCACATTCAAGATGTCCAAACCACTCAAAATCGCCGTTATTCCCGGCGACGGCATCGGCAAGGAAGTCATGCCCTGGGGCGTCAAGTGTCTCCAAGCCGCAGCCCAAAAACACAACATCTCCCTATCCTTCCAAGAATTCGACTTTGCCAGCTGCGATTACTACGAAAAACATGGAAAAATGATGCCAGATGACTGGAAAGACCTTCTCAAACCCTTCGACGCTATTTACTTTGGCGCGGTCGGCATGCCAGACCAAGTCCCCGACAACGTTTCTCTCTGGGGAAGTCTTCTCAAGTTTCGGAGAGAGTTTGATCAGTATATAAATCTTAGACCGTGTCGACTACTACCGGGCATCCCTTCGCCGTTGGCCAATAGGAAGCCGGGTGAGATTGACTTTTGGATCGTGAGAGAAAATACAGAGGGAGAGTATTCGAGTGTTGGGGGTATTATGTTTGAGGGGACTGAGCGAGAGACTGTTATTCAGGATACGGTTATGACGCGTGTGGGCGTCGATCGCGTTCTGAAATATGCATTTGATCTTGCGCAAAGTCGACCGAGGAAGAAGTTGACCAGTGCTACCAAGAGCAATGGTATCAGCATCACTATGCCTTGGTGGGATACCCGTGTCGCAGAAATGAGCAAGAACTACAGCGACGTCGCCGTGGAAAAGTATCACATCGACATCCTGACAGCACACTTCGTCCAAAGACCCCAGATCTTCGACGTAGTTGTCGGCTCCAACCTCTTCGGCGATATCCTCTCAGACTTAGGTCCCGCCTGCACTGGCACAATCGGCATCGCACCATCAGCAAACATCAACCCAACGGCCAATTTCCCAAGTTTATTTGAGCCGGTGCATGGAAGTGCACCTGATATTTACGGCAAGGGCATTGCGAATCCCGTGGGAATGATTTGGGCTGGACAGATGATGCTGGAGCATTTTGGTTACAAGGAGGCAGCTGATAGAATGATGGAGGCTATTGAACGGGTGCTTGGACGAGCGGAGAGTGATGTTATGACAGCGGATGTTGGAGGGAAGGGAAGTACGAAGACATTGGGTGAGGCTATTGAGAAGGAGATTCTTTCTGGGTAGATGTGTTGGTAGTGTGATCAATATTGATATCACGTGTGAGGCTCACATAAGCCTATCTCGAATTTGACGACTTTTGGCTGGACGTCCTTTAAACTACGAGACGGGACTCGAGACTCACATAAGCCTCGGTGACTTTCGTACTCGATGTTTTTTCTCGAATTCTGAGACGGGATTCGCAACTCCGCAACAGGAATTGATAAAGTCTCGCCGAGTGTGAAGAATGTCGCCGAACGCCAGGTATTATGGTGTTGGGAGGCAACAGAAGCTACCTAAACCAATGGGTAACAAAGGATTGACCTTTAAGTACTAAGAATGGTATAAATAGTAAAAGCAAGCACAAGATAATTCTTATCTTATTTCTTAGGTTGATCCTTCTGATGGTAAAGTACCGATGCCCCACAAGCAAGGCGTCCAAGTGCCGAGTAGAAAAAGGATGGCGACTTTACATGTACAGCCCACAGGCGTTTATCCTTCAAACAGAAAACTTCAGCTTGAGTGCAGATGTCAATTTACCACATGTGTATTGTCTTCCTGCGCAGTAAGATAGAGGCCAATAAGATGGCTCTGGTATAGCGGAGTACACATGCGAAATGGCGGGAATCGAGAAACCCTGCAGAGTGTACGTGTATTATAAATCAGAAATCACTTCAGAGAACATTGTGAGCCAATCTGCTGGGTCTGCCAAGCTCCACGATTGCGGAATTGCATTGCCACTCCGCTAACGCTAGAATGCTAGATGGGTCCGGAATCTTGACGAAACCCGAGATCCACCATATTGCCGTAGCAATGAGGTCATGTATATTGCGACATTGAAGGATATATATATGGACTTGGGATCTGTATATCCGAGAACTCAATATCTTCAAACGCCAATTGCTTAAGCTCATATATCCATCCATATCCATATACCTACAAGACTCAATTTCGATAACACAAAGAAACATATTTATCATGAAGGAAGCACTTGTTAACAAGGAAGTCTCCGTCGAGATCGTCGACTCTCCCATTCCCAAGCCAGGACCCGGCCAACTCCTCATCAAGGTAGTTGTCGCAGGTACATACATCTCATAACCAGAGTAACTCAGCCACAACTAACAATTCTAGGCACGAACCCCAAAGACTGGAAGCTCCCGGTTTACATGGGCAAAGATGGCAACACAGGCGACGACATAGCCGGCACAGTCGAAGCCATCGGCGAAAACGTAGTTGGCTTCCACAAAGGCGACCGCGTGGCTGCCTTCCACGAGATGACCACTCCCCACGGCGCCTTTGCAGAGTACGCCATCGCTCATTACTACACTACCTTCCACATTCCCGAGTCTGTTTCTTTCGAGGAGGCTGCTACAATTCCTCTTGCGGCATACACCTCCGTATGCGCTTTGTTCCAGGAACTTCAGATTCCTGAACCTTGGTCACCACTTGCCAAGACAGAGGAGAAGAGGCCGCTGTTGGTGTATGGTGCTAGTACTGCCACCGGTGCTTTCGCTATCAAGCTTGCTGCAGCCGCCAACGTGCATCCTATCATTGCGGTTGGAAGTCAAAGAAGTGAATTCGTCAAGCCTTTCCTTGATGAGAAGAAGGGTGATGTGTTGGTTGACTACACTGTTCACGACACAGAAGATAAGCTCGTCGCTACTATCCGAGAAGCTATTGAGAAGAGCGGCGCGAGGTGCTTTAAGGCCTTCGACAGTGTCTCCGAAGATAACACCATCCGTACAGTCACAAAAGCCATTGCCGGGCCTCCAGATGCTTCTGGCCGCAAGCCCCGCATGACAAACATCCTTATGAAAGAAAACGTCGAAGGCGCCGACCCCAGCGTTGAAATCGTCTGGTCCATGGTCGGCCAGGTGCACAAGGAGGATGAGAAGGATAAGATGCTAGGACTCACATGGGCCGCTGCCTTCTCTCGAGGATTGCGCGAGGGTTGGTTCACACCTCATCCTTACATCGTTGGCAAGAAGGGACTAGAGGGTCTTGAGGAGGGATTGAAGGGATTGAGGGATGGAAGTATCAAGGCGCAGAAGTTTTTGACTATTGTTGGTGAGACGCCTGGTGCTGGTGCTCAGAATGGATCTATCTAGAGTTTCTAATTCTATGTTCTTTTTTATCTTCGTATACCTTTTTAACGACGCGTTTTATAGTGTCTAGGGCGTAGTTTGTGAAGTTTGCTTCTGACGTTCTAAGGACTGTTTGGACTTGGGCGGGTGTCCACATTAGGTTTGTTGAGGTCGAGAAGGGAGAAGTCTGGAGAAATCAGCCAAAGTCACTTGCGAAATGTATTGGTACTTACTGCTGGGTCGTAGTCAGGGTTGATGCCATTTGGCAGGAGTGGACAGTAAATGATATAAACCTCATGTCCATTCTGCCTTTTGCCTCGGAATACTCTCGCGTACTGATCAAGATACCGGGATTCGATCTCCGAACCAGCATTCGACTCTATACGAGTGTTGGTTCGGGGTTTGTGGAAGATTTCAGTTTCTTCCTGTAGTTCAAAGTCAAAGTCTGCAGCCCAGTGGTGTAAGCGCTGCACAGCCGCTCCAGTCTGAACATCTGATGATGAATCGAAGGATATAAAAATGTCGACGCCTCGTTCTGGTCTCGCGAGGACATGATTGGGAAGGTTGTTTGCCATGCCGCAATCCATTAGTCTTGTACGGCCTTGGGCTTCCCACGGTGGATAATGTCCCGTTGAATCGTCTGTTACGACGCTGGGTCTCTGTACTTCCGTGTCGGCTGCATGTGACCGAAGTTTGGCGTGCTCAGAAGTATGTTCCTTCGCCATAACTGGCTTCTCAAGACCATAAAAAGGATTCGGATCATGGCCTGCGCGAATTGGGTTTCCCCACAGACCCTCAAGCTGCTTTGACTGGAGTAGCCTGTTGATCCAACCAACCATGCGAGCCATTAGAGTATCCTTGGGTATCGACACCAGAAGAGCTTTGATACACTCAGTCAGAGGTCCTGCGGGCGCGCTAGTAGATTGACCGAGCAGAAGCGAGAAGGATTGTTCTGGGCGGCGATCGACTGAGCGTCCAGAAACAAAGGTGCGGCCCCATGACCACGATGGGACATAGCGATTGAGATCCGGACTGCCAATTTCGAGAGGTGATATCTCGAAGTACTGGAAGAGCTTCCTCGTTTGACTCCCCGACGCACTTTTTGAAGCCGCCTTGTCTTGACCTGTAGCTCCATCCTCACCATTCTTCACCTTTGTCGCAACACTCTTCCTTTCATAAGAATACTTAGGAACCCTTCTAACAGCAGCAAGAATCGGCATCGGCTCCCTCCCTTCCGCAATCCCACTCCTCTCCCAAATCTTGGACCATTGAAACATAGCTCGCCCTAGCCTCCCCTTCCCATCTCTACTCAAAAGCATATAAGTCGCCGTAAGGGTAGAATATAAATCCATGACACTCAACCCAATAATACTTTTCTGCGCTTTACTGACCAACGGACCGATGAGAAAGTAAACACCCTTCTTACTTCGCGCGACCTTGTTAAGAGCGTATATACTCATCGGATGCGCCTTCTCACTCGCGACAGTTAGATAATGATCGATAAGTTTTGTTATGTCGTTTCGGGCGATGGTGTAGTATCCTGCCAATGTCCAGCAACTACCGCTCACACCAGCCGTCCAGGTGATACAGTCCCACAACCCAGCTTTCTTTGCAGCGTGTATGAAGCCTGCGAAACCGTGCATGACTCTATATCCCCCGCCGGAGCCACCGAGGGATATAAGCGGAACATCTCGCGGGTCGACTTTTTCGTCTGGTGGAAGGTTAAGAAAATGGTGCAATGAGTTTTCGCCTTCTGATGATATTCGGAGTTGGCGGATATTAATGAACTTTTGCTCTTCGGGGTGTAGAGATGAGCTTTGACGGACTTTTGCGTCCCATTTTAGTTCGGGATATGTTTTGCTGTCTGATTTATCGCGCTTGAGAAGCGCTTTGACAGAAGACAGATCTTCTGCTCTGGCGTACCATCTCTGCACAATACGCGTCGCTTTCTCGGACAACGAATATCTTTTCTCACTAACAGTGTGTTGATTTCCGTGAGGACTTGGGTTTGATGTCAAGATTCTTCCATTGCGAAAGCGCGTTGGCTTGGTTGTTTGAAACCGCGATGAGACTGGTGTTGCTTGGACGAGAGAGACCAATGCGCAGAGACAGTACGTTTTGGCGTAAAGATATGCAGGTGATTTGCGAATTGAGGTTAAAATGACCATTATGGTCGAGTTCTATGAGAATTTGTCATTATCTGGAGTTTGGTGATGAATTGAAGTAAACACCGCGTTGTGATGGTTGCGTCATTGATGACTTATCCAATTGAGTCCAAAGTTGAGAGGCGAATGAGCCACGTGGGCCACAACTCATCACTTCCTATCTCTCCTTCCCTTGATGGGTTATTGACCCTTTGCAAAAATATCCCTCACGAGTTAATGCTGCTCTCTGAACTCTACATATACTTCTCAGCCAATTCGTCCGCTAAGCTCTGGTCGCTGAACTCATGGGTGAGAGAATGAACGTCTCGACCGCGAATCTACCCTGCGACCGACCACAACACGAAAGAAGAGACAGTGATTGCAGGGTTCTGGGAACATAGTGACCAAAACGGAGTAGCTTTTCAACAATAAGAGCCACGCCCGGTTAGCTCAATCGGTAGAGCGTGAGACTCTTACGAGTACGCGATCTCAAGGTTGCGGGTTCGACCCCCGCATCGGGCTGTTCCTATAAAACGATTTCTAACATCGTGGCGATTCTTTTTTTGCATTTTGTACCTATAATCCTCTCTATCACTCATTACGGTTGTTTGCTTCCAGCCAGGTTGTGCATATCTCCTTCCTCACCGACCTTGAAACCTTTCTCATCCACCGCTGAAGCTTTCTTTTGTGCGCCCGTGCTTCCACTTCCTGGACCAGGTTGGTCGAGGGTATCATCCACTCTGTGAGATGTTCCCTTGCTATGTGCCGCGTCAATGCTTTCTCCTAGGTTGGCATCTACAATTCTTCCACTAGTATCTTTTGTCTCATCGATGATGTTCCTGAGTGAAGTCAGTCGACCGAAACAAACCAGGGAGCGCAAGATAATTTACTGTGCTTGACCATGTTGATTCGAGTCTAATGAGGTTTGCTCAAAGGTCTTGGAGTGGCCGCCGGGCGAGGGATCATTGGGCGCTGTTCCAGACATATTTAAGGTGTTATATATGAGATATCAAGGGAATTGATATGATGTTTGATGAACTCGTTGAGATGAAGAGGCTCGAGTATGAATCTCAGCTTTTTTGTGCCTCTTAATCGTCATACATCATCATCAACTCTACGTCATACATTATCACGTGAAAGTGAAGTCATACGCAGCCAAGCTAATACATTCTCTTATCTGATCTTAATTGACATGGACTGTTAAATCAATGGAATGAAGACGTTGGCTCTTTATCACATGAGATTGAGCTGCTGGTCGCGTCGGGGTCATTTGAACCCTGGACCCTGGAATTGAGACCCTGATGTTCTTTCAACGCATTGATGCGCTCAAGTTCAAGGCGGTCAGAGCAAACAAGCAAGCACTGACCAGATCAATTGAATTCCTCTCTTCAATTCCTCTCTTCTGTTGTCTTGACAAACAACACAAAAAACAAACACGATTCGATATTTCGGAGCATTCCTGCCCAAAAAGGTTAGCTAGTCCCGCGCCCAAAGAAGCTATCGATTTCAACGCCAGCCACATCCTGGATCACACATCCCATTCAAGTATGGCTTCAATCAGACAGTTCTTGGTAACGTCTCTGATTTGCTACAGGGCGGATCATAGATTATGGAGTCTTAATTGTTGGCTGTCAGACTGTTTTCTTCTTGCGATCACGATTGCATGTGAGGCAGCCAAGGGTCCAGACCTTTGTCCAGCGCATCATTGACCCTGCCAAGATGATAGTGCGACACTATTGAGGGAGGACCTGGGGCACTAACCCACTGCGAAAGCTTGGCCGCTGGCATGAAGTATGGGGATTGTTTGAAGGAAATGCATTGCAAATACTGTCATCGCCGAACACAGAGCTTGGCCTTTGTCGGGAATGAATAATTGACAAGATCTGACTTATCCAACGCCATATCTGTCACCCGCGCCCAAGATGTCACCGCATCTCAGTAGTAAGCAATTGACCAGCCAGAATGACAGGCCTCCCCAGAAGCAAACCCCCAAAGCGGGCCCAATATTCATGCATCCGGCGCAGCTGAATTTCTAGCTTCAATCAAGCGCAATCTTTATCTCGCCCGCCTCGCTCGCTTAGTGATATTTCGGGCACTCCGATGACACTAAAGGGAATAAGTCAGCGTGCATCAGACCATGGCTGAGTTAACCAAGCTTAACTGCGCGATGATGCGCTGAGGCTCTGCATGCAGCTATTCCCCAATTGACTGTATTCCGTAGGGCTAGCCAACTCAATCCGACACGTTGGGTCAGAACATGCAAGCTGGACGTTAGAATGTAGTTTAGCGAAAAGCCTGACCGTTCTATTTTGAAACATCGTGGCTTTTACTCTCGCTTGTTTGGTTAAGAAATAACGACTGTTTATCTTCCTTTGAGATCTTATTTATATCCTTGCTTTTGTGGCGCTTTTGTTGTTTATATACTAGTGAACCATTCCCCTGGGATCTTGGTAGACGATCTTCTCTTCTTTCAGTTACCAACTATTTCCTTATCATCTTGGGCTTTGGAGTTATCGGCATATCTTTACGAAAATGATTGTTACGACATGTATGAAAGAGCTGGAGCGCCAGCAATATTTTATCGACTACCCAAAAGCACAACAGGGGTTCGTCGTGATTCTCAAGATTGATGGAGCGCGTATTGACATGTGATAGACTAGAGACGACGATAAAACCAAGGAAGCTCGACAATCCTGTCTTGCGTGGTCCCATATTAGTCGTTGTCGTGTTCTTGTGGGTTGACCTTATCGCAAAGCAATACACCAAACTGACCCGGCAATAGTATCAACTGCATACGATTCATCCGCGAAATAGTCTGGCACAACGCCGGTTTCGCCTCACTGAGAAATATCCGCGAATCCCTCGAAGTCTACGAAGCACGATACGACCCAGCAGTAATCCCACTACCAGGCTACTCGGGGTCTGCTAGTGAGACATCTAGTGATACAATCTCACAAGTCGACATTGATACCCAACAAACAATCACACCTCCAGAGTCCGTCATCGAAGAGCCACTCCCCGAAACGCCATATTACTCCATCGCCGATTACCGAAAACTATATCTCTCCGGCAAGGCCACGCCTACAGATGTAGCAAATGCCTTATTACCGCTTATCCGCCGGGATACGAACGGGAAACACTCAACAGCCTTTATCAGCACAAGAGTCGACCTCGTTTCAAAAGCAGCAGAAGAATCAACAATTCGGTATCGTGAGGGAAGATCTCTTGGACCGCTTGATGGTGTTCCTGCTGCTATTAAGGACGATTTCGATATGGATGGTTATGAAATGACGATGGGTTCGAAGAATAATTATACTGGCAAGGGCGTCAGCACGGGATCTATCACGAATTGGTCTGCCCGTAAGCTCCAGGATGCCGGTGTGATTATGTTGGGCAAGCTAAATATGCATGAGTTCGGAATGGGTATGTACATTTATCACTAAGCGGGATTGACGTGTGCTGACGTTATCAAGATACCACAGGCAACAATCCCATTCATGGCACACCGCTCAACCCTTTCAATTCAAAGTACTACACCGGTGGAAGTTCTTCAGGCGCTGCCTACGCAGTAGCCTCCGGGTTAATCCCCATAGCCCTAGCCGGCGACGCAGGCGGCAGTATTCGTATTCCGGCATCTTACTGCTCTGTCTTCGGCCTCAAGCCAACCCATGGCCGTCTCTCATCATTCCCAACACCCAATCCAGCGCCAACATGTTGTGTTCAAGGTCCTATGGCAGCGGATATGTACTCTCTTGCCACAGTGTACGACATCATCGCTGATCCTCATCCGACGTCGCGCTTTCCAAAACTTTACAGGGAGCCATCGCGAGGGAGGAAGATACTGGGTATTTATGAGCCCTGGTTTGATCTTGCGGCGCCGGGTGTGCAGGCTATCACCAGAAGGATGATCAGCAAGCTTTGCATCGAGTTCAACTACGAGATTGTGCCTATTACCATACCGTTTACGGAAGAAGGACAAATTGCTCATGCGATGACCGTATTGGCAGACGCCGCTTCTCTACTCCCAGAATCATCAAACACAACAGCCGCAAACAAACTCCTCCTTGCAATGGGCCGCACAACACCCGCAGGAGACTACGTTCTCGCTCAAAAGCTTCGAAACTTATTAATGCAGCATCTTGCCCATTTATGGCAAATGCACCCTGGCATGATGATAATCACACCAACAACAGCTTGCCCGGGCGCACCAATAAAAGGCGGCGCAAGTGAACTCAAGTATGGACTTAGTAATGGGGATTTGACGATTGAGAGCATGACGTATGTTTGGCTGGCCAATTTCTGCGGTATGCCTTCTCTGTCGGTTCCTGCTGGTTATGTGGTGCCTGAAGGACAGGAACGTGCGGGTGAAGAGGCTGATGAGAGTACTACTGACAAGGTACCTGTTGGATTGATGGTTACTGGTGAATGGTGTACTGAGAAGGCGCTCTTGGAATTTGGCGTGGAGGCCGAGGCTGTTATGGGTCAGAAGAGGTGTAGACCACCTGTTTGGGAGGATATTATTGAGCAAGCGAAAATGGTTGCTGGGAGTAATGAGAAATGATAGTGTTTAGCTCTCTTTTGTTGGAGTTGGTATACCCAGATACAGAGAACGATGCAATTTAATGATCAAGCAAAATATCTGTAACAAAGTAAATGGCGTCAATTTGTAGTTTATTCATCCTAATTAAGACTTTCGCCAACCAAGTCCAGATCATATTAATGTGGCTGTACTGTCTTTTAACCTCTATACCCATCCCATTCCCATCCATTAAAAACTACTCATCTCTAGAACCTTCTAACAACTGCCCTTCGTCCAGGATATGTCGGCGCGACTGTCGCGTTTGTCACGCCGCCGTTGGGTAGAAGGACGGGGATGTCCTTGGCGCTTGGGGGATGCTTGAGTGCTTCTTCGATGGGCATCTCGCCGCCGTGTTCTTCCATGACGGTGTGTTCGGGTTTGGAGGGGGTTGGGTGCTCCATCATTGTGGGGATGTGTTCTGGTGCTTGTTCTGCTGGAGCTTCGGCTGCTGGGTGTTCAGCTGCCGGGGCCTCGGCGACGGGCGCCTCAACTGGGTGCTCTGCAGGAGGTGCTTCGGTAGCAGGGTGTTCGGCAGGGGGTGCTTCGGGAGCTGGGTGTTCAGGTGCGGCGGGTTCAGCAGGTTCAGCGGGTGCCTCAACTGGGTGTTCCGCAGGTGCCTCAACTGGGTGTTCCGCAGGTGGCGCTTCAACGACTGGGTGCTCGGGAGCTGCGGGTTCTTCCACGATAGCCGTCTCATGAGCTGGAGGCATTGGTGTGATAGCTGTTGTGACGGTAGCTGGCTCATGACCCTCAGTGATGACAACCACAGGGTGTTCAGCGGGTGGTTCAACGACATGCTCAGAAGGAGTCTCGACGACAGGATGCTCAGCAGGAGGCGCGACATGTGTAGGCGCTGGCGCTGCGTGTGCAGGAGCTTGCTCGGTGACGGTGTGGATAACAGTGACGTGAACAGGCTTCTCAACTTCAACGGTATGAACCAGTTCCTCAGTAACGGTGTGGACGACCTGGACAGGAACCTCGACTGGCTTCTCAACAATTTGAGTGTGCACGACGGGGACCTCAACGGTGTGTTGAACAGGAACTTCAACGACTTGAGTGACGGGGACCTCGACAGGCTTCTCGACCTCAACGACGGCAGTGTGAACCAATGTCACGGGCTGTTCAACAGTCTGGTGGATAGTCTCAACGACAGTGACAGGCTTCTCGACGGGGACTTCGTGAACGGAAGTCTCGATGACGGTGACGGGTCTGTCAACTTCCACAACGGCAGTGTGGACGAGGGTAACGGGCTGCTCGATGGTTTGGTGAACGACTGAAGTCTCAGTGACCTTGACTTCCTTCTCGACCTCGACGACTGAAGTGTGGACCAATGTCACGGGTTGTTCAATGGTCTGGTGGACAGTCTCGACGACAGTAACCGGCTTCTCAACTTCCACCTCTTGAATAGACGTGTGAATAAGTGTAACGGGCTGTTCAATGGTCTGGTGCACAACCGAAGTCTCGATAACAGTAACGGGCTTCTCAATCTCTACCTCATGTACAGAGGTGTGAATCACTGTCACAGGCTGCTCGATAGTCTGATGAACAGTCTCGATAACAGTAACCGGTTTTTCGACTTCCACCTCGTGTTGCACCGTCTCAATCACGGTAACAGGCTTCTCGACTTCGACGTGCACGATGGACGTAACAGGGACCTCAACATGCTCCGTCACAGGAACCTCGACGTGCTCTGTGATAGTAGCATGTTGCACTTCAGTAACGACTTGATGTTCTGTCACGGTGACATGGACCGTCTCGTGGACCGTCTCAGCGGGGAGGTGTACCGTCTCGGTGACAGGTTCGCAAACAGCTTCAGCGGGTGGTGGGTTTGGGTTTCGGCGCCAAAAGGGTGGCGAGGCGGTCGCGAGGCCAGCCAGGGTCGACACGGAAAGGAGTGTTGAAGAGCGCATCGTTGACTGATTAGGTAAGGGAATGTGAATAAACTTGCGATACCAGCTCGCGCGGACAGACAAAAAAAAAGAATGAAAGATTAATTAACGACTGTAATTAAAGAATAGAAAAAATTGTTGATACACACACCAGGCGGATAAAGAGAAAGAGAGAGTAAAAGGGAAAGAGGCTAAAGAGGAGGGATAAGAAGAGGTTTATTCTTTCCACTTTGGGGTCATGATGTTTTGTTGCATGGACCCTCTTGGTGAAGTGTTTTGACTATGAGACGTGGCTGCGGTTCGGCAAGTGTAATCCGTGCAGTGTTTCTGCCCGTGTCGTATAGCAACATGGTACGATGGGGATTCATCCAGTCTCATCCCAGCTTTTCGTTCAAGCATTATGTGTTGATGACGAACGCTTTGGTCCAGCTCGGAAAGTGCTCGTGCCGTCACCAAGAGTTCGAGGCCCCAAGGGGTTCAGACAGATGTGTTTGGAGGAGGTTCTTGGCGATTGGGATCTCAGTCTGCACCCAAGCGTGGAACCCTTGCCTGAATCCCAGGCGGAGAGATGAAACCCCTGTTGATAATAGCTTATCGTACCTTATCGTACCCTTTAAGCTTATGATCGTTAACATTAACCTATGAAACTCGACACCCCCGCATCATCTTGGCGAACCCCTGGCCGCAGCGGAAGCCTCTGGTCCCGGCCATGGCGACCCGTTTCGATGTTTCAGCCTTTTTTTTTTTTCTTGGGGAAAATAAATACCTGATATCTCCTGCTCCCAAGTCCCGTGTTTTTCACCAGCGTTTTGGAACAGCTGTCAGAGTTTCAGCTTCTAACTGGAATGAGAACCTCCCGCCAAGATGAGCTTGACATGTGTGTGGGATGGACGGGACAGGTTTGAGATTGATTGCTGTTAAAAGGGCTTTGACCCGCCTTGCTTTTTCCTTTTTTTCTGTGGTTGAGTCAGTCTTGCGATGGCTTCACTCATTGATTTACGCCCGACGGACTTTATCGGCGCGACAACCAGGACCACGGTAAGTAAGCACGCGTCAATTGGAGTGAGGTACCAGTGTAGTAAGAGGCAACCCATCGTCCCTAGACCTAGAAGGTTACGTAATTCGCAAGGTCTACTCCAAGTAAAGACAAATTGCACTGCCGTTATCACGTAGTATTATAACTTAATTGCCAAGATGAATATTCATGCGCAACCAAGCTGTATCTTATCGCGACTCTGTAAGAACTGGGGTCAAAGAGTTGGAGAAAAGATGAAACAACCCCACTGTAAAGTTTTCGTCAGCAGGCATTGGCCAATTGGGTGCCTAGGATTGAAAAGGGTCTTGAGATCATCGGTTTCGATAGGGTAGGTTCAGCTTGTGAAGACATTTCTTGCAATTGAGTCTAATGAAGAAATAAGATGGGTATACAGAGCGATGTGTAGTAAGATAGAATAATCTGATGTATTTTATTGTTATTTTAAACTGTAAAATGAAGTACTCGTCACTGAAAGAAATAGGTAAAATAATGAGGAGGACACTAATGTCCTGCAACAGCTAGCAAGGCTTTGAGCAGCGAATTGATCGTAATTTTCAGTGTATTATTTCAGCCAGCCGGCTGTGTGTTATCCCTAGCTCCTCTACATTGTCTCTCTACATTGTTTGGAAATGACGTAAATCTTTTCTCTTAGGTCAAATAAAAGTTACAGATAGAGTATCACGAGATGGAGGTGCGGGTAACAAACAGTCGGGGGGACCTCGTCTCCACTTCGCTATCTTATCGCAAATTGATAAGATACTTGATAAGCTACATCTTGCACGCCCAAGTTAGTATGGGACGGAAAGTATTTCTACCGATAAGCAAAATACTTCTCTTGTAATGCAACATGCACTAGAAATGCAAGTACCTCAATGCATAAGCTAGAATCCCTGCACAAGGCACCATGTTCAAGACGTCAAATCCATCACCAGTACGACATCATGAAAACTGCGATTTCGTTGGTCAGGTTGAACTAATGAGTGCTCGTATTGAGCCCAGGTAACTTTCAAAAAGCATAACAACGCTATTGATGACATCCTTTTCTACGTGTGGCACTGATGACACTCCATGTCTCGGATGGTCCGGACCAATCAGTACGTTGAGAGATGCTTGTAATCAGCTCACCTGGCAAAGCGATCCCGTATCGGAAGATCAGCTTATCCAAGTGGTGGATTGGCAGGTTGTTGGTCGACATTGCTGTTTCTGCCACGGTATATCAATAACGATACGTTTCCGCAAAGCGGTAGAGATAGTAGTGAGGATAAAGAGCAACGTAACCTATTAGAACTATCTTCTTAAGTGTCAAAAACGTCAACGCGGTAAAAAACCTCTCTTTGTCTCAGTCACGCTCATTAAACCGTCTGAGGCTTCTGGTGTGCCTTGGCATAAGCAGCCAGCTTATCAAAATCCTTGCCAGCACTGGTCCTTCCAAGTCTCTTAAGATGTTTGACAGCTGGCCCAATAGTAGCCTCCCAAGAGAGATTCTCCTTCTCTACCACCGCCGCGTAGTTCATCAACCACGTAAAGTCCAGAGAGTCAAGATCGTACTCAATTGCCGTTGCAGCATGTTCATCCGAACTTTCGTTCTCAACAAGCGGCTCCGCACATCTCTCCATAAACAACGCCATTGTCTCATCTGTGTCGAAAGTAGCCTCAATGTTCTTCAATACATCATCTTCAAAGGGTCAATACTCCCTGGGAACTCCGTCCTCGTTGACTTCCTTGAAGAATTGGGGATCTTGGCGCGATCGGCAGGGCCCCCGTTCACCCTGGTCTGTTGAAGCTTCTGGATAAGAAGAGGTTTCTCCCAGATGAGGCCCCGTCTGTTATAGGCAGTGGAGACAGGCTCGCTTCCTCGGACTTTCTACCTGTAGTTTCGTAGGACCTTTTGGACGGCTTGCTCATGTGGGACCTGTCTCGATGTTTGTCAGTGAATAGCTATGCCAGGAAAGTGATATGTGGGATGAACAGCTAGTGTTCATGCTCATACCTTGTCTGCGGCAGCCTGGAGCATCTGTGCGATATCCGTATCCAGCATCGAAATGTTCATCTTCACAAAATGAACCTGTACGCGCTTCACAAGATTCTTCTCAGAGACCTTTTCAAACCTTACACAATTGAAGAAGTGATAGGCGATTATCTGACGCATTGAGAAGCAGACGTCTTAGACGCTGAAGGTCTAGGCCGTTCCTTATAGGACTCCGCTGCGTTTCGAATGATCTACTCTATTTCCGTATGCCAAGAAATGAATATCTACTTACATTCCAGATTACTCCCATATCTGACGGCATCCGATGCATGAGTTGTAATGATTCATCAAATCCCAGTGTGTCTCACTGATACCCAACTTATTCGTTCGCTTTAAGGCGCAACCGAGCACAGGGGGATTTCGTAGTCTCTCCAACAGCTCTTATTTAGCCACAAAACAGATGTCTACGTTTATTGGTGGGATACTGCTCGAGAGGACAAAAAGCAAGTTATGCTCACGTACTGCAACTCTTCTTAAAATTCACCCTTTTAACCCTCAACTTGCCACCTCAAGCATCATGTCAAGCTCCTCATACTTATCATAAGACCGGAAAGCCATTTATATATCGAGTTCCGCTTAGTAATCCATGGGTATAATAACAGAGCGATGTGCATACTGAAGAGGGAATAGGACAAAGGCATTTTAGATTTAACCCTGCCGCTAACTTATCGATAACTCAGTAGCATCGGCACTAACCGACCAGTTTTTACGAATTGCATGTACTGGTCCATAGACCTTTGACGATCTGCATCTTAAGAAAGCTTGGCCATCGAAATAGCATTCGCATGACTCGAGCTCGTGAGACAGTGTGGCGTCTACCACACCCTCCCTTCCCACAAATCGTATTCCCAAACAGCAGTTTTAATGGAAAAAGATCATAGAGACATCACGCTGGATATATACCTGTACTTATACCTTATTCTAATGAGAACACGACATATTCTTCGACGTTGTCGTCGCGTCGATGATGGTATCGGAACGTGCCGAGGAAATCGACAAGTTGCGGTCCAATTACACGTCGCGTGGCTGACGATGGTCTCTACACTAGTCAACGCCATAAGCCCCTAGACCAAAGCGTAACGTCAGTGCAGTTTTCAAGGGGCAAAGGATCTCGCAAGTGCCGTTGTTTTCTTTATCTCCCTTTTTATTTCCCCGTCTTCATCCACTTTCCTCCACTCTCAATTCGACGACTGAACCAACATCATCAACACGTCAATCGCCGACACAATCGCATGGTCTTGCAGTCTTGTTTCAGTCTGTTTCATTTGTCTATTTTCTTTCATTGCTTTTATATGACCGACATACCCGCGTTCCCCGGTTGGTGAGACCTGCAGCGACGATCAGCCTCTCTGATGCCACAATTGAAGGACTACGGCAGAACGATCGTTGCACAATCCTTGTCACTCCTGATACTTTCAGGTATCTTCCTGGGTCTCCGCCTATACTGTAAGGTCATACGCAGACGAGGTTTCTGGTGGGATGATCATGTCCTCATTGCGTCATGGGTGAGTTTCCACATCCAGCCTCCCTACTCTTCATCTACACTCATCAAGCTTGACATCGGGCTTACTCAAGTAGATTTCTTTTGTCGTTGCACTGGCTCTCATGATATACGAAGTCCAACTCGGCTTTGGTAAGGATATCACAGAAGTTGATCCTGCAAACGTACCGACGATAGCCCTCACTGGGACGATATTTGGTCTCTTCGCCGTGTTATCTGCAGCATGGAGCAAGACATCATTTGCTCTGACCCTCATAAGGCTGGTTGACGGTTGGATGAATTGGTTTCTATGGTTTCTGATTGTCTCCATGAACATCATTATGAACCTGGTGATTGTATTTTCTTTCATCAAGTGCACTCCTGCTGAGAAGGTCTGGCGGTCGAGTGTGCAAGGAACGTGTTGGAATCCGCTGGTTGCAACATACTACAACATTTTCGCAGGAGGTGAGTCCTGATTCCCTCTAAATTGAGCTTTGCTAACCATAGAGCAGCCTATTCTGGAGCAGTGGATCTTGCGTTGTGCATTCTTGCTTGGATGATTATTTGGAAACTCTCCATGCGAAAACGTGAGAAAGTTGGTGTTGGAATTGCCTTGACTTTTGGTATTTTGTAAGTCCTTTGGTAACAATATCCTTCTTTCAACTGCTGACAATGTATTAGTGCCGCCGCTGCAGCCGCAGCTAAATGCTACGGTATGCTCGGGCTTAGCAGCAAGAACCGCACTTGTGAGTTTCATCAATCATAAAGTCCGGGACGGATATTAACCTTCATATCCTAGACACTCGAGTGAACATTGTAATATGGAGTAATGTTGAATGTGCCGTCACTATAATGGCAGCATCGATACCCGTTATGCGCATATTAGTGCTGAGTGTTTGGCACCGTGGCCCTGATCAGGTCTCTGTTCAACCGCTACGCGACCTTCGGATAATTAGCACTCGGGACAAGAGGACTTCCGGCAGGGATATACCGCCATCCCATCTCCAAGAAACAGCACTGGTAGATTCGAAACAACATCACGATGCTACCTTCTTTCTTCGGGTTGAATCGGATGGACGGAGTACTGAGGGTGCCTACGGGATTGAGAGAATAATAACGAGGGAGGAGAGATGGTAATAATCAAGGGCTGAAGGCGTGGGGGTTCAAACTGAAGTTATCCGCTGGTCTGAAATAGACTCTGAATTTCTAACATTGAGCGTTTGTTACATTGAATTCCGTTCGTTATTCCTTGCGAAAGTGTGGAAACCATATCAGGGTTCGCTCTGCTTCAACTGGCCGTTTCGGGTCGCGGGTATGAAGCCTCGACGTAGCTGCTGGGGAAAGACGACAAATGTGTCTTGTTGACGGTGCGGTAAACCTAGTTATGGTCGCCGTCGTCGACAGTGGGCTCAAACATCGATCGTGAACTGGTATCAACTGAATGGCTGGACGCCGGGACGTGTGGCCGTGCTATAGGTTGATTGTTGTTATTCTTTCGCTTCGGTCGTCTATTCTGTGTCTTTTGTCAATTTGCACAAGTCTGTTGCGGTAGGATGATTGTAAAGGTCACAATTCTGACATGGCTAGGCCTTCATGCGTAATCGGCATGGTTCGGGAATTAGGGTACTCATCCTGACCGCATATAGAGATCGCGTTGACGGAAGTAACTCGGATCTAGGTGAAAAGTGATTAAGTATCCTGATAGGCCTTGACAAATTTTATGGACTTCTAATTCTAAGCATTAGTCAAGACCTCTTGGTCCACTTGAATCCACTTGAAGTGGGCGAGATCAAGCGTGCAAGGGATGAAAGCTTTGACTCATTAGTCAGGTCCATCAAATTTCAATTGAATCTTACACAGATCGCTGTGAAATGTCATGTAAGCATAGTGGACATTGCATGAATAATGGGGATGGAGCTCGAGGCGGTAGTTAACCTGCCTGTGTGAGGATATGTTGTAAAGCAATCACTTTTTGTACAACGTAAATATAAATGCAAATGCCTTCCGCAGTTTTTGTATTACTTCTCATCGCTGCCAATTCACCAGATTCGCTCCTTCAGACTCCTTAATCATAAACACTTTACCTGTCTTTACCTTTTTAACAATATCTTTCCCATGTCGCCCTCTCTTACCTGGGCCCTGGCGGCTGTTTCAGCGGCCCTTGTGTCCTCAGTCGACGGCTACAAGATCCCTCTCTCTGCGCACCAAGCTTGCCGCATCACCAACGGGTCAGAACTCCTGCCCGCCTACGACTATGTTATCGTCGGTGGTGGTACTTCGGGCCTAACTGTGGCTGATCGTTTAACCGAGGACGGGAACACTACTGTCCTTGTCCTAGAGGCCGGTATCTTCGCCCCCGACGCTGATACTCTACCCGTCTACGGTGGCGGTACACAGCGCCAACCCGAATTCAGGTGGCAGTCCGCACCGCAGGAGAATTTGGACAATCGCACTGTTGATGTCTGGCTTGGCAAGATGGTCGGCGGTAGCTCCGGCATCAATGCCATGATGGGTTCGCGAGGCTCGGCCATGGACTACGACCGATGGGGGAAGCTGTTTCCAGACTCTGATGGCTGGGACTGGGAAGGCATGCTTCCATACTTTCGCAAAGTAAGCGTGAACAATGACTTGCAGGATTTATCAGCTAACTCGTCGGGAACCAGGGACTTCGATTGAATCCTCCTACCCCGGAGATGGCCGAGCGTTTCAACATCTCCACTAATAAGAAGTACTGGGGCAAGGACGCGCCCATCCAGGCAAGCTTCGCCAACTACCAATACCCGGGCTTGGGTAAGTACACGTGACAAGATGTTCTTGAATCGATGCTAACCAAATTTGTTAATAGAACACATGTCAAAAGCTTTCTTTGAACTCCCTGGCGTCGAAGCGGTTGAGGATAGTGGTGCTGGTGGCGCAGGCGTGTATTGGTTTCCCACCCTTATGGACCCATACCGCTATGAGCGCTCGTGGGCTGAAAACTCTCACTATAGAGGCCTCGCCCGTCCCAACTACCATGTCGCCGCCTCTTCGCCCGTGCGACGCGTTCTCGTGAAGAAGGGGGTTGCTACGGGAGTTGAGTTCTACGCGGAGCATGGTCTTCTCAATGTCAAGGCTAACAAGGAGGTTCTGATGGCTGCTGGTGCGATCCATACCCCTCAGCTTCTCCAGCTCAGTGGCATTGGACCCAAGAAGCTTCTCCGTTCCGCTGGTATCAAAACACTTGTCGATCTTCCTGGTGTGGGCCAAAACTTTCAGGATCATATCAATATCGGTGCCTCAATCATTCTTGAAGGTCTTAAGAACATTCATCCTAACCCATCCGACATGGCAAATGGTACTGATTTCAAGAACTGGGCCGATGAGGTCTGGGCTACCAACCGCACAGGTATGTCGAGCGATGCCCATCATGTGAGCCTGCAACTAACATTCTCAAAGGACCCTACGCGTCCGCTTATGGTAACCTCGCTGCTTGGCTCCCTCTTTCTGCCATCTCTCCTGAGCGACACCTTGAACTCGCTGCCCAACTCGAGAACCAGGACCATGCTAGTTACCTGTCCGGCGATATCCATCCCACCGTTGCCAAAGGGTACGCAGCTCAAATGAAGAATATGGCAAATGCCATGCGATCCAAGGACGTTGTATTCGCCCGTTACCTCGTTGACGCCAAGGCGGGAGCATCAGCGCCTATCCTTAACCAGCCCATGAGCCGCGGCTCTGTAACAATCGACCTTAAGGATCCTTACGGTGCGAACCCTGTCGTCGACTACGGAGCGCTCCGCAACCCTGTCGAACGCAGCGTACTTGTGGAGATGGTAAAGTGGTACAGACGCTACAACTTCGACACTTCTCTATCCGGCCTGTCCCCCAACGAGACCGCCCCTGGCGCAGATGTTGTCTCTGACGAGGCTATCTCGGCTTGGATTTCCAAGGCGCTCTTCCCCACTGACTACCACCCTGCCGGTACTGCTGCTATGATGCCATTGGATCATGGAGGTGTTGTTGACCAGAAGCTTCGCGTTTATGGTGTCAAGAACTTGCGTGTTATCGACGCCAGCATCATGCCTTCTCTGCCTGGAGCCAATACCTGCCAGCCTGTCTATGCTGTCGCTGAGAAGGCTGCCGACATCATCAAGTCCCGTGCTTAAAACGCAGACGTGATGGGTGTCAACACAGTATCTGGAGATAGATATGATGGATGGGCTTGGGAGGTCTGTTTGGGATGATTTGGCTCTTGTAACTCTCTGTTTGATGAGTATAGGCTCACAGACATAAGTCCGCACTATGGGTTCAAGTCAAAGCGGAGCTATTCAATTACTAAGTGGCGGTTTACTAAGGTCTGAGTGTGATTGATGGCATTGGGAGTATCTGTAGTTAATCGAGGACTGGTTGTTTGCCAACGATTTGCGCCTTTTTGAGACTTATTTCCAAATGGAACGAGCCTTCAGCCAAGCATTGACAGTTAACACTGGATAGTAGTCCCCCGTCGGGAAGAGACGGCGTAAGACGGGGAGGGACCCTGGTGGGAGAGGGTGGAATTAGAGAACTCAAGGTGCGGGGGCTTATGGTGAAGTTGCGTAGTGGTCAGAAATGAACTCTGACTTTCTAAAAGTTGAGTACGTATTTACACAGCGTAGCCATGCATTGTAAGCTGGACCGGACTGATAAAGCGGCCACTACGCTAGGAGCCAAGGCCAGCTGACTTTGATTATATTCAGATTGTCTGGTTGTCTACAGACTCTAGACAGCAATACCTGCGAACGGAAGCGCGAATATGCGGGGGGAAAGAACTATTCATTGTCTCTGATATCACCAGCGTATCATAATAGGAGGAGCTGCATATACCAAGCCGCGGCACACGGGATTAAGCGGGCCGTAATCCTTGGTGTGCAGTCGTATGCATGGCCCCCATCCTGAGAGGGGTAGTTGAGCTGAAAACCATCACTTTACTGAAGGTCCTCACTCTGGACAGACTGAGAAGGAAGTTGCAAAACAACAGTGGATCATTTAGTCACTCTACTTACCAGGAAAACTTTCATGCATGAATCAAGAATAACTTGTACAATTTAACAACCTCCAAAAGATTGAAGAGAAAGAACAACCTGTGATGAGCAGGCCGAGTACCACTTTCTTGCATTTGGGGGCGGTCAGTATATTCGTAAATAATGCGCAAATTCACGGCGTATGAACTTGGCGGAGGTCAAAGTGTGCAGTTGGGAACTTGGCGTAAGCAGACGTGGGGAACTTGGCGACCAGAAAAAGACAAATGTTCCGCTCTGGCGTGGGGAACTGCCATAGCCTACATCTCATAGTTGCGACAAGTGTGAGTTGAAGTCGTGTATCTGCAGATGAGAGATGTGATGCAGGAGAAGTGCCACATTCCAGCAGGACCAAGACGATAAATGGAGAAACGTGCGGTCTCGTGAGGAAGCCGTAAGGACAGGAACATTCAGCCAAGGGCAACAACAAGAGGAATAAAAAAGTATAAGATGGCGACTTACCCACGCCAGTTTAGTACATATTCTCTTTACCAAACAAGCCACCTTGAACACTATCACCCTTCACTTTCACAAACACTCTAAGCTATCTTTGAACCTCACTATGCTCTTCAAATACATTCTTCCAACCCTGCTGGCCTCTAAGGCTGTAGCCATCCCAGTTGCAGACACTGATCAAGATCTTGTGCTTTTTAAACGAGACGACATCCTTGAAGCTCGCGATCTCGAGCTCGCAGACATCCATGGTGTCAATCTGACCGAGAGTAAGTCCCCCCGACATGACCTTTCAAGCACATTAATTCTAACAGCCATCAGTGTACAAGCACTCCATGTTCAAGCGCGACGACGGTGACCACGTCGTCGTCTGGGTCGCTCGTAGCTTCACCGAGGAAGAACCTAGCCTGACCAAGCGTCAAGGTGCTCGTCCTGGCAGAGAGAGCGGCTTTGACAACGACCTAATCTCTGACTGGTGCCGCGATCACAAGAGGCAGAACCACGCTGGGCCAAATGGGCCTTACTCGGGTGGTGTGCAGGCTATGTATCGCTGGGCTCGCGGCCACAGAGGTGGTAGCTGGCCTTTGGCAAAAAGCTGGGAGAATCTAGTTATTGCCGGCTCTAACAACGGCGCTAACGCTGTTTACAAGGCCAGGATCGTTAGTGGTCCACCTGATGGAAGAGTTGGTACTATGGATGTGCGCAACGATGCGGACTGGACCCAGAACAGGGCGCGTGAGTTCAGTGGTCGTGGGTGGAGGGCTTCCTCAAAGGGAGGAGAGACTTGCTTCGTTAATTCGCGTATAAACTATGAGATTGTCAGGACTGGCCTTCGGTACTAATATGTCATTACTGTTGGATACCCTACGGCAGGTCAAGGGGAAGGAATTGCATGAAGCTTATAAAGCGTGACTGCGACTTCATAACAGGAAGGCATGGCTTTTAAGTAGCTTGGTAGCACACATGACTGAAAGGTCGAGGTTGGCTAGCCTTAGCATCAGATATACCTTTTTACAGAATGATTGTCACAGATAGCATCAATTTAACAGCAATTCCATGTTAATTATCTCAGGCTGCACTCGGCGCTTGGATCAACTCAGGGGTGTTCCATGTTTCAGGGTGCCAGCGTAAGGCTGTTGGTCACTGTAAATATGGGCCAAGGATTCGTCAGCTCCTCTCAAGCATTGACAATGCGAGATAAATATCGCTTTCGCACATTACCTACCATCGCGTCACACACAAAGATGAAGCAACCTTCATTCCTCCACTTCCCTCAAGAGATTCAGCTCCAAATTGTTGAATACCTCCCACAGACTCTCCTGGGAAGGCTTTCTGTCACTTGTCGGTCGCTGAACAGTCTCGCGGAGCCTCTGCTTTATTCCACAGTCCAATTCCTGTGGGTGCAAGAATACCACCCGCCCATCAGGCAAGCACTTTGTTTGATCTGGACACTACTCAAGAGACCAGAGCTTTGCAACTACGTCCGAAGCCTGGAATTCGTTGGTGACCTCCACGTTGACCGTAACGATCCTCCATGGTCGCATGACTGGCCGGAGCCACCCCATGTTCCTGTGCCTTCTCTTGATCTCCTTGCTACAGTTATCGAAAGAACGGGCGTCGAACATACCAATGCTATTAGCTGGATCAACAAAGTTCTTTACTGCGATGCTCGCGCGTACTTGGACATACCGGAAGGTCGCCAGCTGAGCATGCTCAGCAAAGTTCAAGAAAAATGGGCTGATGGGACTATGGCTCTTCTTCTATGTCTTTTTCCAAATCTTTTTAGATTTTCTGCAGCCAGGAACTGGACTGAAGAGACACGAACATTGGAAGCCGTATTTGGATTATCGCTCTGTCCTACAACCGGAAATTGGTCGTTTCCGAAGCTTCAGTCCTTGCAAGATCTGTCAATTGCATCTACGGTTGAGAATTTCCTACCGAACCTCGATCCAGAAAACACTGCGGAAGCACTTTCGAAATTCTACCTATCCAACATTCAGCGTCTTTCCGTCTCAATAGACAATCCACTTCAATTTGCCTGGCCAGGCTCTTTTCCTCCCAACCCTGCTTTCCTAACATCGTTAGCTATCTACAGGTTACGAGAATGCTACCTTGCCTCCATCCTGTCTGTGACAACAAACCTTAAGTCTTTGCGGTATGACTGGCACTATCGCCCTGATATTGACAAACATGTCAATATAGACACTGTTATGCTTGACACCATGGCAAAAGCCTTTCTTGAGGTCAGCGACACGCTTGAGGAGCTTCAGATCACAGCTTGGGTATCAGCTGCATTTTCCCAAGGCATGTACGACGATCCAGACATCACATTTCGAAAGTCCTTAGCACAAATGTCTGGGATGAAAAGGCTGAAGACATTGCACGTTCCATGGACATTCCTAATTGGATGGGATGTTCTTCCCACAGTCAAGCAGATTGGACACACGCTTCCAGCCACCCTTCAACACTTGACCCTAACCCGTGACCTCATGGGGGTTCGAGAATTGGAGAATCCGGATAAAGCCATGATTTCATCCATGGAACGAGAGTTTGAGAATGGTGCTCCCTCAAATGCAAGGTCCTTGAAGACTATCTGTTTGCCTCAATCGTTTTACCGGCGCGGTGGGTGGTCTAGGGAATGCCGAGAGAGATTGGAAGTGCTTGGGTCTAGATCTGGTCTAAACTTTACCTTTGACACAAGTTTACCAGAGATCTAGCCGTGTAGCAATGGTATCCAGAGCTGTTTGCATAGATGAGCTGAATGCAGTTCGCAAAGATATCTTCGCTCTTCGTTCGCTATACTATCACCCTGTTCTATAGTGTGTCCGACCAAAGTCTGTAAGTATCAACGGGGAACCTAAAGCTAAGTATGTCATGTTAAAGGCCTACTATCAATAGAAAGCAAAAGGATAATACAGACCAAGGATGGATCATATTCTACATAGTAGTAGCTGCACATGTAATTACATGAACAATCTAAGTTGACCCCGAGGCTGACGGAGACGACTTGCCCGAGAGCCGGCTGGCCATCACATTCAGAGCACTCCCAGCCTTGAAATACTCGACTTGCTCGCGAGTGAAGGTGTGCTTAACTTCAGTCATCCAACTTGTACCGTCCTTTGAAGTTACTCTAAGGAGCAAATTCTTTCCAGGGGCCAATTCCGTGAGTCCAATAATGCTGATACGATCAGAAGCCTTGATCTTATCATACGCGGTATCATCAGCGAATGTCAACGCCAGCATACCCTGCTTCTTGAGGTTGGCCTCGTGGATACGGGCAAACGATCTTGCAATGATAGCGGCACCGCCGAGGTATCGGGGCTGAAGAGCAGCATGCTCACGCGAGGATCCCTCGCCGTAATTGTGGTCTGCTACAACGACCCAAGGAAGACCTCGCTGTTGGTAGTCTCTGGCTGTGTCTGGAACACCCCCATGCTCTCCAGTTATTTGGTTTACCACTTTGTTGACCTCTTGGTTGTCTGCGTTGACAGCGCCAATGAGGGTATTGTTAGAAATGTTTTCGAGATGACCACGGAAACGCATCCATGGGCCAGCTGTAGTGATGTGGTCTGTTGTGCATTTACCCATAGTCTTGATAAGGATAGGACAGTCGACAAAGTCTTGCCCGGACCAAGGCTTGAACGGAGCCAGTCTTTGCAAGCGTTGAGAGTCTGGTGATATCTGGACGGTCACCGTTTGTCGAAACTGAGGATCTGTCGAAGGCGCATCGTAGACGTGGTCCGTGTTCTCGTACTCCCCTGATGGAAGTGCGTCACCACTGGGGGGTTGGAAGCGGAATGTCTCACCAGTCTCCGTGACGAGACTATCCTTCAGCGGGTTGAAGCCAAGATCTTCAGAGAAGACCTTGGCCATGACCATGTCAGGGGAAGAGAGGAATGCATGGGTAGCAGGATTTCCATCAAGACGCCCAGTGAAATTTCTGTTGTATGATGCCAAGATCGAATTTGGTGTGCCCTGGTCAGATGTGAGCAACCTGCACAGGTGATGTCAGGAATCTCAATATACCTTTTTCATGTCGGTTCTGTCCCATGCACCACAGCAGGGTCCGCAAGCGTTAGACAGGATCTTACTACCCAGACGTTCAAAGACCTCAGTAACGCCCTCGCGCTGAAGTGTCTGGTTTGTCTGCTCACTTCCGGGGGACAGGAGCAATGGCATCTTGGGCTTTAGGCCTGCATCGAGAGCCTGGCGTGCTAAGCTAGCAGCACGGGATAGATCTTCAAAAGACGAATTTGTGCATGATCCTATCAGTCCCGCGGTAAGCTTTTCCGGCCACTTATTCTCCCGAACTGCATCGCCTAATTTAGAGATTGGTGTCGACAAATCGGGTGTGAATGGGCCGTTGATGCGAGGTTCTAGTGTGGATAGGTCAATTTCGATGACGTGGTCATACTCTGCACCCTCGTCCGCTTGAAGCTCATGCTTGGCGACTTGGAGAGCTTCGGCCAGCTCAGGCCGGCGAGTCGCGCGTAAGTAGGCAGACATAGCCTCGGAGTAAGGGAAGATTGATGTTGTTGCTCCTGTCTCAGCGCCCATGTTGGTGATGGAGGCCATTCCTGTAGCCGATATTGTTTCGGCAAACGGGCCAAAGTACTCGATAATGTTTCCAGTGCCACCCTTGACACCAAGAATTCCTGCAACGGCATTGATGACATCTTAGTATGTTAGTAGCTGTTCGACGATGGTTTATGCAAAACGTACCTTTCGGGCTGGCCCAGCCGCTCAACTGGCCTGTCAATTTGACACCAATGATTCTAGGGGCAGTGATCTCGAAAGGAAGGCCCGACATAACATCAACTGCATCTGCACCGCCGACACCTACAGCAATCATACCCATCCCTCCAGCATTCGGCGTATGAGAGTCAGTGCCAATCAACATGCCGCCAGGGAAAGCATAGTTCTCAAGTACAATCTGATGGATAATACCTGCATTAGGTTTCCAGAAGCCCATGTTATAGCGTTGACAAGCACTTGACATGAACTCATACACCTCGCTATGGCTTGTAAGCGCTCCAGCAAGGTCTTGCTGACTACCATATCGCCCTACGATGAGATGATCACAGTGGACTGTAGTGGGAACAGCAGTTTTGTCAAGTCCAGCTGTCATAAATTGAATGATCGCCATTTGGGCAGTGGCATCTTGGCAGGCAATTCGCCGGGGTTTCAACTTTAACTGTGTCGAACCTCGTATCACTTTGTCGCCTTGTTCTCCATCAAGGTGTACAAGGAGAACCTTCTCAGCATAGGTGAGAGGGCGGTCAAGGCTGAGTACAGCTAGGTCAATAATTGGTAAACTGTAGAGGTAGAACATTGTCTTACATTTTTCGCAAGCGGGGAAGTTTGTCCAAAAAACCAACATAATCGACGGTGTGATCCGGCTCGAATCGACTCAACGGTGCTTGTCCCCTGACTCCAGCCACCGTGGCCATGGATCGGACGGCGGAGCCTGTGCGTATTGTGCGACTAGCTCTCAACATTGCGTCTGTAGTGAGGGTGAACAAGGTAGAGAGTCTGACTGGTCGGAGTCACCAGGATTAGCTGCCACTATAATGTTGGACGCCGACGATGTCTGCAATCTCACAACCAGTCGCGTCGGTTGGATTTAAAATCAGCAAATGTCGGGCAGACGCGGGGAAGTGGGTTCGCGTTAGCGTTAGCGTTCGAATAGCCGATCATTCCCTCGGACAACTCCGATGTTAGGGCATAGACGAGGTATGTGATAGATTATATGAGTATGGCAGGCAGCTCTCAGAAATAAAAGATCGGATTGTTATTGTGGATGGTCGGAGGTTTGACTTTAACTTCTTTGTAGCTTGACAAGTCATGTCTTTCCATTCGGCCAGTCTCCTAAAATAGTAATCCACTTGGCCTCGTTACTTATTCTCCCTAGTATACTGAATCAAACCGTCCAACCAGTCCTGATGTCCAAGCAACATGGGATTCGGTTTTTTGGCAGCTAATTCTTGCGCCGGCTTGCCAATCTGCGACTCCTGAGTCAGAACACGTACAACACCCCATTCCAAGTCCTCCACTATCCAAGCATGATAAACGTCTATCGCCGATTCTTCATCTCCAGCTCGCCAGGCGATACGTCCGGGCGCGTTATCTGTCGGAGTCACAGACTCGAGAACTTCAGCCGGGAGAGGCGGGAAGCCGAAAGTGGAAAACTTGAATTTATCGCCTTCTTTGAGGAAGGATCCGGAAGATGGCGGGGTGATTTGGGAAACGTTGTTGTAGTACTTTTCCCATTTGGTGATGTCGACGAGGAATGGCCAGACCTCTGCAGCGGTGAGATCTTTGACAATGACCTCGTTAGACACAAAGTTGTCGGTTGTGCCAGGGAGGTACTTCTGGGGCCAGATTATGTCGGATGGCATTTTAGAGGAGTGCTCGGAAGATTAATGACGACAAGTTATGAATGACTGGTAGGACCTTGATTATTGTGATAAATTTATCTCTTTCCAAGTATGTGATATTTTGATAAATGAATTTTGAATCAAGATTCGGTAAGCAAAACGCCGCCTATGACGTAGCATAATATGACGCCCTCGACCTCTACTGCGGTGAGGGTTAATACAAGACCATAGAGCCGTCCTATTCTTTCACTGCAACATTGTGAAATCTGCATCTATTTACCACGATGGAGTCTATCACATCATCTCAACCGAGTCCTTTCCTAGGCAAAGTCGTAGAAATCTGCATCGTCACACCCAACATCCAAAAAACAATCCAATCCCTAACAAACCTCGGTCTCCCCCCCTTCAAAATCTTCTCCTTCAACGCCCAAACCGTCTCCAACCGCAAGTTCCGCGGTACATCCTCCGAATTCGAACTATCAGTCGCATTCGCAGATACAGGCGATATGGTCTGGGAGCTCATGCAGCCTGTCTCAGGCCCGTCGCTTATGAGGGAGTTTCTGGATAGACAGCCTGAGGGTGGTATTCATCACGTCGCGTTCGATTGTAATCATGTACCCCAGGCACAACGAAGGGAGGAGTTTCGCAGGAGAGGGTATGAGGTTGTGCAGGAAGGTGTTTGGCACGGGAAGAACGGCACTTGTGAGTTTGTGTTTTATGATACGGAGGGCGCGATCGGGACGTGTTTTGAGAGTTATACTTTTTCGGATGATTGGGAAGAACCGGATGAGGTGGATTTGACTACCATCAAAGAAGAGTGATTAAACCCGGGTCGTTACTATTCTGTCTGAATAGTGTCTAGGCATTATCCACAGCGGCAGGTGGGTGTCAGAGGAATTGTCCTCTAAGGCTTAGGGTACCAAAATAAAAGAGCATAAATGCAAGCCTAAGTCGGGATAAGATGACTAAAAGATTTCGTCTCTTAAAATCTAGGCGGCCAATTCTTGTGATACCCTGCGAAGCGGGTCTGGGTTAGGCATCATGGCTTACTGAGGGGCTATGCTGCTCACTGCCACAATCCTACGAGCGGCCTCAACCAAGATTATAAAACTTCAACTTCTGCTTTTTGTTGTTTCGCGGCATCTTTTAGTCAGTTCTTGCCAAAAATGAGCGTCTACACTTATACCCCAGTCTCAAAATCCGAGATCCGTCTCGTCACATTCAAAGTTACCGACCATCTCGAAGCAAGTATTAAAAATGTGCAACTTAACCCGGAAGATCCTTTGAATTACACAGCATTATCGTATTGCTGGGGAATCGCGACTGATCGCGTCGAAGTCCCGTGTGATGGCAAAATCCTCAGCATAACGACATCTCTTCACGAGGCGATACTCGCGATAAACAAGTTCAATCCAGGACAGGATCTGTGGATTGACCAGATTTGTATTAACCAGGAAGACCTGGCGGAGAAGTCTGAACAAGTTACTAAGATGAATCTCATTTACGATAGTAAGCTACCATGGACTTTGATGGATACAAGCTGACTCGTCATAGAAGCAGAAACTGTCCTAGCGTGGCTAGGTCCATCAGACGATAGTACAAAGCTAGGCATCGACTTTGTCAAAAGAGTAGGCGAGGTGGCCCTTCCCACCGCAACAGACTGGTTCCGCTGGGATAACTACGACGAAACTCACGAAGAAACAAAACTCGAGCGCAAAGAAGAGTTAACCCTCGACCAATCCCGCGAATTGGGCATTCCCTTCGACGACAAAGCTTCATGGTCTGCATTCACAGATTTTTACAACCGTCCTTGGTTCCAACGCATATGGACAGTCCAAGAAATCATTCAAGCGCGAAAAGCACTCGTCCTTTGTGGAGAGTTCAGTCTTGATTGGGAATACGTCTCTGCTGCGGCGCGATGGTATTGCTTCAAAGCCAAGGGTTTGCATAAGGAGCATCCTAGGGATGTAGATGGTGCGTGTCTGACAACGCAGATGAGCACTATTCCATGGCGCGCAAGATTGGGAAGTGAATAACGTCCTGAGCTTTTAGGTCAGAAAGCACGTCCGACGTGTAAATGGGCTATGCGCGATCTATTAGAGGCTCTACGACCGCGTCTTGCAACTGATCCTAGAGATAAAGTCTTTGCGCTACTAGGAATCAGTGAGATTGGGATGTTTGACAGCAAAATGGGTGTCGATTACTCCCAATCTGTCAAAGATGTCTTCACACAAGCGACGGATGCAATCATCAAGCAAGATCCGTCGGACTTGAACGTTATTTGGTCTGCGAGACAGAGGAATGATGATGATGAGTGGCCGAGTTGGGTTCCTGATTGGAGACTTGAGACTGGCACGGGTTGTGCATATGGGATTGGGAAACCGTTGAAGGGAACGCAGCCGGGGAGGCATGTTTATATGCCTACAGAACCAGGATGTCTGGCTGTGAGAGGGAAGATTGTCGGGCGAGTCACGTATGTGAACGAGTATCGGCACTTTGGCGAACTCTTCACAAACAACCGTCTCCGCGAAGTCTACGAAGCTTGCATGGAGCGGTTGACAACCTATCCAACCAGCGAATCCGTTGAAACCGCCTTCGGCCTAAGTCTAATCGGCGGTCTCCCTTTCCCTTCAGGTCTCGAAAAGAAAAACACAAGCATCGAAACATATTCAGCAACATACATGCAATTCTACGACATCACCCAAACGCCCCAAACACCACCCGAAGCAAACGCAGTACGCGAAAAAGCGCTCGAAGAAACATACAAGGTCGGACTGGACATGACGTGGCTACAAGCTGTCCTAGCGACGTATTGTGAACGGAGGTTTGTGGTTACTGATAGCGGGTATATGGGGTTGGCGCATCATGAGGTTTTGGAGGGCGATGTCATTGCTGTGGTGATGGGGATGTACGCGCCTGTTGTTTTGAGGGAGAGGGATGATGGCGGGTATCAATTTGTTGGGTAAGTCAACTGTAACCTTGTTGCGACGCGTACTAACTTTTGCGGGGATGCTTATTGTCACGGTGTTATGAATGGGGAGGCGATAACGGGGATTGTTGATGGGGATGAGGAAGGGGAGGTTTTCACGTTGAAGTAGTCAATCGGTCGTCAAGGAAGTCTATAATCTATGTCTAATGTTATTTTATCGCATATCCTCCATGACCAGTCCCCCAATGCATATCTTTTTTCGTCGTACAGTTCGTCATCGCTCGTCCGTCATAAAGTAGTAGGTCGTATTTACTGGCGAGTGTTGATGGGAATCGAAGTCTCATTGGAATCTAATATCTATGCCTTAGCTCCTGTAATAATACAAATCTTAGTTTTCACACAGTTCCCCTAATCAGTCCTGGGTCGCTTGCGAGACTCAGACTCACCCTCAGCAGAAAAGTACTCCAAGCTGCCCTTGGGATCAGCCTTCATGGTCTTGCCACCCTCCTGCCACCCAGCAGGGCAAACCTCGCCGTACTCGTCAGTGAACTGGAAAGCCTTGACGAGACGGATGGTCTCCTCGACGTCGCGGCCGACGGGGAGATCGTTGACGGTGATCTGGCGGAGAACACCCTTGGGGTCGATGATGAAGAGACCGCGGAGAGCGATGCCCTCGTCCTCGATCAGGACGCCGTAGGAGCGGGAGATCTTGGTGGACTTGTCGGCGATGAGGGGGAGCTCCAGATCAGGACCGAGACCGCCCTGCTTGCGGGGCTTCTCGACCCAGGCCAGGTGGGTGAAGTGGGAGTCGGTGGAGACGCCGAGGACGGTGGTGTTGATCTCCTTGAAGCGGTCGAGGGCGTTGTTGTACTGGATGATTTCGGTAGGGCAGACAAAGGTGAAGTCCATGGGGTAGAAGAGAAGGACGACCCTGCACCGGTCAGTCAGTAACGAGACACGTAAACATTGGACATCCGGGTTCTTACCATTGACCCTTGAACTCAGAGAGCTTGATGTCACGGAACTCGCCTCCAGGGAAGAGGGTAGTAGCCGAGAACTCGGGAGCAGGGCGCTGAACGAAAGCTTGAGACATGATGATGGTTGTTTGTGATGGTTGAGAAGAGACTAAGGAAGAGAAGGGAGAGAAAGGGAAAGGCTGCGATTAAGAATGGGAAGGAGAGAAAAGAAAAAGCAAGGACCAGTGGAGCGTCAGGGGTCTTTGCTCTTTCCTGTGGAACGCGGTGGAAATTCATTTTTATCTTTAGCGCGACAAGAGATAACGATAAGAGATAAGAGCTGTTGGGGGGGTTCCACTTGGTTGCTGTATCATTGTGTACAGTTGTTCAATAGCACCGCCGTCAGTTACCTCTTTGAACATTTTAGGTAATTAGTGCAAGATTTATGCATGAGTAACAGTGAATCTAGTCAGTGACGATTAATTCTAGACTGGCGGTGACGCAAATGTGGACTGTCATGTCATGTTCAATGCCGCTTTCGCCGCCCACTAAAAATACAGTCTGCAACCCACTGATGCTAGAGGCGGTACATCACTGGAAAAACACGTGCTGAAATCCCTGATCCTTGTTCGGGACCTGGAATTGATTCCAAATCTGCAAAAGTCAGTCTCCATTCCGGCTTCGGAGTCTTTCGGTTCGGAGCACCGAGCAACAATTGATTCCATCATATGATGCAATACCAGATTGATAAGAATTCTCTGATTGATAACTCATCTAGTGTATCTTCTAATGCACTCCATTCCCATTTTGTATCCCCCTTCTAGCCAATTTATCCGCTTCCCTGATTATCTCCGACATATCATCAAGGCCCAACTGCGGACTCAAAGCACAAATCCTCAACGCCACCTTGCCACGCACCTTTGTCGTCAAAACGCCCGCCAAATTACTCGAGATGAGACTTTTCGATACGCCAGTGTTGATGATTTCTAATTCATCTTCTGATACGCCCTCGGGCGCGTAGCGGAATGTGATGACCCCAAGACTGGCAGAACTGACAATTTCCCAATTGTCAAGCTTGCGCAATTCCTCTTCTGCGCGCTCCGCAAGATCGAATCCATGATCAATCATTTTTCCTAACTTTTCAACACCGATAACCCGCAACGTGAACCACAATTTCATAGCGCGTGACGCAGGACGTGTAAGTTCCATGCTATAGTTCCAGAAATTCGGTACATCCTCATCTTCAATCGCCGCGCCGTCTCTCAAGTAATCACCCTCATTCGCAAAGCTCCGGACTAGATTCGTCTTGTCTTTTACCAACAGCAATCCGCAGCTGTACGTTTGGAAAAGCCATTTGTGCGCGTCCCAGGACATGCTGTCTGCGTATTTGAGGTCTTCGACCGTGGAATGCCTCGTGGCGGATAAAGTGGCCGATGCACCATATGCGCCGTCGACGTGAAGCCAGAGGTTGTGAGTTTTGCAGATTTGGGAGATGTGCTTGAGGAGATCGACTGCACCTGTGTTTGTTGTTCCGCAGGTGCCGACTACCAGGAACGGAACAAGACCTGATTCCTTGTCTTGTTTGATCGTCTCCTCCAAGAGAGTCCCGTCAAGTCTGAACGACTCATCAGCTGGCAGCCGTCGAATTTGGTCCTTGTTGAAACCGAGTAATCGCAACGCCTTTGCAACAGAGTAATGCGTCTGATCAGAAAGATACACAACACCCTTGTGAGTTTCCTGCGACACAAATCGATCCCTCGCAAGTACAATCCCCATCAAATTCGCCATACTCCCCCCAGAAACACAAATCCCACCACTCCCCTCCCCAAAACCAACCTGTCTACCAAGCCACTCGATCAACGTCTTCTCAATAACCACCGGCCCACTAGCCTGCAGCTTACTCGCACCGAGTGCATTGAAAGCGCTAGCTACAATATCACCTAGCCATGCAACAGGTGATGTGGGCGAGGGGATGAAGCCCATGAAGCGAGGATGGTTGACGCGCATGCGGTGGTCGAAGGCTGTGAATGCTTCGTTGAGGACGTGCTCGATTGAGTGGGCTTCACCTGGTGTTCCTATTTTTTGGAGGTAGGGGACGTCTTTTGGTTGTGCGACTTTGATGATGGGGTCGTTTTTTACGTCTTGGGTTTTTGTGGCTAGACGGGTGAGGATGGATTGGAGGGAAGATGTGACTGCTTCGAGGTCATCTTGATGGTTAAAAGAGTCCATGATTGCCGTAATATTCAGATTGAATCTTGATGGTCTCCAACATCATCGAAACAGGGCAACCCTAATCTTTATATCTCATCTCCCTTCAAGTGTCTCAAAACCACCAACGATGTATCTCACCAATAGTGTAACTGTAATTGCGATGACACCCGCATTTGTGGAGAGTGAAACAGCATGTCATCAATACGCCTTTCGAACAAAACTAGCCTTCTCAGCGTTGATAGGTTGATCAACTGGGGCTTGAGTTACATAGGGTGAGACTGTCAGCGCGCCCTTGATGACTTTTACCCGAATAGGTAAATTTCGGAGAGGGTCGGATATCCGAGATGTGGGGGTACATTGTTAATGGGGATGCTATGGAGGTTTATTGCTGAAGGATTCGTCCAAGACCATGACGGGAATGTTTGCGATGAGGCACAAGGTATGATCTGTAGCGATTTACGGACGGTGATCATGTTACAGCCGTAGTTATGAAAGGTAACGTCTTGTGAATGTTGACAATCTCTGTGCGGATGTCAGTAGTTGTTGACGTAACCTAGAGCACATCTCGACTACCACAGAAATGTTATACAAAAGACACTTAAAGTCCAACCGATATCACCCAGACGATTCCTTAAATTTTCAAAACCTTTTACGAAGTTGTTCATTATAAACTGTTATGTAGAAGGGTGGGTATCTTCATGTCTCAGCCTTTCTACTAAAATGCGATCAGGTGCGATATTCCCCCAAGCTTCATGGACCCAAGTTGAATCAAAATCATATATGCATTACTTTTCTCTAATCTATCAAAAAGCCTCTATCTTACCTCTGCCTCTATAAAGCGCCCGGCAGAATCTCAGTAATATTACTCTTCCCCAACACCTCACCCGCATCCAAAACCTCCACCATTCTCTCTCTCGCCTCCCTATTCCCCTCACACTCCAAATCCCCCTTCCCCATATGTTCCAACGTAACAGCAACAACACTCTCCATAAGCCTCTCCGCCAACTCCCCCGCATACCCCTGCTCATAAAAAGCCGGCGTCTCATTAACCTCCAGCAACCACGCCGTTCCCTTTGTATCGACCAGAAAATCAATTGCGAAGAGCTCGTAGCATTTATCGAGTGGTGTGAATTTGTCGGCCATTGTGGATGCGGCGGCTACGAGAAGTTCGGAGGAGATTTGACAGGCTTGGTTAAAGATGTTTGTCTTCCAATCTCCTGGGAGTAAGTCGTCGGAGAGTTTCCAGAAATCACGCATTGATTCTTTGCTTGTGAATTCTTCTTCGTCTTGTAGCGCAGTGTTTGTCAAAGAAGATTTCAAACTTGGGTTCTTCCATGGTGGCTCATAATCGTCCAACGCCAGTAAAGCGAGCATTTCGTTAAAAACATGAACCTTTAGGCGACCGACAGAAAGAACGTAGGCACGAACATGCCATTTTCGTCCGTCGATGGGTGGGATGGAAACAATGTATTGTTGAGCGACGAATTCTCTTAGAAGAGCCGAGGGAATACGTTCGTTTTCGCCAATGGTGAGATTTTGAATCTTTTCGGCGTCGCTTATGTCTTGCTTCATGGAGAGTTTGCCGGTTGCCGTGATGAGAGCGTCTAGAGAGTTGAGACCTGGTGCTGAAAGACTTGGGTGAAAACCATCAGAGTCTGTGTCACTTTCATCTTTCTTGATAACTTCAGTTTCCTCCTCCTCTTCTTCTTCTGAGATATCGGCGGCGAGTTCAAGGTTATCAGCCAACTCATCAATGGTGCTGAAAATCCGAATTCCATGACCACAGTCAATCATCGCAGGTTTCAAAATCCACCAATCTCGTTCCGAAGGGTCTTTACTCTCGTTATCCTCCAACGAGTAAAGCAACGTCAGATCATCAGCCGCAGCAAGCGCGTCCTCCACATACTCGGCATAATCCAGCGATAACTGCACAGTAGCTGGACTATGACCCTTGAGGATACTATCAGGTCTTTTAGTAACCCAGTAATCCACCACCTTGGCCATGTGGTCTTTTCTCGCGAGGGCGTCGCTGTTGGGATACGCGTTGAGAAGACCGTGCTTTGCTTTGTTCAGGACTGCGAAGTGATGATTCAATTCCCAACCGTTGAGAAGCTGAAACAAGATGTCAGCATCTTCGGGGATCTGATGGAAGTCGTCGTAGAAAATTGCATCGGAAACATGACGTTTGATGCAGCTTTTGATGTGCTCGTCAAGCCAAGGATTGGCGCTGTGGACGTAGACGTGCATTTTATCGAGTAATAAAGCCCTCTTCTGGAGGTAGTGAAGCTTGGCGAGGAATGGATACACGGGCAACTCTCAGTTCCATGTGAAGCTCTTCAGTAACGGAAATCATCAAGTACGTACTTGAATGAGAAAGGTCGATCTGTACTGTAAAAAGCAACCAGCGACAAGACAAGCCTTTTAAACCGCATATCAGCAGCTTTACTCGACAGACTTTACAGAAAAAAAGGAATCTTGTTTACTTGCCAAGACCGAAAGCTCCACAAGGTTTATGATATTTGATGATTTTTATTGGATGTTTTGTTGACTTCACGTAAGTGATATCATGAAGTTCATGATATTTGCCAAAATGCATGATCAAAGGTCGTGCTCACCGTTTCTTGTCAGGGGTCGAGCCAGGGACCCAGTACTTGGATCGCGATCAGCTATGAGTTTTACCCATGCTATTTCCGAGTTTTTGGAAGGAAGAAACGCGGTAGAAGGATTTTTCATGCGGTGACGTGAGTCGCGTATCATGTTGATGATGGGCTTGGCAGCAGGGTTTGGGATGACAAGACAAGACAAGGCTGGCTTTAATATACCGAAAACAGTGGTCTTTATTTAGAGCAATTTGTTTCGAGACGAATTTGAATCATGTAAGTTTGATATAGAATTTGGAATTCGCTATTTTATGTCATCTATTCAGTGGTCGTTTTAGATCCATTTTTCCGCCCCAGGAACGGGAACACCTATCCCCAACCGAGCCTCATCTTCCAAGCCCCGAGGATATTGTCTTCTTAAACTCGGTCGGAAGTTATTGTGTCCAAGACTTTTTGAAGGTCTATGGATATGTAGTAATGCTGAGTGGTACCCATCAAGTTCATTGCCCCGATCAACAACAGGTTTTCCTACCAATTGAAAACTATCCGTCTTGTTGAAAGGCAATTTGCAATCATCTGAGACCGCAATGGTAGTGTCATCTGAAATTTGTGGACTGGGGATGGAATTGATGGGTTCTGATGCTTGTCGTCGATTTCGTTTTGTGACTTGTCTTTTAAAACTTTGCATGGCGTCTTTTCGTAACATTTGCGCGACATCATGTCGTTCTGGTAATTGACCGAGCCAATTCTCGACTTTTTGCTGAACAGTATCTCGGATAACGTCTTTTGGTCGGATGCTCTCGTTATAAGCTTTTTCTTGCTCGAATCTTCGTGCAAAGATGAAAGATACTGATGATGTGTCGCTTTGTGTTGAGTCTATGCATGTTGAACTTGGAAGGGCTGGTAGGGGTGGTAAAGGTTTTTGATGGTAGGTGAAATCGTAGTTATAGTCGTATGTGTCTTGTTTTGGAGTTTCCTTCTCGCCAAAAGGATCAAGATCGAATTTGAGTTCATCGAGAGCAGCGAAGAGATCCGAGATGTCTTTTTGAACACGCCATGTTGTTCTTGGTCCTCGTTTAGAATCGACCAACTCTTCAATATGGAAAGTTCCGTGTGTAGTACTCGTGGTAGACATTTTGACATAACAATAACAATAACGATAAACAATAAGAAAAAGAAGAAATGCAGACATGTCAGTAGATATAAAAAGATCAAGTTTAATATACATGACGATCGTCAACGTCACACTCGTCAATCACTGATCGTCACATGGTCCCGACGGTGTTTCGGATTGAGTGCGCGGTGGGAAGCAGGAAACATGCACGTCCGAGCGGCCCAACGATGAAATCATTTGCCGATGACTTTGCCCGAATTGTTAATTAATGCGAGGTTTGACGCGAGCTTGGATCATGTTTCATCACGGGCACCGAGGCTGACGTTGATATCAAATCGAGACGGTTCCTGGGAATTTGCTTTTTAGTTGTTGCATCACATGTTATGCGTCGGTTTGACGGGAGTTGGATTAATGAATGTCTTGATAAGGCTAGTATTTTAATATTAGCTGCCGTGGTGATTGGAACAGTAATCAAATATGCTTATACGAGATCGTCCGGGAATCAATTATCCACGAACCATCGGCCAACTAGTGAGGTCGGACAACGCTACGTCGAAAAACGTCAGCTTCTGTTTCAGCCATCGCGTTTATTCCGCGCCGCGTATTAAAGTTTCCTGCAGGAAGCTAATGTTGATCGATAAGAATTTGGCCATCCCATGTTTCACCTTCCATAAACTGCGTAGTAGGGCTAGGAACACGGATCGGAAGCCGAGGGAGTCCGGGATTAGTGACATTTAGCGCGAGGCGGTTACAACGCCTCAGATAGGAGTGATCGGCTAAGATCAAACGGCGAGGGTATAAGAGGTGAAACGGTTACGGTAAACTTAAGTTGGACCTTGAAGTGTTTATTCTTGCCGTTTCAATAATGTCGAGATAGCTTTGGAATCAATTGCCTTTGCTCGCAAAGTGTACCGACTACTTACATCCACCATCGACGTCTTCATATCGGCATCACTCAAAAGGGCCGAAGTACTTTTTTCATTGTAACCCTACTCGGCTCCCCAACCGAACGCCCATCGACAGCGGATGCCTTCCCCGGAAGTTCCGGCTCTTATTGACCTTGTAAATCTCAAGGATCTGGGTTTGACGTACATCAAAGGCGCAGCCCGTCGATAGCGACGTCCATATCCAAACTTAATTGATGTTAACGAAAAGGTGATTTTAGGTATCGCCCATGACCCTGTCTCAATTGAAGCCTTTGGGTTCGACGTCGACCCTGTTAAAGTTTAGAGTAATTGCCTTCCCGTTTAATATTTAGCTCCTATTAACACCTTCTGATATAAGGAGGACTTTTTAAGGTTATCGTTATGTGTCTCAAGATCATATGCTGAGACAATGACCACATGCTTCCAGCGCCCGCACATCAATACCAACAAACATCATACGTACGAAAAAAAGCTTGTGGGATGCTATCGGGAGACACGCAAGGGGAAAATCTCGGATCGGTCGGTAAAAACACTGATCTATTGAATTGAGAAGCCAGGGAACTTTGATTAAGCCAAGTAGCACGAGGAATTAGAACTGGAACATCAATTATCGATATGTTGGTATGGGCATTCTCCTTCACGTGCGAATGAGAAGACTTGATCCGAGAACTGATTGATAACTAAATTATTATGTCTATGCTATGATGCTATTATGATAGACTTGTAACGAGTGGATATTGTTTTGTAATTCGACGCCCAACTCCTTCCTTTTCTTTTTATCCTTCTTAACACCTATTGGCACCACATCTGAACAGGAACACCAGAAACCTTGTCCAAAACATCAAAGTCCATACCCCACTGTCGGAAGCTGACAACAATCTGATCAAATGTCTCAAGTTCCTCAGTAGTCCAGTCAGCATCATCAAGACGAGGAATATCAGGCACTGCAGACTGCTTGACAAGAGAGTCGGCAAAGTGGACATCGATGTCAAGCTTCTGAAGCTCCTTGGCGAGCTGAAGACCGGGGGAGTTGACAAGGTGATCCTGTCCAGCCTTGAAGCCCATGCCGACGACAAGAACTCGCTTCTTCATGTCAATACCAGAGTCGCGACGCTGGAGCTTGCCACCGCCCATGAGATCGCTGACGATACGCTTGGCCATGGTGGCAGGACGCCTGTTCATCTTATCGGCGCAGGCTTCGAGGAGGGGGAACTCGCAGTTGGAGAGGAGGTAGTAGGGGTTGACGGGGATACAGTGACCACCGACACCAAGGCTGGGAGTGTAGGGCATGTATCCGAAAGGCTTGGTAGCAGCGGCGTTGGAAACCTCAAAGGGGTCGATACCGAGACCTTGGCATGCATCGGCCATCTCGTTGGCGTAGGCGATGCACATCATGCGTTGGCAGTTCTCGTAGAGCTTGCACATCTCGGCGACTTCAGGCTTGGAGACGGGGACGATGCTGTCAAAGACGCGGCCGTAGAGACGGACGATGGCGTCGAGGGAGCCGGGGATGACATCATCGAGACCGGAGACGACCTTGGGGATGGATCGCATGGGAGGCTCAACACGGCCGGGGTCGATGCGCTGTTATATGTTAGTATGTGCTGTGAAAGAGACAGTGGTCAGGGGAGCTTACCTCTGGAGACATTCCAGCAAAGAGACCCCTGGCCTGAGCAATAGGACCAAGAAGTTGTCGTGTAAGACCAACAGAGACAGAGCTCTCAATAACAACAGTGCACCCAGGTCTAGCCCACTGCTCAACCCTCTTCAGCGCACTGTTCAAGTAAGAAAGATCAATAGTCCTATCCGCTCTAAGAAGCGTAGGAACAGAGATCAAAAAGTGAGTAGCCTTTGCAAGATCAGACTCATCAGAGGTGAAAGAAACATTAGGACGAGCCTTGAACTCGCCGCGAAGAAAGTCAAGTCTGTTCTCGCTAATGTCAAAGCCCATGATCTCATACTTGGATGAGAAAGAGTCGACCAGACCAGTACCTACGAAGCCGACGCCGATCACTGCGACTAGGGGAGTAGCTTCAGTGGGTGTGACGGTGGGCTTGGCAGGTGATGTCTTGGTTGAGGGACGGGTGGGGAGGACTCTGCGGGGAGCAGGTCTAGTGATGAGGTTGGCGTTGATAGGCATTGTGAGGGTGTGAAGGATGAGAAGATGTCTCAAGAGATGATTGTGATGATGATGAGATGAGTGAGTGAGTGATGAGATTGTTTCTTGTGGTCTTGACCTCCAGTTCTTATAGCTCGAATCTCGATACTGAAAACGAAGAAAAAGTCTTTCTTCGTTGAAAATGTCAATCACCTTTGATACTAAGCAAAAGCGTAAAGTTTGCATCTGTCGATTGACCTACTGGTAGTTACTCGGAAGAAGTCTAGACTCAGTAGTATGAACTATCCACAGCATGTCACCATCATGACTTGACAGACATGGCACCCAAGTAGCTTGTTCGTCTCCATCGAGCTTGCTTGTCTCAATCGAATCCCTAATCGGGTAAGCTTGACTAGTCAAAATTGGCACATACCTGCGGTGCCTCCCGCAGCCACTGTCTCGGTGGCGATTGTGGTCCTGGGCAGGCACGGGCCAGCTCTGGAGGAGGGAGGAATGCAAATGGAGACTTGGCCAATCCTATTACATGCCATTCTCGGGTGGCACCAAGCACACGGGATGTTATGCTGATATAGGGTAATGTATGAGAATTTGTCTTTTTGACATTTATAATGTGCCGAAATGCACGGGAGGCTGTATAGTTTGAGATGCATGTCCGAGAGATCTGAACTAGAGGATTTACCTCGATCTGCAGATAAGCATAAAGAGATTTTTATCGTGATTGTACCTGCATACTTTGGCTTGAAGATCAAGAAGATCATATTGACATGTCAATTGATAGTACGCCCACTGCGTAACAGGCATAACAGAAGTGATAGACTACCATAAACAATCACACTAAAATAAGCGAGGACGGCATATGGCATGATCGGTGGAACCAGACCCTGACATAAAGTCCATCTTAAACATTGTGCCAAGTTTACCACTCAACTGCCAAGATCCACAGCTCTTCCATCGACCGTTCTCATCGTCCCCCGCTCACCAATTGGCGGGCGCAACGCAACGCATGCTCTTTCGGGAGGGGTCAGCCACTTATCACATACCTACCCAAGTGATATGTCACTTCCTGATTCTCGCGTGGGTAAAGGATAAACGGGGATCGGCGGGGTGTTTCCTCTGCCATGAGAGATCAACAGGCACAAGTCGGGTCCAGGTTATGTGATCGGCAGGGTATGTCGTATGATTTCGTTTTGCCATGTGGTTAAGAACGGTTCTAGAGCCAACAACAAGGCGATGCCAAGAATGAGGGCATACACAAACCTGGATTTGGGAAATATACAGTAACAACAATCAACTATGTATGATGGCGGTAGAGTAAGTGTCGCCGAGTCAGAGTACGAATTTGTAGAATGCTCCGTCCGATCTATGAGGCTCTTCGGAAATCTCATGATCATGATTCATAAACCTCCGAGAACTACGGAGGTATTCGCACAGACCTTGTCCGAGCGTCGGAGGCTAGAGAATAAGCATACACGGCATGGCATTTGTAAAGGGCATACACTATGAGACATCCAGAGTTGTGCTAGAGAAGACACGGACCTGGACCTTGGGTCAGAATGAAGAAGAAAGACGGTCTAAGAGCTTGTCTGCCTTCGCATGGAGTCAACTGAGTCTCCCGTCTCTGACTCTGGCATACCCAAGCTCTACTACCCAAAGTGTCAGAGACGGCACAAACAATAAAGAACCGGCCAGACCCACGACAAACATATCTAGTAACCAATTAAAACCCATATATTCCTAACCGAGGCATCGAGTGGAACAAAATGACGATGGTGGCACACGGGTCAAAAAAGCCCATTCCGGAAATGTGAGGAATGTTACTACCTCCACTCTCACCACCACACCAAATACTTCACGCGCAACAAGAAGTGATCGGCAATTCTCGCTTTGTCCAGACGTTAAATCGAATTGTTCCTGAAAATTGCTATTCGAGGCAAAAGATCATCTCGTGTGAGCGGGTAGCCATGCAAGGGCAGGCAGGGCAGTGCCTGTCGGCCAACTTGGAAGAAATAGACTGGAATTCTGCAGAATGTATTTGATAGATCAATTGCCATCGCTAGATAAGTTCTTCTACTTGTGATGTCTTGAACTTGAACACTCTTTCATCTCTTTTGTCTTACACTCATTTATCATTCCCGAGACAGACAGTCTCTCACTCATCAGTCATGGCTACTCTAAGTACAAGGCCCATGAGCGCCTTGGAAACATTCGACGAGAAAAAAGCCTACTTTGACAATGAATTTACCGAGTTAAAAAAGCACATCAATGTCCCTACCATCCCCGAACGTCCACACTTCGACCGTTCCAATACCTGGCAGAATGCCTCCTTCTCATCAACGGCCGATACAGTCGTTGGTGATGATGAACATCATGGGTCTAGGAAGGGTAGTTTCTTTACACTCAATGTCATCCCAAATCCCAAGATCCCCAAGATCATCGAGGAACCTACCTCGGAAGGTCTTTTCGCACCCAACTTCTCCCGTCCCTTCGGCCCCAAGGCTACACCTGAGCGACCTCCCCTATATACAGCTACAGTCGAAGATGATGAGGTTTGTCCACTTGAACAAGATCCCAAGAAGGCTGAGCCTACTGTTACTGTTGAAGAGAAGCCTGTTCCTCTTCAACCTGCACCTACACATGCCAATGACACTGTCGAGACATGTGGCTACCCCAAGATCGAGGACCCTGTTGATCCCGCTCGTGTCCTCTCACCCCGAGATCTACGCAATCAAAGGGTAACTTTCATGGGCATTATCGTTCTCATCAACATCTGCATGGCCATGGCAGCTTTCTTCGGCAAGAAGAGCAAGCTTGTCTTTATTGTCGTCCTGTTCGTCAAGAGCAAGGATTTCCTTTCTGCTATCCTTTCTCCTACTGGTATCATGTACCGCTCTGTCTACGAGTGGTTCTACCCTCCTGCCCCTGTCAGCCGTCGCTGGATCCTTTCTCTCATCCCTGCATACTCAGAAAGTGAGGAGCAGATCGTCAAGACCATCTTCTCGCTTCGCGATAATGGCGTTGATCCTCATCGTCAAGTCATGGTCGTCATCTTGGACGGCAAGCCCCGCGATGTGCGATCACACATGACACGCATGGTGCGGGAGTTCCAACGCCCCTACGTCTCCTTGAAGTGGAAGAAGGGTGTTTTGAACATCCTTGCTGGCTTCATGGAAGATGTCCCTGTCATTGTCATTGAGAAGGTCAAGAACTCTGGCAAGAAGGACTCTCTTGTTCTCTGCCACGATCTCTTCAACTACCCTCGCGAGAACTCTCCTCTGTACACTAAGCTTCTACGAAAGGAGATGTGGGATGAGATTCTTCCTGAGCTTACCAAAGGCGAAGAGTTCTCTGGCTTTGATATGGTATTTTGTACAGATGCCGATTCTACTATCTACAAGGGCGCTGTTGCTCTTTTGGCGAATGCTCTTGCTAGAGACAAGGATGCTATTGCTGCTTGTGGTTTGGTACTAGTCGAGCTGGAACCAGGCTACGAGTGGTCTTTTTGGAACTTGTATCAACAGTTCCAGTACACCTTTGGGCAATACGTCAGGCGGCGAGCAGAAGGTTTCGTGGGCAAAGTCACATGTCTGCCCGGCTGCATCACCATGATCGCCTGTCGACCAGAAATGGCCGGTGCAATCCGCAAATACTCCGAGCCCGTCACCGGTGAGCTAGTCATTAATCACCAAGTCCAATATCTCGTAAGTCCGTCTTATTCTCTAGCGCATATCCACTCACTAACTCAATCAGGGCACCGACCGAAGACTCACTTACTCAATGCTGTCTCAGGGCAAACATCTCCGGACCCTCTTTGTCCCTAACGCCGTCAGCGAAACGGTAGCCCCTCAATCTCTATTCCACTACCTTTCCCAACGGCGCCGATGGGGCTCCAACGCTTACTTCAACAATTACTTCTACCTCGCTGGCGAGAAGATGATCCCTATTACCCGCATCGCTGCCTCCATCGAGGTTATTCGCTTGAGTCTTGTCTACTACCGCATTCTCAACACAGCTCTCTTTATCGCTAGCTGTGTTCGACACGTCACCGCACTGAAGTTGGTCCCCATGCTGGTCGTTGGCCAATTACCTTCCCTATGGTTCTTCTGTTCAATTCTTCTCGAACCCGAGCTCCGCAAGCGAGGCCACAAGCTCGCCATCGGGTACTTTATTAACAAATGCGTTTCACCATTTATGAGCGTTATTATCTTTACAAAAGTTGCTACAAACCTGGGTAGTCAGGTTTGGGGCGTTTCTGGAGTGACGGCGTCTTCAGCACCAGTTGCTGCTGCGCCGACGGAGGAGGGAGAGGTTGAAAAGAAGTTTATTAGCGATTCTCTTGATGCTGCTGAGCGTGGAGAAGTATCTCCTGCTATGAAGCAAGATTCTGATGGGCTTACTAAGCCCGAGCGTGCTCGTCTTAGAGATGAGAGGGCTGATGTTGACATCTAGATTATAGAATACTAGACTAGAAGATACCCAATAATATTAATGACTTTACACTACCTTCCGTCTTGGGGTTCTGACATTTTGCGAACGCCTTGTGAAAAGGTCAAGATTAGGGCGCACATTGTGACAACCAGTCTTTACTCCGAGGAGCTAAAATCAGGTCCTGGGTAAACTCTGGGCTCCTTCACACCGCTAAGCAGAAGCCTCCAGGGCTACCTCTAGAGCCTGGACCACTGTGACTGTGATACAGGCTGCAGCATAAAACACCAAGAGCTTAGCCAAAAACGTATTTACAGATCCTCCCATATTCTTTGGTGCTTTCAACCGCCAAGTGTGTTCCCCGACGACGAGAACCCCGTAGAACAATACCATCAGGCACAAATCCCAAGTTCCAAGCATTTGGATCTCTTGCCGAGGGCAGTTTACTTGGCATTGATCATCTTGGTATGGGCTGACATTTTTCGCAAACGGTATATCAAGCACTCGCCACGTAAACTACGATGGCCAAGAATCGACGGCTCATCAACGATCACAGACTACCCTAAGCTATTAAATCATATTCTAGACCTTCGAGATATGCAATGACGTTTCGCTGGACGGCGCCTTCCTAGTGGTGCCACCCCCGGACCGATAATTCTAAATCAGCCATATCCGGACGCCTCACATTCCAGAGACGTGGCTCCAAGGTGTCACTTGTGAAATGGACCCCTCTGCTAACGAACCTTACAAATTCCAACACTAGTGATTTAGCATGTGCTAAACTCTATCAAACGGTCTAGGCTTTTGTCTAATTCCAGTCAACCATTCTTCCCCGTTCACCAAACAAGACTAGCATGACCTATCACAATTATATAACACCTCGCACCGAGAACCTGCCCCTCCACCCTCCACGGCCCAAATCATTCCTTTTTTGGCACTCCTTCCGATGCCTCTCCCACGGCAGTGTTTCTCACGCTGGGTCGTTTTCATCATCGTGGGCTGCTTTGTCGTCGTTGTTGTCACATGCGGTACGTATTTCGGTTTGACGAAACGAAAGCATCACTCGTTTGACTGGACGGCTATCGTGAGTGATCACGGTGATGTCCTTCCTGATTTTAGCTTTGCTGGGTACCATGCTTCGGCGATAATCTTGCCCAATGGATCTGGTGCTAATATTACGCTGGCTTTCAATGGAAGTATTGATGATGTTGCGCCGTTGATACAGGATGCTGTTGATAAGATGGCGGCGTCGGGTGGAGGTGCTGTGTTACTTCCTGAGGGCAGATGGCCGATGAGTGCTGGTATTAACATTACTAGTAATGTTGTTGTTGCTGGGGCGGGGAGTGATAAGACTGTTTTGGTGTTACAAGAGCGTCCTTCTCAGGCGGTGTTTACTCTTGGTACACCTGCCAATGGTACCAAGCCTCAATATGGCTTCAGGTCAAACATCACCAACGACTATGCTCCCATTGGGTCTTCTTCTCTGGACGTTGTCGACAGCGCGGGCTTCGCTGCTGATCAACTGGTGTATGTCTCTCGCAGTGCGACGGAGCAATGGGTAAGAGATAATGGCATGAGTGGTCTTGTCCGCCATGACGCTGCACAAACATGGATACCAGTAAGTTATGATTTTCTGTTGCAATGTATCACTCACTAACATGCACCAGGTCGGAAAAAGGATCATGGCGCCAAACCAAATCAGCAGTGTCTACGGCACAAACGTCACCCTCCAAATTCCCTTGACGGATAATCTTGACTCAGATTACTCTCAACCTGAACTGATAGTTTACACACCGCCTTACATGAATAAGGAGATGGGTATACGAGATCTTGGTATCGAAGTCCCTGACACTTGTTCGGGTGCACACATGAGCGACAAGACCTGCAACTCTCCAGCTATCCACTTCCCCTCTTGGACGGTGGACAGTTGGGCTAGTGATCTTAGTCTCAAAGGCTTTAACAAGTTCTTCCAGGTTGATCAAGATGCCTCTCGTATCACTATTCAAAACTGCACCATGAACAGAGACAAGGATATCTCAGGCGCTGCACTTCCCTTTGACATCTTGATTCAAGGTTCTCAAGTCCTAGTTCAAGATTGTGCGCAAGTCGGTGGTCCGGACGCAAGATGTTTCACCGTCGGCACAGGATCTCTCACAGCAGGTCCCAATGCTGTCCTTCGTCACAAAGCCAAGTCCGATGTGCAGACGATTTATCCTCATCAGCGATGGGCTCATGGACTGTTGGTAGAAGATAGCTCTGTCAAGACACTCTTTGTAGATCGTGGTATCAAGGGTTCGGGCCATGGGTGGTCTATCAACGGCGGTGTAGGTTGGAATCTGGATGGTAGTGTTGACTTTGAGTCGCCGCCGCTTGGTATCAATTGGTGTGTCGGTTGCAATGATCCCAAGGGGAATGCCACGTTTATTGAGTCTGGTAAAAGGGTTGATCCGGAGAGTTTGTTTATGGCGCAGCTTGAGGAGCGGAATATTTATAGACATGACCAGGAGGAAGAGTATAACGAGTAGACTAGACAATCACGACAAGATTGGCGAGCCGTCAAGTAACGCTGTTCTCCTTCCAAAGATAAAATGTCCGAAGATGGTTGACTGTACGCAATATGCACAAGAAAGGGATGTAAATCTGTATGGCATGGCTAACATTGGCATGAGATGTTCTAGCGTCTAATACATGAGAAACACCAGTAGCCTCGCTTGGAAGTTTCTGGCACAACGCACGCTTAGACCCTATGGGCTAAAGTTTAGCGTGTCAGAGCATTGCGCGCGACAGGTACGGGCTTCAGGCAATAGACGGATATCATCACAGGAAATTTGACACAAGACTGTCTTCTGAACATTTAATTCATTATCGGAATATATTTACTGGATATCATGATACGTTAAATCAACCCCTTACAACCACTCCACCACTTCATCATAACCTTTCTAGGCGTGAGAAACAGGAATGTTGTCCTTGGGGTCGTGCATAGCCTGCTCAACAAAGACCTTGTGCCACTTTCCAGTGCAAAGAAGGTAAGTAGTCTCCTTGACACCAGCCCAGTTCTCCCTCACAATGTCCATAGTAGGTCGCGAGAACACAACGTCAATCTCCTCAAGAGTCTTGTTCTTGGTCTCAGGCATGAAGAAGATCTGGTAGATCTCACCAACAAAGGCAATACCACCGTAGAATCCAAGAGCCAGGCCAGTCTTGCCCATGCTTTCCTGCATGGCGGAGAAGTTGTAGGTGACGACGAAAGAGGCGAGGAAGAGAAGGGCGTCGGATGTGGTCATTCCGTAGGATCGAAGGTAGGTGGGGTACACCTCTGAGGGAACGACCCAGGTGAGACAGGCGTAGGATCCGAAGAAACCCATGTAGACGATCAGGCCAGTGAGGTAGAGTCCTTCAACAGTCATGAGCTGAGTCTTGACGTCGAACTGGTAGCTGATACCAATGAGAACAAGACCCATGAAGAAACCGGGAAGCATAGTAATAGCCCAGAATCGTCGACCGAAGCGCTCCATGAGGAAGATAGCAGGAATGGTACCGATAAGAAGAGATCCACCACCGACAAGAGACATGTAGTTGGCCTTGTACTCGTCGAAACCAATCTGGTTCATGAGAACAGACATGTAGTACATGATAGCGTTAACACCAGTCAACTGACCCAACAGAATCATAATGTTGGCATAAACAAGCGCACGTCGCGCACGAGGCTCAGTGAAGAAATCCATCCAAGGGAAGCGAGCGTTCTTGGCACCCTCCCGAACAGCAGCCTCCTCATTAATGACAGAAGCACTCATGACGTAAAACTCCTCTCGGGACTCACGCTCCTCAATACCACGGATACGCTTCCACACCTTGTAGGCGTCGAGGTGCTTCTTTTGGTGGATGAGGAAACGGGGGGACTCGGGGAGGAAGAGCATGCCGAAGAACATGATTGTGGAGAAGACAAGGGATGAGCCTAGGATGTAACGCCAGTTGCCGGGTACCTTGAGGAAGATGGCGCCGACGGCGTAGCCTAGGACTTCACCGAGGGCAATGTTGAATTGGTAGAGAGAGACCAAGTTTCCTCGGATCTTGCGCTCGACTGTTTCGGCGACGTAGACGGGGACGGTACCACCCTCAAGACCGACTCCGAGACCGAGAATAACACGGGAAGCGACAATCATACCTAATCAGTCAGTATAAGTGATTATGTGTAGAGTGGGAAGGACTTACCAAAGTTGATGGAACCAGCCTCGAGAGCAGCACCGATAGTATAAAGAATAATAGAAATAATAATAGCACCCTTTCGTCCAAAGTACTCGTTGGCAGGCGACAGCAAAAGCGCACCACCAACAGCACCAAGCGGCATACCAGAGTTAACAAGCGAATTCTCCCTCGCATTCAAACCCAAGTCATCAGGCAAGAAGAGGTTTGCACCAGAAATAAGGGATTGATCAAGACCAGAGAGGAGACCACCCATGGAGGCGAAAGCGACGAGAAGCCATGTGAAATGCTTGGGGTTCTTGAACTGGACTTGGAAGAAACCAGTTTCTAAACCACCGGCTTCTTCGAGTTGACGCTCCATGTCGGAGATGAGGTCGTCGACTTCTCGGCCGCCATGTTTGGCGACCTCCAGGGCTTCGAATTCGGGCTTTTCGTGGCCCATGGCATTTTTAATTTCGTCTTTCTCGCGATCGACCGTGTTGGTCGAGTTTTGTCGGGATTTATCCATGATGAAAGATATCCTCAAACAAACAATATGATAATGATGATAATAAAAGAACCACCAAATGAATGGTTATGAGAGAGGAGGTACAGTACTTATACAAAACACCACTGCTGGGTTGGGGAAATGGTTGATCTGGAGAGCCCCAACTTTTATATGTGGTTCTGTAACAAAACCCGCATTTCCCCAAATCTGGAGATTTACACTCAATCATTAGACTTTTCCGGAGCACCGCAAAAACCCCATTGTTGGATGACGGTACGACCGAAAGTTTGGCCGGTTGAGCTCCATCGAGAGATGCCGTCGCAGCCGATTTGGGTGGAGTTTGATCAACGCTGCTGTAACGCTCTAGCAGGAGTGCAACGGCTGTAACATGATTTGGTCTTTCCAGCTGACTCGCATGCCAATCGAACCATTCACCATCAACGTTTGTTCCTTGAAAGGATTTCTCGCTCCGATAGATAGACCAATCATTCGAGAGAGTAGTGATTGAAGACATCCACTCTCGAAACTCGAGGTGAGGATCTACAGACACTAAAGCCGGGTTTACGTTCTTCCTCTTCTAGAAATGTTCCAAGCGCAAGCCTTTTACGTCATTCATTAAGCCGTGTACCCGTGTAAGCAAGCAACAAGGCTCGACGGCTCCGGGTTGAGTGTCACCCTAGCTTCTTACTTGGATATTGCCTCTCCACTGTTGGGAGAGACATTTCGTAATGCATCAGTCGAGAGGATCCTACAGTCTGGTTGGGAGCATCAATCACGGTAATTCCTGCTAGACCGGATGTTCCTAGTGGCACGATTACCATTTTCTCTGTCGCGAGATCCGAACATGCGTTTTTTTATCTGCAGTTGTTAATGCTACAGAATTGCTATTCCCGTGCCAAGTGCTGAACTCGTGGCGGGATCCGGGAATGCCCACTTAGCGAACACTAAGCCCAGGGGATCTTGCCATGATTCAGCCGCATCTCTTGGCTGAAAATTTGTTTGACGACGGTGATGATGATGATTTTTCTGATTAGATCTATGGACTAGCAGAGACTTCAGGATCACGATGGAGGTTCGATGCGATGTTGGGCATGGTCACTGATTGAGTTAAGCGACTCTGGGGAAGAGAGAATGACAATCCAGTGTTTCGGTGCAGTATCTCGGCCAAATAAAATAAACTCGCATGCTTCTCAGACAAAACACCAAAGAAATCACGCTGAGCACTCCGCACCGCTGATCGCATGTCCTCAAAACAAGAACATTGGGTAACCCGACCTAAACCCACAAATCAACCTTAACATCCCCACGAAAAACTCCCTCTGGGGATCACCACTTTTCTCTCCAGCCTGACGCTTTGAATGTCGTGTTTGGGACATCGGCCCTTTACCCAGATGCCTACACATAGAAACTCCACAAACGGAAAGAAACGGGCGTCTCGATAGCTTCAGAACTGCCTTGCGAGTATTTCCCTGGTGCCATGCGTTCCCCGACATGCCATTTTCTGGAGATCACGGGGTCTGACCCCCCCGCGATTCTGGGTAAAGGGCCGATTTGCATCCCCGGGAATTTCCCCATTTTTGGGCAACTTACATGGATTATCACCATCGCGTGCAAAAACATGAATAAGGAGACTGTCATGCAACCGGTGAGTCGTGCAATTAATACGCGGCTACATTCGGAGCCGTGTTCTCACTAACTAACAATCAAGGATTTTTTATTCTGGGGCAAGAGTTGGAAGTTGTACCCTTTTTGGGTTGCAAGATCCACTGGTAATCAGACTGAAAATATTTTGCATGTCATTGACTTGAGCACAGTCGTTCGTTGCTGTGAAAAACTCGTACAATTGTGGGGACGTAATATCAGCACGAGATCTGCAGAATCTTTATCCGTAAACTCGCGACTCTCGTAACTCTCATCATGAAGAGCCTCATCAACTCCCCCAACCCAGATTGAAAGAAAAATCTTCGTTAGTCTTCCCGCAAGCCACTGCCGCATCGCATTCAGCCTCATCAGCCCTATCGGCTGTCTCCTTCCCTTGGCTTTGCCTAAACCCTCTTGGCTTTCCGGCTTCTGTCATCCTTGACACCGACGCCAAGCACAAAAGCAATCCTCAAAACCGTACAAATCCCCGTAATGATGACACTAAACCAATCCTCCCAGCGCCAACCACTCAGCGCAAGATTATTCTCCATTTTGAGGCCCACGTAAACAGCCGTAAGCATAGTAAAATCCGCAGGCAGAATCGCGCCCTGTACCATCTTCCAGATATTTACATCGTGCGTGTAACGAAGTAGTGTAAGCATCAAGACTAGGTATGATGTGCCCATGCCGGCGATCTGGTAGAGGAATGGCGCGAAAGGTGCGGCTGGGGGGCGCGTGGTGAAGAATGCTTGGAGGGCGAGGTTGTGGTCGAGGAAGTTTACCCACATGCCCATTATGGTCAGGGCGGGGTCTACCCAAAGGAACCAGAGGGTGTAGATTGGGTGGATTTTATCTGTGATTGCCATTTTGATGAGACTTGAGTTTGATAACTCGTTTACTGGATTCATGTTTGCAGAAATGAGAATGAATCAAGCTCGACTCGAGAGAAGGCTTCTTATATTTGCTGCTGGATGTCAGCTTCGTAAGCTGATGCTATTTCGTCAGCGCTAACGTTGGCATTCGGTTGGCACATGTCGGACAGTCAGAACAACAGATGCGAAGAGACTGGTAAACAGAATAACCCGGACATTTAAAGTGAGCTGAGATCTGGTCTCAGCCTAGGTAATTTTGACAGCTACGCCTCTTTTCTGTCATCTCTTCACCAAACAAGTTCCTGATGGGTTACAATTGGTTTCCCCTCACTGCGCCAAGATGCGTGGCTGATTGTTGAAAGCCGATGGATAAGAATATTCCAACGGGATGATCTGACAACTTTAACCGGATGTCCGAACCGTTGATGGCGGGGTGATTGACGCGACGCTGTCAATCGATTGCGACCACCGCGTTCGTCAAAGCGCGTGTTGCTACCCTATAGCAAAGGGTTTCCACGCGTTCACTCTGATAATATAAGTGATGAATGGCTCTCAAACGCCGTTTCCCTTTGATTAAACTATTAAATTCATTTGATCATTGACAATAAGTCAAACTGTGAGATTTTAATTTATGTATTTTGACCGTTGGTGGGATTGGTGGATAAACACTATGTTGTCGAGGTCGTGATCGGGAGAGTGCTGTCGCAAATTGAGCAAATGTTGTCTCGATCTCCATGGTTCTCACCCTACAGCTTAGAAAGGGTATTCCCGACCACCTGATACAAAGTGCCTAACATTCCAAAGAGAACATTCCATTGTTATTACCGAGACATAGCCCTCATTCAATTGGTCCAAACTTCACCAATATTGTTTAGTGATCAACCACATCTTTTCAGCTCCAACCCTTAGTCAGCACCGGAGACGAAGTGCGCCTTCTCCCATTGGTCATTTCAGTTGTGGCATCATTCTCGCTCCATCTCGATCCTTGACTCAATTTCTCGATCCTGCCAGCCGACTACGCCTGTCGGGCTACAGTACTGTAGTGGAGCTATCGTTATGTCTACAGATACGCCTTCTGACAGGCGTCCTCTGCGCGCAATCCTCCCAGCTGACGGTCCTGCGCTAGCGGATGCGGCGCCAAGGCATCCCTTGGGTCTGCATCCCAAGAGGACCTTGGTGTCTGCTGCCTGTCAGGCTTGTCGGAAACGAAAGTCAAAGGTAACCGTCCCCAGTAACTCATCACTAGCCCATATTCTAACTCTTGGCAGTGCTCGGGGACGCGTCCGGTATGCGTCTCTTGTACCAAACGCTCAACAGCATGTCACTGGGCACCCACCGAAACCCAAGCCATTAAGCGAAAATACCACGAAATCGTCAATGAAAAGAACCGCGCTTCATCATACCAGCAGTTATTCGAGTCCATTAAACATATGGGCACCCAAGATGCTGCGCGAACGGTTCATAGAATTCAGGCTGGCGATGATGTTGAAGCTCTGCTGGACGAGGCTGAGACATCGGTGCAGAAGCGGGACAGTAATGCTTACGAGGATTTCTATCGTATGTTGCAGGCCAGACCTGACGAGGATTTCACGAGAATATTGAAGTTGGTCAAGGCGGGGTATGATGTTAAAGCTATGCTTAGACATATTCGGGAGGCGGATTTGTTGTTGCAGATTGCTCTTAAGCCGGAGCAGAGACGACGATATGAATTTCCTTTCAACACCAAATGGCCGGAATTTCTACGTCGAGATTCGAATCCGTATCTCGAAACTTCGTTTTACGAAACAGATAGACCTTCACCAAATAATCTTACTCTGGGAGGAAAGTCGGATATCATCTTTGACATTCCTTATCATGCCTCGACGGTCATTGAACCACTGCTTACTAACGCGCGCATCTCAAAATGGACAACTGTTACATCGGATGAAAGCATGCTGACTTCCCTTTTGGAACACTACTTCCAGCACGCCTACCCCTTCTTCACATTCTTCCACAAGGACTTGTTTCTTCGCGATCTTAAATCAGGTTCGGCACAACACTGCTCCTCCCTTCTCGTCAATGCCGTCCTCGCAAGCGCATCTCACTACTATCCCAAAATTCAAGGCCGTAACGAGCCCTGGGATACAGAGAGTTTGTGCTATCGGTTCTTTGCCGAGACGAAAAGACTGTGGGAGTTGGAAATGGGGGAGAGCAAGCTTACGACGTGCCAAGCCGCTCTGGTCATGAACTCAATTTATAACATGGACGGATTAGACCAGATTGGAAATGTGTACATGGTCCAGGCCGCTAAGATTGCGTATAATTTGGATCTATTCGGAGCACAGGGAAGAGGGGAGACGGATATTGCGAAGCAGTTTACCGCATGGTGTCTTTTCGCATGGCAATCGTAAGTCTTCCTCCGCCCTGCCACTAATGATTCACAACTAACGAATCGTAGCACGGTCCTCTTCCACTTCTACAAGCCACCCCTGTTTCAAAAGCCACCAGAGATAGACCTACCGGATCCTGACGCTAGTCCCTGGTTCTACCCGGAGATCCACGTAAGGTATCCAGAATCAGGGTCCAGACCGATCTTCTTACCAGAGACGTTTATGCAGACCGTCAAATTCAGGAGTATACTGAATGATGTTGGAAATGATCGGTTCGGAGGAGAAAAGAACATGGCCATCACTCTGGGACAAGCAGCGGTGTACTATCGCAGACTGTGTCAGTGGTTTGACGATCTCCCTGCTTGTTTGAAGCCTGATAAAATTGTGCTTCCATCGCATTTAATACTTCAGTAAGTCTCCGCTTTGACGAAATCTATGTACAAAAGCAGACTGAGAGGATGTAGCATTCACTTCCAGTACATAATCATGCTCCTTCTCGAACCATTCGTGGCTTGTGAGAAGGATAACCCATCGATAACGCTCCTGGACGGAATGGCCAAGCCCGCCCGCGCAATCGTCCACGAAGCCACAGTTCGCTTCGAAACCCTCATCCGTGCCTACTATCTCCGCCACAGCTTCAGCACCTACGAACCGGTAATGCTCCAATTCCTCTCCGTGCTAGGCTTCTTATCCATTCAAAAAGCAGCCACCAACCCCAATGATCACCAAAGCAGCATGATCCTCGCGACAGTCGGTCTGGAAAATCAAGCACAGCAAGCTTATCTCGCTAATGCAATGTTCAAGTTGCTGTTCAGCAAGATTCCCGCCAGTATGGCGGATGTTACTAGTCAGTACTGTAGTCTGAATGTGACGGGCCCGGTGGTAGAGATTCAGCCTGCGTATGTTAGGTCGGCGTATCCGGTTCATATGGTTAGTATCAATGCCGATGCTGAGGAGCAAAGGTTGGATAGGTTGATTGAGGAGCTGAAGATTTGAGATTGTTTTCTCGATAGTGTGGACTGGATATGACTTTGTGGAAATTGCTGGATGACTGCAGTGAGGTAGTCTTTTGCTTATTGATTATAGCGTCAGCGTATCAGGAGTAGTGCCCGTGGGAAGCACAAGGGACGAAATAGTCCGGCCATGTTGTGGTTGCTTAGACCAGCACTAAGGATACTTTATTCCGGCACCCTCCGCCTCAGTGGACAAGCACTATGTTGCCCACTCGCTTATTCATGACCTGCATGTTCTCTTTCCGATACATGAAACGATATTTACTTGTCCATAATCATTTGCGGTTTAGTTTGTACCAGTAACTCGGTAGCTGAACATTGACAAGACGCTACCGTTGGCGCTATTGAATGGCGCAGGGGTCGACTGAGATCCAGACCTGTGGCGCAAATGTCACTACCGCACTAATCGGAAATTGAAAGAAAAAAGGAATAGCGAATGAGAGGGCAAAAGAAGGACTTGGGGAAATGGTGGTCGGTTAGCGGTGAGACACTCGAGTGTCTGGATGCCACGTGAGGTGGACGGGAAAGCAGGGTCCTTCGCGTATCGTTGAGTGCCGATGATTTACATGTGGCGAACTGCCGAAGGATTGGGGTCCTGGTAACTGCATCGTGGAGGAATATTTCCTGCCTGGGGCGAAATGGAATTGAAGGTACAGATTAATTCAAGATACAGCACTCAATTGCGCTTTGCATCTCCTGATGGCCTTCTCCCCTATCGTTAACACTGTTGACTCAACAGCCACAGCCTAGCTCCATTCTCACGACGTCGTACATCCTTAGTCATGACCGTCGTCAATAAAGGGTCCATCTTACTAATGACTAGCTCAGGTACCGAAACGATAAAACTCCAGTAGCCCTATAGCCCGGTTGTAGAGGCGCTGGCTGAACACCCTCATCCAGCTGCGCCACATGACACTATCGAACGCCCTCCGTTTCCACAACACCAAGCAAGCAATAGGGGTCGCCAAATATCACCGATTTGTTGATGAACGAATTGAGTACATAAGGATCATGTTCAAACGCAATCAACAGAACTTTCTCCTCACTCTCAACCGCCCAACTCGGTCAGTCATTCGCTTATAGTTTCATCTTTTTGGCTCAGCCATTATCACGCTCACTATGCGCTCTTTCATCACCTTTGCGGCTCTCGCCCTTTCGGCTTCGGATTTGGTTTCTGCCGGTCCTTGTAAGCCTCGTCCTACCACCACCGCCGGTGCTGAGACTTCTGCCACTGGCATCGAGACCTCTGCTACTCTTGGTCTCGAGACTTCCGCTACTGCTGGTGTCGATACCACTGCTACCGCTGGCACTGAGACCACTGATGCCGCTACCCAGCCTACCCTCTCTCCCGAGGATGGTCCTATTACCAACGCCTGCACTGGCGGTGGTATGACCAGCCTTGACCCTTTCGTCGTCCGGGGTGATGTCTCTCTCAACCGAGTACTTGGTTACACCGGTGACAACAGCCAAGATACCGCTTGTGCTGACTTGAAGGCCGAGTCTACTGGTGGCTCCCGCAAGCGTGCCGCTGGCGAGGTTGCTGCCATTGGCCAGGCCCTCACCGGTCTCGACACCAAGAAGAAGTACACCGTCCAGTTCTACTACCGTGTCACCACTCCTCCCACCGAGAACACCGCCTGTACCATCGAGGCTTCCATCGGCGACATCAGCTTCTACAGCGCTGGAATCCCGTCCACCGGTGCTACCGACAGCTACAACCACGTTCTCGTTTCCACCTCTGTCAACGCTGCTGATGCTGAGCTGAGCATCAAGACCACTTGTGCCAACGGTGGTTCTGCTTCCGTTCTCATCGACTCTATCTTCTTGTCCAACCAGGTTACTCCTGAGAACATCGACCAGTTCGCTCTTAGCTTTGATGGTCAGGTTCGTGAGCCTGCTAACAAGCCCACTACTGCTGTCGCTCAGCCTACCACCGCCGCTGGTGGTAACGGTGGTAACAACGGTGGTGACAAGACTACCTCTGCTGCTGAGGGTGGAGCTACTTCCAACCCCACTGATGGTTCTTCCAACCCTACCCAGGGTGGCTCTGACTCTACTGAGGGTGGCTCCAAGCCTACCACTGTTGCCGGCGGTGACTCTTCCGAGACCACCGCTCCTGCTGGCTCTGTCTCTTCCGCTACCGTCCCCGCTGGCTCTGACTCTACTCAGACCCAGGGTTCCGGATCTCAGCCTACCACCGCTCCTGGTTCCGACTCTGAGACCACTGCTCCTGCCGGATCCGATGAGACTTCCGTCCCTGCTGGCTCCAATCCCACCACTGTCGCCTCCGAGGGTTCTGTCTCTTCTGCTACTGCTCCCGCTGGTTCCGACGCCACCTCCGCTCCTGCCGGTTCTGACTCCACTCAGACCTCCGCTGCTGGCTCTAACCCTACCTCCATCGCCTCCGAGGCCTCTTCCGAGACCACTTCCGCCCCCGTTGAGAACAACGCCTCCACCCAGACCCAGGGCTCTAACTCTCAGTCCACCGCTGTCTCTGACTCTGTCTCCAGCGCTGCTTCCGAGGCCGGCTCTGCCACCACTGCTAGCGAGGCTGCTTCTCAGCAGACCACCACTGCTCCCGTCGACAACGAGTCCAGCCAGACCACCTCGGCTGCTGTTGATGGCTCTGTCTCTTCCGCTACTGCCCCTGCTGGTTCTGACTCTACCTCTGTTGCTTCTGAGGGCTCGGTCTCTTCTGCTACCGCTCCTGCTGACAGCGAGTCCACCTCTGTTGCCTCCGTGGATGACTCTGTCTCCTCTGCTTCTGTCCCTGCTGGCTCTGACTCTACTTCCGTCCCCGCTGTCGACGCTGCTACTACTACCACTGCTCCCGCTGACAACGAGTCTACCTCTGCTCCTGTCGTTGATGATGCTACCACCACCACTGCCCCTGCTGACAGCGAGTCTACTTCCGTCGCCTCTGTTGCCTCTGCCGAGTCTACCTCAGCTGCTATCAGCGAGTCTAGCTCTGCCACCGTCACTGAGTCCTCTTCAGCTGCTGTGACCGAGTCCAGCTCTGCTGCTATCAGCGAGTCCAGCTCCGCCGCTATCACCAGCTCCGCTGCCATCTCTGAGTCTAGCTCCGCTGCTGTCTCCGAGTCCTCTTCTGCCGCTGTCTCCGAGTCCAGCTCTGCTGCCATCAGCGAGTCTTCTTCCGCAGCTATCACTGAGTCTGCCTCCTCCACCGAGACTTTCGCCACCACTACCATGACTGCCAGCGAGACCGAGACCACCACCACAGCTGCCGCTACCACCACCGCCGCTGTCTTCGTCGCCCGTGCTGAGCCCGCACGCACCGGCTGCCTCACCACCTCCAACTCCCTCAACAACGCCGGTTTCGAGGATGGCGACGTGGAGTGGTCTGTCGAGGGCTCTGCTGCCATCGTTGACAACAAGGCGCTCGGCGCCTACGCCTACACTCTCGGAGAGAAGGGTCTTGCCTTCTCTGGCGCTGATTCTGGTTCTTTCGGCCAGACCCTCAACAACATTGAGCAGGGTGAGAACTACGTCCTCACCTACGCTCACTTCGTTGCCAACGGTGAGGAGGTTCCTTTCCCCTCCGACAACGTCTGCAGTTTCAAGGTCAGCCTTGGTGAGGACGAGATTGAGACTTTCAACCCCTTCGCGGAGTCTCAGGACAGCGACAACTTCCGCAACCGCCAGTTCAGCATCGTTGCTCCTGATAGCTCTGCCGAGCTCAAGTTCGAGCTCACTTGCGACCAGGGTACTCCTGACTTCACTCTCATGATTGATGACATTTGGCTGGTTCGCTGCGATGAATAAGCGGTTGAAAACACAACATGAAGCATTGGAATGATATGGGGACGGGGCTATGAGGCCTGCTTAAACAACTTCTTGTACCTAATTAATACTTTTTATGATCCCCAATAATGGCTGGGGATTTAAACCGAGCTGGTGTTATGTGAACATACTATTCTAGGAGCTCTTGCATTAGCATTACTTCTGAAATATATTTATTATGTTGATCTACGATTTCTCGTTCTTTCTTTGTTCTGCTACTGTGAAATCCATCTCTTTGTAAACCTCCGCGAGTTCAGCCAAATTGTTTGTCTTGATAGCTATCATTACGGCTGACCTCCGCTGAATAAATGAGACGTTTCCTTGACCATGATTCTTCTCGAGGTCAGAGACCAGCGTCTCAAGGCTAAAAATGTTTTTATTGTCGACGATACGAAGAACACCGGGGTCATTAGAGTTGGACATGGCGACTGTTTTACTTAGCTTTAGGTTCACATTCAACCTTCCAGAGCTTGTAAAGCCTAGTTCGTGTCAATCTATGTAGTCTTCGGCGCCAATCTTAAACGAGGACTAGAGATGCAGCCGTGACAATGATCAGCGGAGATTCACTTTCAGAGTTTCCTTGGTCACCATCATTGACCGAAAAGGCTGTTCATCAGAACTTCGTGGGCTTCAGTGATGCCAAGATACGTACCTGTCTGGCATCACCACAGGAATAGGCTGGGGTAACAGCGGAGACCTGAGCGTCAGCCCCATCCCTTAGCTAACTAACTCAACTAGGCAATGCGACCCGCGCGCGTGATTCCCCCATTGGAGTTATCATCAACCAGCTTCGGAATACAACGACCATAATCGGGCAATAGATAGCACTTCTAAGTCATCGGATATTAAGTACTCGATAGGTATTTTGGAAACTTTTTTGTAGCTGACCCGCAACAAAAGCTGTCAGACATCCCATCTTATCTCCGCAATCTGCATCCCCTCACAATGTCAGAAGGCGGTATGTACACACTTATCTCTCTTCCCCCCTCTCGAGTGCTGACCGACGCAGACTTCATTCAAGATGCTGTCAAGCTCATCAAGATACCACCCGGTCTTCCAAGCAAGAAGCCCACCGCCCCAACATGGCAAAATCCACCACATCCGACCGTCTCCAATGCTCAGTCAAAATCACTGGCGCCAGAGGCCGATGTAGTAATCATCGGCTCCGGTATCACGGGCATCGGCGCCGCTCATTACCTACTACACAATAACGATCATCTCAAAGCCATCATGCTCGAAGCTCGTACAGCGGTGAGCGGGGCGACCGGTCGCAATGGTGGTCATCTCGTCTCGGACAGTGATGCTTTGTTCCCAGCTCTTGTCAAAGCTGTCGGAGTTGAACGCGCGATAGAGACAGTGCATTTTAGTGAAGCGAACATTCGTCGATTAAAGGAACTCATCAGCTGTCTGAGCCCGGAAGAGCCGGAAGCTGTTGAGTATCGCGAGGTCGTGTCGGCAACTTCGTTCACAGACCAGGCTACTTTTGAAGACGCTGTGCAGGGCCTCAGAGACTTTCTGAAAGTTGTGCCAGAGAGCGATATCAAGTACAAAGTCTTCAGTAAAGAAGAAGCCATCAGGGTAAGTTAAATCTCATTGAACGTGGGATTATCTGACAGCATCATAGATGTTCAACTTTACCAATACAGCCGGTGCGACAGCGCAAAGTGGAGTGGCTGCACTTTGGCCTTACAGACTCCTCACAGCTGTTCTGGCATCGCTGGGAAAGGACTTCCCAGACCGTTTCGCGCTGGAAACAAACACACCGGTTCTTTCAATGAGTACAGAAGGAAACGCCTCTATCGTCAATACACCCCGAGGCTCCATTCGTGCCAAACACGTCATTCACTGTACCAACGGCTACTCGGCTCATTTGATCCCCGGGCTCGTCGGCAGTCTGTATCCCCTTAAAGGTACTATGTCTACGCAGAAACTTGGACCAGATTTTCTTCACGCTGGCGATAAGATGTCCTGGTCTCAGGAGTCTCATGGCACATACGACGGAAAGACCGGCCACGTTCATCTTGGCCTTTACTATGCCCAACAGAACGCGAAGACGGGTGTAATGTTCCTCGGGGGCGAGTCTCAGAGTCTGCGTAATCTATTAAGCAGCGACGATTCGTCCGTTGCAGATGACGCCCGCGCAACGCTGACCTCTGCAGCTCCCAAGATCTGGAAAAACGCAGTCCCTGCTAAGCCACTGGAAGTGTGGTCAGGAATTATGGGGTTTACAGCAGACGGTATGCCAATCGTCGGTAAGCTTCCGCAAACTCTCACAGGCAGACTTGGAAGTGGCGAGTGGATTGCTGCGGGGTTCAATGGACATGGGATGGATAAATGCTGGCTTAGTGGTGAAGCTATTGCTAGGATGGTTCTTGGGGAGCGTGATGTTGCTGGTTTTCCGAAGGCTTATCTTGTCACTGATGAACGTGTCAAGACGTGGAGTCCTGAGGCGGCGGCTGAGACTTTGATGGATCAGATCATTCATGGCGGGAGTTCTCCTGTAAGCAGGCTTTAGGTTATTTCCATCCTGTTAGAAATACGTCTTGTTCTTAATAGTAAACGTATTCTCTTCATGCATCAGCTGCAATTGGCCATCTATAAATTATCACGATTATGTTATTCCAAATTGCCCAAGTCAGTGTCTTTGTCTAGCAGGACTTTGCATCAATGACGCATAGAAGAACGGAGATACTCAGTCTTAAGGCCTTATTCACTTGGGAAGTCAGTATACTGGACTTCGTATCCTGCCCCAGTTGTGCTTCAGGTCCAACCTCCGTGGATAGCTACACGCTTCATGGAACCCTCGGGGCGCGTGAGGGACTCTCGGGTGCCGCACAGTACCTACCGCTTTTGATCACCGGTCTTCCTCGCCTATCTAGTCGATAAAGCTAACACCCGAGACTTTTGGAGAAGGGGTGATGCTGATTGTCGATGCATTATCTGGGGTCAGAACGTCCGCCTCCTCCTCCGCTGCCCCCACGAAGCTCCAGGGGATCTGGACGCTCCTCAGACTGCCTCATGTAGCTTAGCGCCTGATTTGATGTTAACCATCCAGTGTCCCTCGGCTGAACAACAGGCCTTGCATTCTTCTGACAGTTGGCTTCAGGAAAATAGATTTTAAGAAAGAATATTTCCAATTCAAACACATTGTTCCCAAATCTTGACCTTTGTTCACATACACATCATGCCTGCAAGCCAAACACCAATCGGAAAGACCAAGCTCCCAGTCGACGGCCTCGGTGTCGTCGAAGGTCTAAGCTTCCCCAAAAACATCCACCAATTCTGTGGTATTCCTTACGCTTCCTTGAAGAAAAGATGGACGCGCTCTCAATTGAGAGATTCGTGGCCACATGACTTTCATGACGGGACAAAGCTTGGGTAAGAGAGTTTATCTAGGTCATGATATAGACATACTAACGTTTCACAGATGCAGCGCTCCGAATCCGCCAGAGTATAATGGATATGATCCTCTGGTACCTGTCGATATCGCTCCGCATTTTGAAGAGCCGGCTGAGGATGAACTCAATTGCCTTGTCATGAACATCACTACTCCAACACTCAAGTCAGACGCAAAATTGCCAGTCATGCTGTACATCCATGGTGGCTCCTTTCTTTTCGGAGGCGCTAACAAAGGTGTTTTCGACTGTGTCAATCTGGCGACTTACGCTGTAGAGCGTGATACCCCCGTTGTTGCCATTAACTTCAATTATCGCGTTGGTCTGGGAGGCTTTCTAGCGTCTGCAGCGATCAAAGCTGATATGGAGCGCGATGGCCAGAAGGGCGTGGGAAACTTTGGTCTCTATGATCAGCAGGTTGCTCTCCAATGGGTCAATCGCTACATCGCGTCCTTTGGAGGCGATCCGGACAACGTTACCATTTATGGCGAATCTGCCGGTGGGTGCAGTGTCTCTCATCATATCGCCTCTCAAGCCCCTGCACCCTTCCATCGAGGTATTGCCATGTCCGGTCACTTGAACACCATTCCTATATGGCCACTGGAGCACCATGAGAGGCGCTATCGTGCACTATTGACATACCTTGGCATCGATGAGGATTCTCCTACGGCTCTTGACCAGCTTCGGGCTGTTCCTGAACATGTTGTTGCTGCTGCGACTGTACCTATCGAGGGCAACTACAACGCTACTGGAAATCCATGCGATGATGGTGTTTTTCATGCGACGACACCTCACTTTGATGGCCTCACTTCACCTCCCTCGTGGCTTAAGGGCTACATGTTTGGGGATACAGGCGACGAGGCTATGATCTTCACCGACACTATCGTCAACGAGACCTACGATTCAGTCAGGAACAGCATGAGTGTTATTCTTGGCAAAGATGTAACTGAAGCCATACTCAGCCTGTATGGAATGACTCCAGAGCAACCGAGGGAAGAGTTTCTGCAGCTACTTGAAGTCATGATTGGGGATTCATTCTTCAAAATCCATAACTGGGCAGCTGCTCACAGATCGCAAGTCCCACAAACATTTGCCTACCACTTCGAGCAAGTATGCACACACGACAGTATCTTCAAAGGACTATCCTATCATGCACTAGACCTCCTGTATCTGTTCCTCAACTTCGATGAGAAACTTACACCCGGTCAACAGAAGCTAGCCAGAACCTACGCTGGCAGTTTCGTTGACTTTGCCAACGGCAAGGACCCGTGGTCTCGGTTCTCAGACGGTGGCAAGTGGATGTTATTTGGGCCAGAGGAAGATAGCAAGGTTGTCACAGAACAAGAAGATGAGGCTGTGCGACGATACAGCCGTATGAAGAAGATTGTGGATATGGGTGTTGCTGATGATTTCATTGCTGCGGTTGATCATTTTGCTAGTTTTAGAGACCGATTAGGGAAGGTTGGTCGAGGTTCTCGGGCTGGTGACACGCCAGGTAAAGACGAGCCAGCGAAGATTGATGCGGCTGGTATGCAGGAAGGCGTTGTAGCATAGAGAGTATTCGCTAGGATGGTTTTACTATTGGTTTTTAGTGGAATTAAAGTATTATCGCTCATGTATCAACGTATTGAGGTATTCGACGATCCCATTGTACGACATATTATTTAGTATAAATGTATCTCAACATTAAGCTCAGCCGCAGCCTCAGTCGCCATCATCAACCTAGAAGCAGCATTCTCATCCTTCCCCTTCCTCCAAACCTTGGTAACAATATCCAACAGCAACTGCTCAATCTTCTCATCCCCACTTCTCAACAGGTACTGAAACCCAACCCGTGTGAGTCTCTGATCCTGCTCATTATCGGCCAGTAAGCCCGCTATGAATAGTGGGTATAGAATTGCTTTGGCGAGTGCTTCGTGAAAGTTAAAACCACCCGTGCTAATGATCGCCTGGATCGCTGCGAAAACCTTCATCCGTAAGACTTCGGTCTTGACTCTACTCGGTGTTGAATCATTCAGTGCTCGACTGTGAAGAACACCTGCGTATTTGAAGGCTTCCCAGAGGTGAATGTGTATAAAGTCATCCCCCACTTCTCCCGGCCATGCAAGGAGATCGCTTTCGGCATCTGGAGAGTCAAGGTTGGCCAGCAATGTGATAAGTGTATACGGTAGCCCTGATGTTTCCTCTATACCTTCTGTTTTAGTGGCCTGGATGTACAGTTTCCACATGTTCAAAGATGGTGTTATTCTGTTCAGTGTGAAGAAGGGTATGTCCATGAGTGCAATCACTTCAACGAGATGATTGGTAAGACGCGGTCTATGCGCGTCATTAAGTAGTTCGCGTGTCTGAAGCACGCCATGGAGGCCTTTTAGTAGAGGCGTCCAGATGTACAGTGAATTAATCTGACAACGTCAGCATCTCAGGTGTTATCCGAGGAGGACGTCACTTACACTAACGCTGCATAGCAGCACTCCAGTCGCTAGTGTTACATCCTGAGTGAGTCTATCCGGATTATCCAAGTCGCTGAAATAGTTGGAAAGAGCGGATTCCATGTAGAGTGGTGTGTAATGGCTCGTCGCAGAGCTCAAGCTGGCTTGATATGCTATGCAGGCTTGTTTGAGCGCGATGCAGCTATCGCTCAAAGGCAGGATACATGATCTGAAAACGGTATTTGCGCTCTGCCCTGCGCGGTCTGTAAGAGTCTGGTACCCTGAACTCCTGACTAAACCGCGGTTAGAAGTATCAACACAGAGGACAATGATCTTACATGACTCCATAAGCTTCTCTGCCACGTCCTCGTCAGGTAGAGGTTCAGATGTCAATTCGAATTGTAGACACAAAAGATCAAGATCATCAGGAGACTGAAAGTCGCCCAAGTCCATAGAAATCTCTGGTAAGCTCTCTTCGGCGAGTTCTGCCTCTCTTTTGCGCATTATTCTGCTCTTGGCTCGTGGTTGGCGTACCGGTTTTAGGACCATGCCAGATCCTGTTGAGGACCCTGCATCCGGAGAGCCCCACGTCAAACGGGTCTTGTACCCTTCACAGGACATGCCTGCTTGGGTACATCTCTGACAAACCGGTCTTTTCTCGTCACATTTCTTATGTCTTCTTTTGCAAGTCCAACAACTGGATATCTCAGTTATCTTGATAGAAAAATGGTTGGTATGGCTTACCCGTGTCGAGACCGCTGACTCATGGACTACTACGGCCTGACTTTTGTGCTTTTTTGTTTTCAGCCTGTCGTTTTGGAGCCTTCAAGCTGTGAATGTCGGTGAGAATTGATTAAATTGGAAGATACCTACTAAGATAGATACGCTGTAGACGTAGACGCCTTTTCTTATGTTTGACTGATAAGGTCGTGAGGGGCCTGCCTCGGTCCGAGATTGGCTGGTGCTGGACCCAGGATTAAGCGGGGTTATTTGAGCCATGATAGCCAATGACATTAACTGGATTATGTATTAGTCCGCTACCCTATACCGCAGATCTCGGTCTGCTATTCTGAGATTCTTTGAGGAGCAGAACCTTCTGTCGAGAGAAATAGGACGCCTTTGCTTGATACGTTCAAGGAAAACAGACAAAACAACGCAATAATCATCGCGAATTGTAAGTTTTGGTGTTTCTGAAAGTTTATCAGCAGCTAGGTTCAAGATCAGCTGCGGAGGTAGTAATTTGAAGCCGGGACAAAATCGCCAATCGTATCTTTCAAAGTAAAAGCTCTCTCATTCTTTGTGTCTATGTCAAAATGTAAAGCTATTAACCCTTCACTCCCCTTTGTCCCTTACCATGTAATAAAAAGTCGTCGAAAATTCTCCATCTCCCTCTTGAATCAGTTTCGTCTCTTCAACCAACCGAAAACCATACTTTTCATAAAACCCAACGTTCTTCTTGTCTGTGCACTCCAAAAAGCAAGGCGAACTTCCAACCTCACTGATAATCCGCTCCATGATGGCCTTTCCCACTCCCATTCCTTGCGTATCTGGCTTGACGGCTGCGATCTCAAGGTAATAAAGAGAGTTGAGGGGATATTTTCGCTTCATCTTATGCTGAAATTCTTTGTGTGATTCCATCATGAGTCCGATTCTCTAGATTCTTTTGTCAGTTACTTTCACAGATATCCACGGGTCGAATCCATCTTACCTCTTCGTCACCGAATGTCTCGGAAGGCTTCACCCACCATTCGTCCCACAAGACCCTCAAATACGCTGGCCACCACAACGGATTCAACCATCGAGATTTTGGGCTTGGCGGAAACAGAAAGAAAGATCCCACAGGTTGTTTCGTATCCATGTTTACGGCTTCCATAGCAATGGCTCGAACCGTATATCCGCGCAAACGCGCTTCTTGCCACTGTTGCAAGGGAGGCGATAAACTCTCCCAACCAGGTCCAGTACGATCGCGAGATAGCCAACGGATTAACGGATCGGAGGCGAAAGCGAGGCTGACAATCTCTGCGGCTGATCTGATTGAGTTGTAGTCTTGCGACTTTCAATTAGTGGCGGATTTGTTGCAAAGATGATGCTACTCACCCAGGCCAAGCGGCCTCAGTTGGACCTTGCATGTAGTGCCTTTGCTCATTGTTGGGTTGCTGATGGGATGGGGATACGGTCGAGTCTGCTTGTATGCTTAGCACTCGTTATATCATTATTTTGCCTCTTGAGATATCACTTTGTCGTTATCATCGGAGCCCGTAAAGCCCGGCCCAGTTTTGTTTACGACGAGCCCGCCTTGACAAGGGGTCTAGACCCCAGTCGAGCGCGGCACCGACTGCCAAAGACGGAATAGAGCAGCGCTTACCCAGGCTTTACCCAAAACGTCGAGCGGTGCCGCGCGGGTTTGTCTCCTCAGCTTAGATTCCCTGCTCATTCAGCGGGAGATGATTCGAATAAGTTTTGGAAATCACGCAGCAGAGTTGATGAATATGGGTGTGTATATAAGGCATTTGATTCGATACAGAATTTCAGATAGCTTCATCAAAACAGTGTGTTGATACCTAGACATTGTCCTCTTTCCTTCCACCCACCACAATGACGCAAACGTCTTTCCAGCCAAGCCCCGGCAACGACTTGTACCCTGACATGCCTCCAATGAGAGCCCCATGTCAGGAATTCGTCTACCGTCTTGTCGCTGATATGCACCCTACCAAAGAATATGATATCGACAACATCCAAGGCACGGGTATCACACGATCTGTCAGTCACATTAAGGGCGGCACGGTAAAGGGACCTGGTATCGAGGGTGTAGTCGTGGAAGACAGCGGTGCAGACTGGGCCGAGCGTGTTCATTCCAACAAGGTTAGCCGACGCTCCTATTGAAATGAGATAACTCTATTGACGGCGACAGATTTACTACAAGCTTGACGCAAGATATACTATCAAGACGAATGACGGACATCATATCTACGTCCAAGCCCGAGGACTATTTAGACCCGGGCCGGGGGTGGAGTTTGAAGAGCCAGACTCCATGGATGTGAATTACACTCAGGATGATGTAGAGTACTTCACAAGTATCACGTTTGAAGCGGCGGGGAACAGTCCTTATAATTGGATGAATGGGATTGTGGCTGTTGGAGCGCTCATGTCCTATGGCAACGCTGCAGTTATTGATTGCTGGAGATTGACAAATTTCCCAGGACAGAAGGTTGAGGATGTTTATGTCGGTAGATGAGGATCTATGCAATCAATCCTGTTACACAAGTTAATACTGCTAGTTCCGTGCTAGCACCTGCATCATGTAGGTGAGCAAGATGGTGCATTTCAGTGTACATACCCGGAACCCTTCCATCGCTTAATCTGTCTCAAAAGACCTACCCAAACGGGAGAAGGCACATGATAAGAAACATCGCTTCTGCAATAAGTGAAGATCTCAGCCCATGCCAGCTACGATAATCATCCCCGCATCCCCCGCAATTCGGCTCCTACCCCGGCCTTGACAAGACACTTATGAGATAAGGCTAACTGTAACAGGTAGGCGGAGCCCCCTCAGACTTGGGGCGTATCTCGATCAGCTGTGTGCATTATCTAAACTCAAATCTCAACATCCCTCAGATATGTACTCCATGTAGACAACCATCTACTTAAGAGTCTGTGCAGACTCATCTCTTGCATTGAATCATCTGTAGATCAGTCTGCGAACGACCGTCATTTACAATGCCACAGATCATAAGTGCCGCACCCCCTAACTTCACGACACCACCAGGTACCGTGCGCATCATTAACGGTAAGTAGCACGAGAGACGGTGTGTTTGTTATATGAGACTGACATGTTGAGAAGAAGATGGCCATCTCGAAGTACCCAAGCTTGTACTTCAGCCCACGCCAACGCATGATCCCAATGACCCCTTGGTTTGTACTTGAGCACCCAAATTCCCACCTCTGCTAACTCCACCAAGAACTGGTCACGCGGTCGCAAGATGGCGAACTTCATCCCTATCCTCGCCGTCACCGCGATAATATTCACCCAGTGAGTTACTACTCATTAGCACTCCAGTCCCGCCGTGACTGACATTTGCAGAACATCTTTACCACTTATCTTCTGGGTACTCTGGAACCCAGAATTCGGCTGGTCATACAATCAGCTCAACATCGCAGCCGCCCTGAACTATACCGGGACAGCAGTTGGATGTATCTTCTTCATTCCTCCTGCTGTTAAATACGGACGTCGATCGATGTACTTACTCACCTCGACTATCATCCTTGCCACGGCGATTTGGTCTGCCCGGATGACGACTTTGAACGAATTGTATATCTCGCAGTTGATCTTTGGTCTGGCGAGTGCAACAAATGAGAGCATCGTTGAGATGACGGTATGGGACACAATCGACGGAAGGAATGTTATGCTGATTGGTGACAGATTGCAGACTTGTACTTCGTCCACCAGCGCGGCACGGCAAATGGCCTTTATATGGTCATGGTAATGATCGGAGTAAGCTCAATAAATACCTGTGAATATCCCATGCTAATACAAGACAGAGCTTCTTAAGTCCCATTATCGCAGGATACATGGCTGCTGATGGAAACTGGCGACGCTGTTACTGGGTCACTACAGCTTTCGACGCCGCCCTCCTACTATACTTCTGCTTCTTCTTTGAAGAGAGCAAGTACATTCCACACCTCGAAGCTCGACCTCTTTCCTTCACATCTCAAGCCGCAATTCCCGCTACCAAAAAAGACACCGTGACTGTCACGCCAGAAGGAGAAGCAAGCTCAGACACCTCTCCGGAAGCACAGACTCATCAGCTCAACCCCGATATCCCACTGCTCGAATGGCAACAACGCTTACGCCTTATAACAAAGACTGACGAGAGCCTTGTGAGTATCGCATGGAACTCGGCCGTGATACTGTTCAAGTTCCCGGCAGTCATGTACACAGCTCTTACATACGCCTTTTGCCTGTGCTGGATCTCCGTCCAAGCCTCCGTCACCTCCATGGTATTTGCCGAGCCGCCCTATAACTTCGGTACTGTTGGCATCGGGAATATGAGCTTGGGAGTGTTCATCGGTTGTATTTTAGGTGCTCTGTACGGTGGTGTTTCCGACCGCTTTATCGTCCGGTTTGCGAGGAGGAATTACGGGTACTATGAGCCGGAACAGCGATTGAAGCTTCTTCACTTTCCGGCTGTTTGTCAGAGTGGGGGATTCATCATGTTCGGCGTCACGGCTGCCAAGGTATGTGTCACGCCTCCATTTTGCTATAGATACTAATAGCAGCAGGGCATGCATTGGATCTACCCCAGCATCGGCAGTGCTATCTTTGGCTTCGGTCTGGGTGCTTTAAGCGATGTTGCACTATGTGTGACTATCGATAGCTATCAAGCGGTAAGACCTTCCAATCCGTTCAGTTTCAGCTATACTAAATATCTACAGATTACCGGCGAAGCATTTATCGGGGTTGCGTTTATGAGGAACGTTTTCAGTATTGCTATTTCGTTTGCGCTTGTTCCTTGGCTAGAGGCGCAGGGTCTTCAGAATATGACTATCGTCATCGGTGCCTGGGCACTGTTGATGGGATTTCTTCATGTCCCTTTACAGATCTGGGGCAAGAGGATCCGGGGGTGGACAGAAGGCAGTTATCGGAGCATGGTACCAGGGGGCAGAGTTTAAGCGCAGCAGTTCCGAGTTAGTAATGAATAAGATGTGGGTCTGCAGTAAGAGCTTTGTCCCTGAAACCAGGTGGTATAGCTTTAACCTTATCCACTGTGAGGATGTAATGGATACGGTAATTGACAATGGGAATCCATCATCTTAATGCTTTTGAAGTATCATCTGGCCTGAATCTAGTACAAAAGATCCTGCCTATCTCTCAAGAGGCTTCCTGGCCCAGACTGTCTTCAACTTGATATAAGGATGATGGTTCTTCCTATCCCGAATCTCCTTTCGGAATTGGGCAATGTAGACATGAACTTGCTCTCTTGACCAGCCAAGCGTGTTTGCGACAAGCATAATAAACCCCTCAGTGTCCTGAGTGCTGAAGAGCTCTCCGAACTGACCAATTTCCTTCAGGTGGGGGTCCTTAGGGAAGGGGTTCAAGGGGAGCTGGAAAAGAATTAGCCTGCGTTCAACATTTATTGTTGGAAGATGAACATACCTTGGAATCCCACTGCTTAATCTCGGTAAATCCAGCGTGTTCGACGCCCTTCCTCTGAAGATCATCAGCAACAACAGTAAAAGTGTTGCCAATCATTTTGGAAGCCTTGATAAAGATAGGTCCCCATTGACCCAACGCCGAGTCAGGCTTGACAGTGTCATCGTCACTTTCGATGGTAGGCGAGGCTTCGAAAGATTCAACCCAGCCACCGGGTTTGAGAACCTTGTAGGCTTGCTCGAATAGCTTCAAAACGTCAGTACCAGACTTTCTCACACATGTCGAAGTCGGGGCGCGTTACCTGATTCCAATCGGGAATACATCCAACCATATATCTCAAGTGGACATAATCGAAACTCTCAGGCGCAAAGGTCCAATCCTGGTTACAATCCTCGATTTCGAACTTCAGATTGGGCGGGACCCAGGAGGGCTGGATGGGTGAGATGTCGGTGCCAACGACCTCGCAACCAGGGAATTTGTCGGCAAAGTCACTATTTTGTCAGAAGCGATAAGTGCATTGTATTCGGCATCGCTCACATTGCCCAAATTCCTGTTCCGCAGCCTACATCCAAGACCTTTTGGATGTCCTTGTCAAGTGGAGCTAGATGCAATTCGCCGTCTTGGGCGAGGGTGAACATGTGATGCCTAGAGAGGTGTCAGAACTCGAGACCTAATAGTATCGTTCATTCTGACGTACGCAATGTCCATGGCCTCGCTCTGACGTTCATCGTTCGAGCCCCTGTGAAACATTAGCCGAAGGACTCACATCCAGTCGTGTGGTCCTACCAGTAGGCCGCATTTCCTCTCTCGCTGTGATAAGTTCGCCCGTTGATAGTTCGGTAGTTGAGAATGCTGGAGGTGATAGAAGCAGTCGAGCTCTCCGCATCTGTTCCTAGACCAGGATCAATCTCATCCTCATCCTCCTCAGGCACAGTAGTATCGACCTCAATATTCTGCGCAGCAGTAGGAACACTCCTCTGACTAGTCGGCGACCGAGGCGCCGACTTTTGACTCTTGGGGCTACTAGCAGGCATTTTTAGAGTTGACGAAAAAAGAAACGAAAAAGCAAAGAACGCGGGGCCGCGGCATTCTTATTATGTAGCACCCGCTGTGATGATCTGATAATGGGTGGTACATGCTCACAGCCGACCACTCGGAAGAGGTGATTAAGCGACAGAGACAAGCCCATTCGGAGTGGGCAGCTTCTCAAAAGATGCCACGAAACATGGTTACCCCACTCATTATAGCCAGGGATCTGCGTGGCTTTTGTGTGACGGGTTGAGCCTATATATGTGACAGCGAATAAGAGATCCCTGAGGAGGGAATTAGTGTACGGCGCGGGAAGTGGTTCGACGGCTAAGTCGCGTGGGTATAAGCTTTTTTGACATATCCGTTGTTCGTGATGGAGGATTTGTTGGTGTTGTGGGTTCTTGGCGTTGCAATACAACACATTCACATGCATGTTGGTTCAAGGGTTCAAAGTGTTGGTTCCGCTATCTCCACCTTTTGTGATACGACGGCACTTGAAGGTGACAGCAGGTAGCTTGGCGTGTGAAGTTGGCTATCTGGTCTTTTTCGTATTATTCTGCCCCTGCTGGCTGTCAGACTCTTTGACCCTAGACATCCCGGCCGCCTTGAGATAACGCTTTTGGCTCCCGTCCATTAGTAGTTGCAGAGTCCGATAACTCCCCACCATTTCCTTCCTTGTTCTTGATACTCTTCCACTCCATACAAACAGCCCCCAGATAGCCTATACACGACAGAATGAGTCCACACAAGAATGTTTGTCTCAGAGACGCGTTATAGGCCACCAACACCAGCCTCTTGGTCGAATCGCTCAGTCCTTCCAGAATTCTAGTCGCGCCCTCTTGCTGCAAATCGGGCGCATCAACACCTGGTATCCTCGCGATTCGCCGGACCAGCTCATTCGTGAACAGGTTCTGTCCGACACTGACGAATATGGCACCGCCTAGAAGTTGACAGAAAATGAGCACCGACGTTCCTGTAGGTACGTCTTCCAATGGCAAGACAGTCTGCGATGCTACCAGTGGGACCTGAAGTGTGATTCCCAAGCCGAACCCATACGGAATCTGATAGCCGATCCATTGAGCATTCATAGTATCTGGTTCAAGCATGGTGAGAAGCCCTGTCCCAACACACATGATAACATTCCCGACAAGCATAAATGGCATATACTGTCCAAACATTTGGACTCCTGCAGCGCTCAAGAAGGACGCTACAACCTGAGCGACCACTGTCGGGAGAAGACGTATTCCAGACTGAACAGCACTGACGCCTTTTATGGCCTGGAACCAAATCGGTAGGTAGTATAGCGTTGTCATCATTGTAGCTCCTGTGCAGAACATTGAGAATGATGATGCAGCGATGCTTCGCTGAGCAAAGATGTAAGGCGGCACTGTTACGCGGCTTGGGAACAGGATTTGGATCGTGATGAAGGAGACCAAGCAGAAGCCAGCGACCACCCAGAGCGCGATGATTCGACCGTTTGACCAGGCATACTTTGTGCCGCCCCAGCGAAGAGCTGTCAAAAGACTGATGTTGCCTCCCAGAAGCATAACACAGCCGGAAGCGTCGAGTCGAAGGAGTTTTTCTTTGAGAGGAATCCTGGCTGTTTCTCTATCAGGAACTTGTAGGTAAATGGCAAGAATAGCTGCCGCAAACGCCCCAATGGGTAAGTTGATGTAAACTGGCGGACATCTCTGTCAGTCAACTTCACAAAATTTCTGTGCCGACTTATATACTCACAGCACCATCTCCAAGTGGCAGCAATATCCGTAAAGGCACCTCCCAACAAGGGCCCCAAAACACTCGTGACACCAAATATCGCAGCAACAACAGCCTGATACGGCATCCGTCTCTCCAACGGAATACAATAGACCGTCGTGATAACAGCACCGGCATAAATGCCCGCACTACCAACCCCAGCAATCGCGCGCCCGATGATTAGGGCGTTAGAGGTCGGTGCTGCGCCGCAGACTGCTGAGCCGACTTCAAATATCAGGATGCTAAGGAGGAATGTTGTTTTGACACTGAAGAAAGTGTATAGACGGCCGAACATGAGTTGGAAAGCGCATGTGGTCATGAAGTATGCTGATGCGTACCAGCCTACGTCGGCCACAGCGCGGAATTCGTCGGTTATTTTGGGGATGGCTGTTGATACTATGAGTCGATCCTGTCATTGTTAGTGGGAAGTTGCATTGTTGAGGTTAACTCTGGCCTTCGTACGAGAGCGACTAGGAACATGCTCAGATAAGCCGAAGTCATGATCAGAGCTAGCTTCATCCCATGTGGGTAATTGATGTTCCTCTCATCTTGGCGGACATTACTCTCTGATACATTACTAGTTTGAGAATTGGAAGCTTTAGCATGTCTTAGTAACTTCATATTGAGTTCAAATGATGAGCAATTGAATGGGGTCCTTTGCCCATGGAAGACTGGCTGTGTTATGGACTGATCAGAATCGGCAAAATCGGACGAATCTTAAAGGCCGATTGACGAAATCCCGAGGTGATATAAATCTGCATGGGCCAACCAACAGGTTTGCCATGCATCCTTCAATGTGTGATTGTGGAGCTCGAAACATCGACATGATCTGATCGATGAGTAAGACAGGACAGCCATACCGTTGATTGGACATAAACTTCAAGAGCTGCGAACAAAGAGTCGATATGTCTACTCCATGGTCTTGGCTTTAATCTTGGCACACTACCAACTCATGACGAACCGATATAATCACAGAACAGTCCCGGCGACTGTTAACATCATGTCAAGCTGGATAGAGCTATGATAACATTGAATTTCCGAGGCAAACCAAGCCATCATGTCCATCTATCCACCGCATCATGACCACCGAAGTGGCCACATTGGTTGGGCCTTCAAGGCTCTCATGTATCGACCCATCGCGTGTCAAGTTCGACATCCGCATCGGCTTCGTCTCTCATTGTGATACTCGGTAGTCTTTGTCGATGAGCCTGAGGCTTCCTTCTGCGCTTTTTCGTATTCCGCATTCTGCTTTGCGAGCAGGTCAAGCTGCTTCTGATAGTCTTCCTCGGCTTCTTTGCCCGTGAGTGGGCGATCAGGTGTAATGTCGGGTGTCTCTTCAGGGTCTGGGGCTTGGATTTCGCGGTCCATATTGGATGCCATTGTGAGAGGATTTGACAAATATTTGAGATGTGTAACAGATTGGGGTTGAAGAGATGAATGTTGTCTACTTTTCCAAGGGCATTAGGTCTTATTTTATAGCCTATTTAAATCCGAAATTTTATTAGCATAGTGCGACTTGTCATCTCGCCGCCCATGAGGGGATGGACTAAATTTGCAGTGAAGCAATAGTGTTAGTTCATACATGTCGTGATTGGTCTTTCCTACGCAAGAACCAATTAGACTCCGTTGAGGAAGAGCCAGTTACCTTCATTGCTGTGGGGCGTACAGGGATGGGACTACCAAAGCTACAACACGTTCCTAACAAGTGCATGCTTTCAAGAAAGAAAGAACGAAAAAAGTAAGGTTTTGTTGAAACACTAAAGAATGCTAATTCGACGCTCGTGATGATCGTGGACAAGATTTGCCCTGTTAGAAGTCCATATTGAGAAGTTCGAAATCTTGATAGAAGGTTTTCCTTCAACAAAGTTACACTTTTGAAGCATTATGACTCCCATGCTCGCGCAAAACTTTCCTCGATTTGAGTTCTCTACAAGTTATAAAATGCCTTTCCTGACCATGACTTCTTCTGGTTATTTTATCTCTCTTTCACTAACACCACAACGACCACAATAACCACAATTAAGACCCATCTATCACTCTATTGACCCCTACACCCACCGATAACTCACGGCTCCAAATCATGCAAGATCGTACATTTCACTTTTTTCCACAACTACCTTGGGAGCTGCGAGAGGAAATCTGGCAATTTGATGTCCTCCGGCGGCCGTCGGGGAGGAGGAGTGCCCGCATTCGCCACTTAAGGATGGATGAAAATCGAAACCTTCGACCGCTGGGGTGTAACTTGAATACAGACAACGCAGGGAACGAATCCGACTATACATGGGATCGCTACTTCGGGTTCCCAGGGGTGCAGACCGCTTGCCGGCATTCCCGTGCTGTTTCAACAAAGAATTGGCGTCCCATCTGCATGGTATGCTTTCACTGCGAGCGATGCCGTGGGTGTAGAGGGTGCCGTGGTTGTAAACGAGTGTTTGCGTCTCAGGCGGGCGGCAGTGAACAGATTATAGACCTCTGCAATGATGTATGTTGCATCACGTCGGACTCTTGGGAGTCCCTCTTACGACCTTGGAAGCCAATCGTACTCAGGACCAAAGATGTTCGAGGAAGAATACGAATGCAGGAAGTTTTGAACATTGCCATAGAGTTTGACCCGGCTTGGAACGAAGAACTGGAAAATGCAACCTGTGATTCTGTTTGCCGTGAACTTTCACCTCAGCTGGCCTTTGTGGTCAGGTTGCTTCTCCAGCTTGCACCCAGAGGCTACTCCGAAGATATCAATCTTATGCTGATCGACGACGTTTCGAAATGGCAATCATTCGGCCTTGATCGCCATGGCGGAAGACAGGTTTTCGATGGCGACCAAGAGTATGTGGAGATCGTATCACTTGCTGGCGCTGGTCAATACGTCGCTATGAAGGACAGCCCTATGGATGAGTTTATGGAACATTTGCGGACCTCGTACTTAAGCAGAATCATACAATCTTCAGGGCCACGTGGATGGGAGTGTCTTCTCTATAGTGGCTTTTTCCGCCCTCTTTTGAGACGAGAGAATTATGTTCCAGGGAGACCAAGATAGAGAATAAGACTGGCTCTGCGAAAGCTACGGCAAGTTGTTTGGCGCTGTATCTGAGAGCCTAGGTAACCATTTGCTTGGAGACTTTTAACGTATCTCCTAATATGAGTCCTTTCATAAGAGGCTAGTCCAAATCCTAGATTCATTATTTCAGTACCAGGTACTAAGCTGGCTAGTAAATCCCCGTGAAGTCCAACTGTTCCATCTGCCATCGATCAAAGAACTCGAACCCTGAGAAGTCACCACCTAGAAACGGCAGCGTTTCGTTCTCCTCTTGAGCGAAGCCGGGGTCTGGTTGAGTCGCTACCTCGATAGAATCGTCCACTGTATTATCCTGGGGTACCTCAGTTTGTGCATTGTCGCCCACTGACGCTGGGTAAAGCTTGTTCTTTGACAGAACCATCTCAAACGCGGGTAAAGCTCTTTTGATAGCAGGTGTATCCTGTATCTGATTGAGCGCGAGCATCGTATACTGGATCGATATACGAGCCATGGATCTTACGAGGTCTGACTCTGATGCATCGAGGGCGGACTCGATGTGTAACGCGAGGAGAGCTGTGATGGTGGTGATGCTGTGGAACAACTGTTAGATAGCTTCAGTGTAGGTTCAATAGGCACGTACAATGTGGTCGGCATTTTCCTGATAGTGTCGCCCATCAACACTCTCTTCAAAATTGAGTCAAGCTCAAGGGTAGCCGCCCGAAAGCGCTCCTTGGCCCACTCACGAACGGTCTCGTCTCCGACCGGCCATCGCCCTCGAAGTAGTAAGCGACACATGATGCACTCAAACCGGTAGCTGGTAGTCAAAGCCTCGGCGTAGTACATCTCACCTTCGAGTGGGGCGTCATCCGACTTCATCTTGCCAGGCAATGATGTTCGCCATGAGTCAAGGGGTTGTATCAGGCGCTGCAAATTCTGTGATGATCCGCTCGCAATGGCAGATGTTAGATTACCGACTTGAAGGTTTGTTAGTTACTTCACATCATCGATTATCAGTAACTTACAAATCTGAGCTAGCTCGCAGTGTGCTATCAAGGATACTTTCTGCTGGTGTGTCGTCGGCGAAAGCAGATCCGATGCTTGCTGCGCGTCTTCGGTCTCCCAGTCATCCTCGGTGAGCGGCTCTATTGGTGGAGCAGTTACCAATAGCCGTAGGTTCTGGGTGTTGACGAAGAAATGAAAGATATCTCTGTTCTTTTGGCTGTCAGTATCCTAAATGAAGAGACTTGACAATACTCACGTGTAGACTCCACCAGATACGGCGGTACAGCTTGCGCGATGCTTCATCACGAGGTCGCCTGCAAATTATCAGCTTGTACTTACTACCTTTTGGTATTCTAACTCACGCATTGACGTTATGGACACCCAATCTTGATGCTCGTCGAACTGAATTGTGGAACCAGTACTGAAAGTCTCTATCGGAAGGATGATCCAGAATGATTGCGCCCAGGATCATAGACCCCTGTAACATGGACAGAGAGCCACCCTGACATTGAAAGTCGTGAAAGAGCTTCGCTTTCGAAAAGAAAGCGGTATGTGCTGCTGAGCGATCGGTATATCCGCAGCCGTGGATGACTTCGATGGGCACGGAATTACTTGAGGCCGTGCATATTGCGTGAAGGAGAAATAGAGAGCATTCTCCTGATCGATAGCTCCGGATGAAGTCTGCTCTGTTAAGGATGGGGGCGAACGGATAGACGTGGTCAAAGTATGCTTTGACGATTACGTCCCTTGAGATGTCAGCTGGGTCAGATGCAGCTCGGCAATTTTGACGTACATGTACTGTGGAGGAGGAAGGTCGAAAACACCTTTCTTGGCAAGGTACTCATTGTCAATGTCATCCAATTGCAATGGTGGGTTCCAGCGTTGTATGTGAGTGCTGAAGCTTTCATCCGCCAATTGACTCAACCGAGAGTTACCTTCGTCACTTTCCGTGGTCTCTGCCTCGCCAACTGTGTCTTGAAGAATGTTCAAGTAGAGAAGATCTGGGGGAGGGCGACGTGGTAGATGACTCGTTGTTGAGACGGGAGTGTTCTGAGTAGAAGATCCCACTACCTGGCTAGAGCGACGGTTTTCGTGAGTTGGTGTTGTATGTGTACTACTTGTAGCATGTCTGTTGATGTTTGATGCATGACTTTGCGATACGGGCTGTTGATAATGTTGTGAGCGGAACTTCCCAAGGCCCGACATAAAGACTCACTGTCGGCATACGGCCATCGTTGTTGGCGACTGATCCTCGTGACTCGGAACTTCGCTGTTTGCTAAAACAACCATCAATCATTCAATCGTGTTCGGCTTGACAGGAAATCAATTAAACTAACAGAGTTCGGCGTTTGCGCGCTGACAGAACACAATCCCCAGTAGTCTCCCTGCTGACGCAGCTACTACAAGGGAGCCCGACAGTGGCGGCATCGCACTTGATCTTACGCGCTCGGCACGGCACGCAAGCCTTGCTGATCTTCGGTGCAGAAGGTCGAGGCATTAGGTGGACATGATCAGACCTTGGCTCCTGTTATTGAAAAGGCGTGGGTGTTCGGGGTTATTTGAGCTAAATTGATGCGATCGGGTTTATGAGAATGCCGCGGCATTTTGGCTCGGGGTTTTGGACGCCGCTTACGCACAACGCGCTCTGCCCGACAGGGGCTCTCCCAGCGCTGGAGATTGATAAGCTAGTCGGGCTAGCTGCTATAATCCCGATTGTAAACCCGCGGCAGAACGCATTGTTGAACAATGCTTGTATATATCCCATCGCGCTTATCTTGCAAGCAATATTTCCTTGAACACCATGACATCCAGATGTGTGATCCTCTTCCTATATCTATTGTTCTCGCACACAATCTGACCCAATCGCTCAATATGACAATTGATACACGCCCTGAGTCATCTTCAATCTCGTCAGATACAGCTGCCGACGAGATGGAAGCACAAACCTCGAACAGCATATACCATCGGCTTTTCACCGTCCTTGGCCATCCGCATGTCGACACCAAAACACTTCTCGAGCAGAAGTATCCTGGCAATGGCACTCAAGAATCTCCATTCCTCATCACCTTCCTCCCAAACGACCCTCAGAACCCCATGACATTCCCCCTCTGGAAAAAGTGGTCCTTCACAGCCCTTCAAGCATTAGCGACACTAGCTACTACCTTCGCCAGCTCAGCGTACTCTGGAGGCATAAAGCAAGTCATCAGCTCCTTCAACGTCTCTCAAGAAGTAGCAACACTCGGCATATCGCTCTATGTTCTTGGCTTTGCACTAGGACCACTTATCTGGGCACCATTGTCTGAACTTTATGGAAGAAGGAAGATTTTCTTCCTCAGTTTCATGGCTGCGACGGCATTTAGTGCTGGTGCTGCCGGGGCAGGAAGTATTGCTGCGTTACTTGTGCTGAGGTTTTTAGTGGGATCAATCGGATCTGCGCCGTTGTCTAATGCGCCGGGTGTTATTGCGGACATGTTTGATAAGTCCCAGCGGGGATTGGCGATGTGTATGTTCTCTGGCGCGCCATTCTTGGGACCTGCTGTCGGTAAGTTCATGTTGCCTTTAGTGACGTTATTGATGGCTGACGATGTACAGGTCCAATTGCAGGCGGCTTCTTGGCTCAAACGCAGGGTTGGCGATGGCTTCACGGACTCATGGCGATATTCACAGGGGTTATATGGATCGTCGCGTCACTGCTGATCCCCGAGACCTACGCGCCGTACATCTTGCGAAAACGCGCCCAGCGATTATCGAAAGTCACAGGCAAGACGTACATCTCCGCTCTCGACGCGAATAAACCACCAAGCTCAGCGGCCCATCAACTCGGAACTGCACTGACACGGCCATGGGTACTGTTACTCAAAGAACCCATTGTCTTGATCACATCGATCTACATTTCCATCATTTACGGCACCATGTATATGTGTTTCGCAGCCTTTCCCATCGTCTTTCAGAATGGGAGAGGCTGGAGTCAAGGTATCGGTGGATTAGCTTTCACTGGAACTGTCGTTGGAGTGATCTTGGCTATATCGAGCTTTGTGTTCGAAGACAAGCGTTATGCCCGGGCAGCTGCAAGGAAAGGTGCGCCGTTGGAGCCAGAGGATCGCCTACCTCCTGCGATGGTAGGCTCTATCTTCATCCCGATCGGTCTGTTTTGGTTCGCTTGGACGATATTTCCGAGCATCCACTGGGCTGTTCCAATTGTTGGGACGGTCTTCTTCGCTTGGGGTTTAGTCTTGGTCTTCATGGCATTACTAAACTATCTCATCGATTCATGTAAGTCTTCTGTCGTCAATTGCCTTTTCCTTACTAACAAATACAAGATGTAATCTTCGCCGCATCAGTGATGGCAGCTAACTCAGCCCTCCGTTCCCTCTTCGGCGCCGCATTTCCACTCTTCACACGACAAATGTACCACAATCTCGGTAATCACTGGGCAAGCTCTATACCTGCGTTCCTTGCGCTAGCCTGTGTGCCGTTTCCATTCTTATTCTTCAAATACGGTCAACAGATACGATTGAAGTGCGAGTATGCAGCTGAAGCTGTCAACGTATTGGAAAAGATGAGAAGTCAACATGTCACCGTCACCGAGGACGATGCCATGGAGGAAGCTGATAATATCTGGAGGTCTAGAAGCCGTGCGTCTATGGAACGTCGCTTGAGTAGGGTGGCTTGAGGTCGGCGCAATGTACCACATCGGTTCTGTGTTGGACCCTCAATTCCTTTAGGCTATATTCTGCATCTCAGATACAACCCTCAGTTGTGAATAGGATGTTATCCCGTTTTTCCTTTTAACAATATGTCGCTTACAGGCACGGAATATTGGCATTCCGAGATACACGTATCGTATGATTGCCCCGGAAAGAGAAAGCACCGAGTTCTGCGCAAGTCCAGAACTGTTTCTTATCAAAACGCATTTGGCTTTGGAGGAGGCCGATGAAGTATAAGAAGCCCGATTTGCAACTGTGTGATCATTTAGAAATTATTTGTGCACCAGCATCACTGACTCGGTGTTTAAGAACATTATCTCTAGACTTATCAGCTACCATGAAGTTTCTCGCCGCTCTTGCTCCATTCATATCCACAGCTGCAGCGGTAGATGGCTATCTCCACACCACCCCAGACTGCACTGTCCGAAGCGGGCCCGGCGTATTCGACAGATACCTACGCTGCACCAACATGAGGGCTCGCGAGTGCTGCGGAATTGATACCACTGATAGCCCTTTTCAATCCCTTGCAATTCGTGGTGTCATGGACGGCTTTTCAATGTGGGCCACCGGGTACATCGGTGGCAATTGCACCACTATCCAGGCTTTTGGAGGCAGTAATTGGAATTCACAGTTTTGTATTTATTACAGTGGATTTAACTTTACTGGACTTGACCACAGCAACTGGGTGCGGAAAAGAGCCGACCATAAAAAGGGATGTCAAAGACCTGACACTCTTGTTTTGTCGGATGGGACGGAATATGACTTAAGTGTTTTGCGCAACGATGATTTCAAACACATGTACAGTTTTTCGGTTCCCACCTCCAACGCATTCAACTAATATCTTACAGTATTGACACCAGTGCAAAGGTAACTCATATTACGGAGATTTCTGAGAAGTATGAGAAGTTTACCGTCAAGTAGACATTCAGTCAACCTCATGTTATTAACATAGATAGCTGGTTATAGGGTAGGAAGATAGGCGAGCGACATTGAACCACTATGACCGAACTTACTAGCCCTCGATGCGGTGAAGTTTCCAGCATGAGGAGTCAGACATCTTACGATCTTAGCTCTGAATTATTAATTAAATCATGGTTCTCCTGAATCCCATACGTTTGGTTCCATCTTTGCGTATAGCGTCTTCAGCTTGAACGTCTAAGCGGCAGATTATATCCACTCTACACGCGGGTTGACGGAAACACGGCGCCATCCTTATGCTTAAAGTCCGGACCTCGTAGTACTACCAGTCAGCATCTCGATGGGACATATCGATAGACGAGTTAGTCCAAATAGGAAGTCCATCTTCAACCTCCGAGACGGACAAGACCAGTCAAGAAAGCCGAGTTTTCAGCCTTAAATTTCTGGAATGATCTGAAACACTTCCATTCACCCTATCACCAGGTCTTATTCCCGCCAAGAGACTCCACCACGGCTAATCGGCCATCGCGGATATGAAACGATCCACCCGCCCACCAGGCCACGCGGACTCCATCACCGGTTTTGACAGTTGACTACCAAGGCCCTTTAGTCCCTATCCATGCGTTCTAATTTCAACTCGGGCCGTGCTGGATACTCGGCGCTCCTGGTTATTGGAGGAGAAATTTGACCGTTGCACTGTCGATGTTAAACGGGTATTAACTCTTCTTGGCATTTGCGACGTTGATTCAATATAAGATGTTGGACTTCGCGACGAATAATTGACGATAATCATCACCATCACATTCTTTTGCAGGCCAAAGGTTAAGCTTTCTTCAACCAGTACATTCATTCAACGAATACATTCATCCATCACTCTCTCAAGATGACCAAGTTCACCTCCGTCCTCGTCGCTGCCCTGGCTGGCAGCGCCTTCGCCGCTCCTCCTACTCCCGCCAGCGAGCACGATGTCCACGCCTACGCCAAGCGTGACAGCTGCACCTTCTCCGGCTCCAGCGGTGCCGAGAAGGCCATGGCTGCCCAGAAGTCTTGCAGCACCATTGTCCTCGACAGCCTCAAGGTCCCCGCTGGCAAGACTCTTGACCTCAGCAAGCTCAAGGACAACACCAAGGTCATCTTCAAGGGTACCACCACTTTCGGCTACAAGGAGTGGAAGGGACCTCTGGTCAAGATCTCCGGTAACAAGATCACTGTTGAGGGCTCTGGCGCCATTCTCAACGGTGAGGGTGACAAGTACTGGGATGGCAACGGTGGCAACAGTGGCATCGCTAAGCCCAAGTTCTTTGCTGCCCACAAGCTTACCAACTCCAAGATTAACAACCTCTACATCAAGAACTCTCCTGTTCAGTGTATGTCTATTAACGGAGTGAACGGTCTTGAGATCAACAAGTTCACCCTTGATAACAAGCTCGGTGACTCCAAGGGTGGACACAACACTGATGCTTTCGACATTGGTTCTTCCACTGGTGTTACCATTGATGGTGCCAAGGTCTGGAACCAGGATGACTGTGTTGCCGTCAACTCTGGCAAGGTAAGCAAATCCCTGACATATATCAAGCAACCCGATGACTAACATCTTCAGAACATCATCTTCAAGAACGGTTACTGCCACGGTGGTCACGGTCTCTCCATCGGCTCCGTCGGTGGCCGCGACGACAACGTCGTTGACAACGTCCAGTTCCTCAACTCCGAGATCACCAACTCCGCCAACGGTATCCGCGTCAAGGCCTTCAAGAACAAGACCGGCAAGATCAACAAGGTCACCTACTCCGACATCACCCTCTCCAACATCAAGAAGTACGGTATCCTCGTCGAGCAGAACTACGACGGTGGTGACCTCCACGGCAACCCCACCAGCGGTCTCCCCATCACCAACCTCACTCTCAAGAACATCAAGGGCAAGAACGCCGTTGACTCCAAGGGCAAGAACGCTGCCATCGTTTGTGGAAAGGGTGCTTGCACTGGCTGGACTTGGAACAACGTTCAGGTCTCTGGTGGTAAGAAGTACGACAGCTGCCAGAACGTTCCCAGTGTTGCTTCTTGCTAAATGCTTTCCGATGCATTTGCCAGGAACATGCCCCGGAGGCTTTGTAAATAACAGCTTATTATTCACCTGTATATAGTCTTGAGCTGGTCTGAATGCCAGGAATATTTCCAAAATATCAATATCATTGCCTATTCCTGAAGTGGCTTCTCCTCTAAATTGATACAGTGTCTCCCATCTTGACCTTTGTTCTCCTTGCCTCCTTCCATTGTCAGGGCTCTCTGAAATACATGAGGCCGCGCTTTCTGAACAGAGTAGGACTAGTTTCACTCGACAAAGGGTCAATTCCCAAATCCTCGAAAAGGGAGTCAAGTTCTGGATTCTCGTCAAGTCCCCACCCCTCAAAGAGCGAGCCACGATCTGGTTCGCAATCTGGGTCGTCCTTGATTTCACGTATCCAGGCCCAAGTCTGACATACGAGATTCAGTACTAACAGAAACGAGCTCAACATCGTTACACTGTGGTTTTTCGTACCCATGTACGGCGTTTGAAGGAATATCCTCGTAAATAAGACAGACTTGACATTGTCAAGACGGGCAATATCGTTCCAGGAATATTCGTGCAGGGGCACTCCGTGAAACGCGTCATAACTGCATACCAGCTCAACTCCCTCTACCTGGAATATAGGTTTCTGATCCAGCAATTCTTCCGTCATCCATGTTTGATCATCTAGGTATGACTTTTCTACCACCTTATGGTCCAGCAAGAATTTCTCGATGTGTCGTACGCAATATTTGTCCCAGGACAGCAAATCAACAAAGAAGGCGACATATTTGGTGTCGCTACAACTCTTGCACTTTGCGTTGCAGAGCTGTTGGTGGAAATCTGCGAGTGTGATGTACCTCGCGGTTTGGTGTCTCAAGCCGGCTTGGAACAAGCCGACTGCATGTGTAGTAGCGCATCGATATTCGAACAAGGAACTGATGCCTTGTCGTACGTTGAGGTTAGTTTGTCGGAATCTGAACACTGATTGCATATCCAGCAGGAGAACGATGTCTCGCAAACAATCTAATGGTAGTTTGTCCAGGTAACTTTCTTGAAGAGGTGTCCGCTGGGAACATGTCTTTATCGACGGAGGAGTGACGTGCGGAACCTGTGGTTCTGGTGGGGCTGCGAAGATACCGGGATCAGCAGCCCACTGCCCTATGTATTGCCGTCGTTTATGATAATATTGCTCCCATGGTGAAAGACCTTCGGAAGACGACGATGACTCTGAAGGTGACGGTGAAGAGGCCATATTGGTGAGTTGGTCTTGAGTGGTTGATGGAAGAGAATAGTTCACCTTGTGGATTCTTTACTGCCTATTTAAGTACTGGCTTGGTAGAGACCTTAACAAAACCCTGACCTTTGCTCCTTCTATTAGCAGTCAAAGTTTAATGCTTGGGTGACGCATCAAGGGCAGTGCAAACTCAGACTCATCATGCTTCCGAGGTGTAACCGTGTCGAGGACAAACTTAACTGCAATTATCCTGAGCGTATACAAAGTTGTGCGATGGAAAAAGTGACGGACTGTATGAAGAGTGAGGAAGGACCATAAAGTGACAAGTATTGCAACAGATGTCACCGGATTGCTAAGGTACTACGACTGTTTTGATAAAACGACTTCAATCTATTGTTCGTTCGTTAGTTTTATACCATTTGCTGAAGGTAAATACGGCCGTCCGAATGATCAAGCTCTAGTCATATGGCGCATCATTCAACTGATTGATCAAAGCAGTGCCCGGGTTTCCCCTCAATTCAGAAAACAAGGCTTTTGAAATCCTCTTTTGTATCCATCACAGCCTCGCTATCCGGGTGAATTTGTCTTCGCTGACACTTTGATATCGTTGAGAAGTTAGACATTCTTGGTTCATTTTCTGATACCGTGACGACCTGGCGCAAGGCTTCTTCAACTACCAAAACATCGCCTCCTCCATCCTTCTCCGAGGCGACGACAGAGCTATGCGATGAACAGCCCGGTTCTAATGGCGGCCGCGGAACTGACGATGCTCCTGCTATAACTAAAATTCTCGAAGCGTCCGACATTCCATGTTGCCTGGTGGGGATTTCTGCTCTCATATTCTATGGCGCCGCCAGATTACGCCCGGTGAGTGTTCTTCATCCTTGAATGACCTAATAGGCTTGCTGACCATATTGTCTCGACTTTTCTGGACTGGGGGAGACTACTTGAGTTGGATAGTGTACCCAAGGCACACGCCAAGAAATACACGAGAAAGTAGTCCAATGCGAAAACTTCTGCAACACAGCTGAAAGTATGTATCGTATGACTCAGAACGTTTTGCTATTCCCCACCTGTACCAGAGAGATTATAGTGGTAATCCTTTTGGTCCCTTGTTACTTATTGCTTTTTCCCTTGTTCCAGCCGTGGCGCCAGGGGTGGAAAGCTGGAGAAAACTTGACTGTGGCTTGGGGAGAAGGAAGACAGGATAATCATCGCTGTCGACTCAGCGACCTAATTTATTGTCGAAAGTATTGTGGACCCCCTTCTCTCCATGCAATTGACTTCTAATCAGGTGCTTCATTCAATGTGTGCGTATGGAGTTGCGCTTTGAGCCATTCGCCTGGTTGTGCTGGGATTGTTTTCGCCACTTCAAATGTTGACGCCCAAGAACCGATTCCCGTAGAGATTGGCGACTTTCTGCAGTTTGTTCCATTGTCGGCACTAGCGCCTCCCACCTAAACTGTACTTGGCCAAGTCTGACGGAAGGATGCTGCTTCCGGTTCATTAAATCTATCAGATCTCATTAAGCTCACTCCCGGAATGGACGCGCCTAAAGGATCCGTCACATTGGCGAGGAATGGCAGCCACCAATGAGACAGCCTACAATACGAAAACAGGCAGATCTTCTCTCTTTTCGCAATTGATACCACGAGGTCTGGACCCGCGATTAATCAAGTGGCGGCCTTATGACCTCCCTGGAACTCCTTTCTCTTTCTCGCTAGGCCATTCTAAACATCTTACCTACATACGAATAGACTTTATCACAGTCCAGGGACAGAGTTGGCATTATGGATGGCCTTGGACATTCTCGCTTCAGACCCTGGAGACACTGAATTGGGAGGGAACCGTGGTAAAAACAGGTGCATAATGTGTACAATGGACACCTCCACTGCGCCTCCACCAAATGCTCGCTAACTCTGATGCAATACGGCAAGGTGAAATGTGACATGTAAGGTATCACAAACTCAAGGTTGCAATACATGCACCAACCCTTGTAATATTACCCCACCCAGACCAATCCTCCAAACAAGTGCTGCTGGTGGTTCTCAAATAACAGGGCTCTCGAGGTGCCCTGGGCAGATGAAAAAGCCGAGCCAATTATGTGCAAGAAATGCCCTGTATCCCCTCATATTGCTTACTCTCCCTCACTTCTCTGATAAAAAGAAATGAGAGCCCATTCTCTCTTGCACACGCCACTTTTCCAAGTCATCCATTTTTAATTTTTATTTTATTTTTCTTTGACACGATGTTGGAAACACTAGCTTTCCTGGCGGGCATCTTTGCTTTTTACATTATTGGCACTAGCATTTATAACATCACATTTCATCCGCTTGCGAGTATCCCCGGTCCAAAACTATGCGGTATTACGAGAATTCCTTACTGGCTCGTATTGATTCAAGGCGAGGATGTGAAGTGGATGAAGGCTCTCCATGATCGCTACGGACCTGTCGTTCGGTTTGGGCCGATGGATGTGAGCTACGCGACTGGTGAGGCTTGGAATGAGATTGCTGGACGGAAGGATTCAGAGAAGGCGCTCGAGTTTAGTATTCAGCCTATCAATGGTAAGAGTTCTTGTTTACACCATTGGGGATTTGAGACTGATGATTATCGATAGGCGTACCTAGCATGCTTACACAGAACGTTGTCAATCATGCCCGTATGCGCCGACTCTTCTCGCCCGCGTTCTCTGAGCGCGCCTTGAAACAGCAGGAGCCCCTCTTCAGAAAGTACGCAGACCTTCTCATGTATAAGATCTCAGAAGTGGGTGAAGACGGAGTGAAGCCGATTGAGATGAGCCAGCTCCTCAACTTCGCGACCTTTGATGTCATGGCCGAGCTTTGTTTCGGGGCTAATCTCAACCTTCTCGCAAAGAACGAATACAGTCCGTGGGTCAAATCAGTATTTGATATGCTCAAAATGCTACCGATTGTATCCATGATTAACTATTATCCCATTCTCAACGCTTTGTTTACTAGATTCGAACCGAAATTCGTTACTCAGCAACGTGTTACGCACTGCAAGCATGCAGCGGAGCGCGTTGATCGTCGTCTGGAGAGCGGCTCTGACAAACCTGATGTTTGGAATTTCGTTTTGGAAGCCAAGGATGGCAAGGGACTTACTGTCGAGGAGATGCACTCTAATGCTGAATTGTTCATGCTCGCCGGGTCCGAGACCACTGGTCAGTATTGAACAAGTGATGATTGTGAATGAGCCTAACCTGTTGCCTAGCTACTGTTATGAGTGGGTTCCTGTACTATCTACTAAAAAGCCCTGAAAAGATGGAAATTCTCCTCAAAGAAATCCGAGGCCGATTCACCAACGCGGATGAAATCTCATTCGAAAGCGTCGCTGAACTCAAATACATGAACACCTGTGTTAAAGAAACCCTCCGCATCTACCCACCTGCCCCCATCGGCAGTCCCCGCGTCGTCTCTCCGGGCGGCCAACAAATCCTTGGCAAATACATCCCAGCCGAAACCCGAGTCTCAGTACACCACTGGTCCACCTACCGCTCTGAGTCCAACTTCAAAGACGCTGACAAATTTGTGCCTGAAAGATGGCTGAAGACGGACCCGAAATATGCTGGTGATGCTCTCGATGCTCATCAACCTTTTAGCATTGGACCAAGGAATTGTTTGGGCCAGAATATGGCTCTGCATGAGATGAGACTCATTTTGGCAGTGTTGCTGTTCAAGTTTGACCTTGAGTTGGAGGAGGGAAGTGAGGACTGGGCGGATCAGAAGGCGTTTGGTTTGTGGCAGAAGAAGCCGTTGATGATGAGAGCTAAGCCAGCATTTACATATACCGGACTCAATATTTAGATAGTGCACAGTATGCAGCTGTAGAACCTGATATTTAGCAGTTGCGGCATCCGCATTCTGCACTAGCAATCGGCTGGTCAAGAGCGCTCTGCTACTTGAGTAGCCTATACGACTGACAACCTTTCCCTTCCATCATTGTTTATCCGTCTCTTAGAGCGACCAATTACAGCTAGCGTCCAGTGTTCCTGCATATTGTGTGACAGATGTCTCCGACAGATTGCCACAAAGGATCCACGATCATCTTGGGACGGGTTTTAAGCAGCGCAGCTTATCTCTTAGCTCCATGCGAGCAAGTCCGATGTCCCTGGGGTCTGGTACAGATATGTGAGCCGAGGCACTGATGATTGGCATGCCCGACATGGCACCCTTCGTTCGCATTCATTGCGACTTTGCCATGCATGTATTTAGCTGACATAAAGCCGGCCGCAGGTACAATGGAACTCAAGAAGCGGTATGTAGCGTCTGTCCAATTGCGTCATTACAAATCAACACGTTCATGATAATATTGTTGAGGAGGCAAGTATCCCAGCTCCTCCGGAGTAGTGACAGTTATCCGATCACGTGGGGGAATACCGGAGGGGACGGAGGACGGGTCTAGTCCGCGCGGCTACGCTAACCCCGAGTATAGGGAAGCAAATTCCGGGGTGGACATGTACCTGCGAATGTTGGACGATGAATGCATATTCAAAAAAGGATCATAGCAATTAAGTCTATGTGTATTCGAACTAGGCTAGATTGAATAAATCTTCTATATTACTGTCACGTTGTAGCCTATCTTAAATATGACAGAGTTGCTGATAACGTACCTGTTCTCCGATCCGTTGTGGAGCCCGGGACTACTTCCGTGCCATCTTAACTTCCCTTCCCCACAACTCATCCCCAGCATCGGGGCACTTGCCGAACTATCTCCTCAGGTATATAAATCACCATCTTCTTATCTCTTGTGCTCCTTTCTTTCTCTCAGCATATTCTATCCTTTACACAACAGAATACCAACAAAATGTCTGCCGTTCCTCTCACCGTTATCAAGGGCGCTGGCTTCGAGCACATCCCTCTTCCTAGCGGCCAAAACGCCACCACCGCCGACTTCCACACCATCCGCACAAAGACCGACTCCCCCGCTCACATCACCTCTGGATTCTACAAAATCGAGGCTGGTCCTGCTCGTCCTGCGCAATACAACTTTGAGGAGTCAAAGTATGTCTTGAGCGGCCAAGTCGACGTTCTCGTAAGTTACTCCACCACCGTACCCCCTTCTACAGCATACTAACAGGTTGCAGGACGAGGCTACTGGCATCACTCACCACCTCACCGCTGGTGACTTTGCCTTCTTCCATGTCGGCTCCAAGGTCCAGTTCTCTACCAAGTCTGAGGGTTTCGCTTTCTACGTCGTTACTCGACCTGTTCGCGATGCTCACCCCAACCTGAAGGGCCGTGAGGAGAAGACCAAGTCTCACCTGTAAAGAATTTGTACGAAAAAGGTTTAATGGGAAAAGAGCTTTATGATACCCGTCTAGTATGACCAATAGGCGGTAATAGATAAGAACAATTTATTCATCGGTTTATCCATCAACATTGGTTCACTTTAACTCACTCAAAGGACTGATGCTTATGCCTGTCCCTCAATCGCCTCCATTATTGCTGACGCACAGGGTGACACGTCCCCGACAAACATCCAGTCAGCTATTAGCTTCTCTCCTTGTAACACCTCATCGCAAGAAACCTCGACGGTGACACATATGTTTACCAGTTGATCAGCGAAACAGACGGAGGCTGTACAGCGATTAACTGTTCTGGAATGAACCACATAACAGTCTAGCTCTCGCCTGGTCTCTGACCCATCAGCATTCCGGACTATAACTTGACACCTACATCCGTCCACTCACTCTTACTGCCCCAAACTTATAGCATCGACTCCTAAACCACCAACTATAGAGACCACAAGGCTCTAATCTATCTATGTTCTTATATACAGCATTTAAAAATGGATTTCTGCATGGGCTACATGTATTTCTTGGACAAAAACGAGATCCCGGATTATTCAAAGCTCAACCCAGCGCTGGACTCGATCTTTGGCGAAGGAAAGGTTAAATGGGAGATTATCGACAGGCAGCTTATTTTCAAGAGTGAAACGGAGGATCTAGATGAATTGAGAGATAAGCTCCGAGAGAAGGGAGTAACTCCTACTTGGGGGGAGTTTGTAGCTAGGGAATTAGACTAGGATCAGTGGAGATGCGCGGGTAAGGAGAATGGATGGGAAGAGACATCTTACGCTTCTTGGTGGTATTATATATGGAAGACTCTAACAACTTGCTTCTCCATGTTTCAGCTCGGTCAACGAAAACAGTAGCATAGCTTCGTTTTAGACGCGGTGTTGTTCAAGATCTGACTATAGTGTAGAAATTTATCCCGATTTGAATTTCAGCATCGTATCATCGGTGCAATGTGGCACTTGCAGCTGTATAGGGTAACCCAAGGTCAGATGCCTTGAGGCCGTCATGGAGGCATTCCTGCATCAATTCTTTAGTCAAAAGACTCTTATAAATGCTGAGTGGTGCCAATTGTCCGATTTAGTTTAATGCCCGTTCCGTGTCTCACGGTCACATCATTGTCATGAAACAATTGGCAAGTTGTTTACGAGGGTCCGGCGACAAAACCAGTGAAAAGAGATGTTTATGACATCATGCAATACTTTGGTGAAATAGCTGACAACTACAATGAGCAACGCAGTACCGAGATTCTGCGTTTCATAGCCGCGGTATCTGCATGTGCCATCAATTTTGTGTCTCGGCGATTTATGACTGTGCCTTAGAATCTACCCTGTTTCTCTTTGGTCGTTGGCGGCCAACAAGCTTGGAAGCCAATCACATTGATTTAGCGCAGGATTGGAGTGGCTTTAAATTCCGCATTCGCCACTGCGAAACGCATTGTCACTGGTTGATCAGGTCTTCTTGTAGGAGGAACGGAAATCCTTCCGCATGGCAAGTTGGTGAGTACGAGTGCGGGGTCATTTTATGCTGTTGTCAGATCGTGCATACATAAAGTTCACTCGCAAGCTAGTCTCTACTAGGAATCGCGCACTTGACAATTATTTGTTGAGCGTGATCGGCGAGAGAGGAAAGAAATCAACAAACACCGTTCTGCGTAAAGCTGCTTGGTCGACGACTGATGTTCTGTTTTCTTCCGTCAGTAATTCTTATTTGAACAACTAATTGTCAGTTTGGCACGTGAAGATACGTCATGAGGCTGTCCACATCTGTCTTGCAGTTGTTTTAAGTCAAGTTTGCGATACAGCAAACAAGGCAATCGCATAATTGAGACCATATTTCTGACATGTGTCAGGATAATTATGAGGCACTGTTCCTAAAAAGAAAGGGTCATAGTGACTGAACGAAAAGATGTGTTGAGGCGTCAATCAACGTAGTATCTCTATCATGGCCACGAAGAGCTTGTACTCGCGAGCATATTCTTTATGACTTGATTGAGAGGATGGGAATCAGTTGGAAAGTGAGATTCCATCAGATTAAGAACTCAACACGGTATTCTTAGTTGCTGCTCTTGAAAAGATGTATATCATGTCGAGGCATATACTGTTGCTGTTATGATGCCTACCTGGTACCCGGTGTGGAGCTGAGTGGAAACGGCTAAGTTTGCGACTACTAGTGAGGCCATCACGCATTTGACGTTTTCCACACACCCATATGGAAGTTACCTCGGCATTACTTTTACAACGAATTATCACTGGACCATGTATCTCTATATAACAAGTCATATCCATCATCAATAATTATAGACATCGCCCAGAGTCAAGATTCACATACATTTAGTTTAACCTGCAATTACTCTTTATCGATTACGCCTGCAAAAGACGCACTAATAAGTGCATAAGTAAACATGCAACCAAAAGACTCAATCAAATCGACTTGGCCTCTTGGAAACAAGTCAGAATGGGGTGTCAACCATCATGTCATTCATGCCTTGAACGCCTATCCCGTCGGCCCAGGCGAGGACGTGCCCGTCCATAAGAAAACCGACAAGATGCCTTATTTCGCTCAGTGGCAAGGTCACGTCTGGGTTCTTTTACACGCCTTTGCCCCGATCGCAGTCCACCAAGCTTTACTCTCTTACGCACATCAAGACGCCCTGCACCCTGTCGCCGTGTTCCTTCTGTACTTCCCCATGTTCAGCTGGACTGTTGTTCGCCAAGTTAAGGCTGCGCGCAAAGTCGGGCATCAATATGGGTTTCTAGACGGAGATGCTCATGAGCGCGATGGCGTGCCTGACGTTGGCGTTGACAAAGTGGTTTCGTCGCTGTGGAAGACGACTGGGTCTCGCATTCTTCTGGCTACATGGATCAGCTACGACACCAGTCAGTCTCCTTTGTCTGTCATGAGCGATCTATCTTGGTGGGCTTGGTTATACTTCCAGATCGGACTATATGGAATCATCCTTGACTTTTGGTTCTATGTGTACCATCGGGCTATGCACGACATCGATTCGTTGTGGAAGTACCACCGAACTCATCATCTCACCAAACACCCCAACACTCTTCTTGCTGCATATGCCGATCATGAGCAGGAGTTCTTCGACATGGTCGGCGTACCATTCTTTACCTGGGCGACATTCTACTGTCTTGGAATGCCCTTGGGCTTCTATGAGTGGTGGGTGTGTCATCAGTACATTGCCTTCACGGAGGTCCTTGGTCACAGTGGACTCCGAGTATATGGCATGCCTCCTTCTACCTTGAACTGGCTACTGCAGCTGGTAGGTGCCGAGCTCGTCATTGAAGATCATGACTTGCATCACCGCAAGGGATATAGGAAGAGTCATAATTATGGTAAGCAGACTCGTGTTTGGGATAAGCTATTTGGGACATGTCATGACCGAATTGAGTCAGCGAAAGAGAATGTTGATTGGGATACATCAGTGTGGTTTCCTCTGTCTTAGTTACTGCTCTTCTTCATGATAGTCAGTATTCCTTCAATCAAACACTCCATTGTCCAAGATCGTGTGACGACTGTGACTGTAAACCGACGCTAGGCCGTTTGGGGAATCAGCTCGCCTCTCCAATGGAGTCGTTGGCCCGACCCAAAAATATGCTTAAAGAATATCTTATTGACGACGACTCAACCTAAAGCCTGAACTAACTAGATAGCGATCGGACACGTCGGACTATAATAATAAAGATTGGTCATAGCACTTGCTCAATACATACAAAGCTCTACGAACTTTTGTAATCGGACGACCACATACTAGAATAGGAAGCGAGCCGATCCCTGCTAGATCGAGATACCCCTGAAAGAGGACCTTTTGATCCATTCAATGCTTGACAAGGATGTTCGACCTTCCCAACAGAGCCCCGTGATAGACGATAGTGGAGTCAAAAGACCTTTTGCAAATCCCCATCAATGCGGTATATCGGTAGTATAAGAAGCAGGGACATGTAGCAACAGTTTGCTGGTTTCCCACCTCTCCTCATCCTCTTAATTCTCTCCGACAAGAATTCATCACACAAAATGCGTCTGTCAACTGTTTCTACCGGTCTGCTTGTTGCTGGCTCTGCCACAGCTAGCCTCGAAAAGCGGGCTCCCCTTTTCACACGCGATGAAAGTGGTATCGAGGGAAAATACATCGTTATGATGAAGCCAGCATCGGATACCACGATGCACGTTGATTCTGCCGTGAAAGCCGTTGCTGCCGAGCCCGATATGGTCTTTGATACCCTTGGTGGATTCTCTGCCAGCCTATCAGCCGGTGAGGTGGAGGACTTGCGCAACAACCCCAACGTAGGAGCCTTTACAAATTATCCCTGGAAACGTTACTGATGTGATACATACAGGTGGCCTACATTGAGCAAGATTCAACAGCCAGAATCTCTGCTACCCAGAAGCAGGCACCATGGGGTCTTGCCAGACTCTCAAGCAAGACTACTGGAGCAACAAGATACTCATATGATTCATCAGCTGGCAAGGGCACATGCGCCTACGTCCTTGACACTGGTATCGACACAGAGCATCCCGTATGACGACTCTGTCTTCTCTCGAGAACATAGCTAACAGGACCTAGGATTTTGAAGGTCGTGCCGAGTTCATCGCCACGTATGTTGATGATATCTGGTATGATGACCACGGTCACGGCACTCACTGCGCCGGTACCATCGGATCAAAGACATATGGCGTTGCCAAGAAGACTCAGCTTTACGGAATCAAGCTCTTCAACTCCACCGGAGAAGGAGTTGCGTACGTTATCCCCACTCAATTTGCTCTAATACGGTAGCTAACAAGGCGAAGTTCCTCTATCATTGCTGGTATGGACTTGGTCCTCAAGGATGCCCCCAAGAGAGACTGCCCCAAGGGCGTTGTCGTCAGCATGTCTTTCGGAGAGATCCCCTCAAAGGGTATCGACGATGCTGCCAAGGCTCTCGTCGACGCCGGCTTCTTCGCAGCTGTGGCTGCCGGAAACGGTGACGAAAAAGGCAGGCCCTTGGATGCCTCGACCAACTCACCCGCTAGGGAGCCCAGCGTCTGCACCATTGGCGCAACAACAAAGGATGACACTGTTGCCAGCTTTTCCAACTTTGGCAAGGTCGTTGATCTTTACGCTCCTGGTGTTGCTGTATTGAGCACATGGCCTGGAGGTATTACAAAGTCTATTTCTGGTACATCTATGGCTACACCTCATGTTGCTGGAGTTGCGGCTTACTTCCTTGGTCTTGGAAAGTCTGCGGTCGGTATGTGCGAATATCTTCAGAGTATTGCATTGAAGGATGTCATTAAGGGCGTCCCTGAAGGAACTAAGAACCTTCTCCTTCAGAACGGCAAGGCGAAATAAGTGGCGAGTTCCTAGATAATACCTATCAGAAGACTTAATTTATTGTAGAGAACGTGCATTTCTTCTGAAACTGTCGGTCTTTCTTCAACATGAAAACCCTCTTTGTCGCTATTACAGTGTCTACTCTTGTTCCCAACTCTAGCATCAGCTCCCGAATACCGATTTATGCCAGGTGTCGTTTCGCATATTCCAAAGTTTTTGATGAATGATAGTTTAGAACGAGTTGCTGCATGGTGGTAGACGCTGTACACTACATCGCCATGCTTTTCGGTGGAAGGTTTGTTCGATAAAGGCGTTGGGCTTGCTGTCACTAAGCAACGGTTTTGATGAATGATGGCCAGAAGGCAGAAGGTAAGTGATAGGGAAAAATAGTTTTATTGACTGTTACTCCGCCTCCCTTACCTCCTTGGCATACAGCTTTGTCAAAGGGCTGCATAAGTTTGCGGGGTTCCCATTGGGCGCAACAAGGCTTGGGCGAATGAAGGATTAGATCAACCTAAATTGGGGAATCTGTCTAAAGATCATTATCTCTTTTTTTAGGCTGAAAGAACTAGTCGGGTAAGTTATACCCATCGTTAGAAGTACGAAAACGCTGTGCACTGGACAGATGCCTGCCAGCCTGAGGAAGTTAAGAGTCTAGATAGCTAACACGGTTATTGAGATAGATTATGTTACAATAAATTGTTGAAATTGTGGAAAACCAAAGCTGAATTTATAGGTTATTCCTGATGTAAGTTGAAGGACAATAATACATTTGAAGTCTTACAATAAAAAAGTTGTAAAAAACAGCCTTGCCAAGATGCCCATATAACGCCCCACTGCCGACTGTGGCTCAGCCTGATGTCAGACGTGGCAATGCAAGTCCAACCAGCAAGGCCTGTTTCTGCCTAACATCTAAACCGCGCTTAGTACACTAACCTGATAAAAACATCGTCCTAGCCTCTGGTATGAGCGGAGCTCAGATACCTTACACTTCATATTATCAACAATGAACAACTATATCTACCGTCCTTTGACTCAGGATCATCAAACTCGGGTTCTGATACTGTTGCCAGGGTCTGAGGGAGACCCTATCGAAGGGATTTTGGAATGCATAAGTCTGTCCTACCTCGAAGGTCTTAGAAAGCACATTCCTGGCCCCGCATGGTCATGGGGTCATAAGCAAGATGAAGAGAAACGTATCGTCCGGGCCAACGGAGAAGGGTAAAACAAGCGCAATCTGACTATTATCCACACTCACTAAAGTGGTATAGGCCTGATGTTCGCGAACCCACCTATACCTTCAACTGCAATCGATTGAAATATGAGTTGACATCTGACTGGGAATACGATGCCCTATCATATACATGGGGCGACCCAAAGCATGTGGAAGAAATTCTGATTAATGGGGAAAGGCTTGGTACGGCTCGGAACCTCCACACTGGTCTGTTGCGACTTAGACACCCAGAGAAACGTCGAAGGCTTTGGATTGATGCTATCTGTATTAACCAATGCGACAATAACGAGCGGAGCCATCAGGTCAAGATGATGCAGAAAGTCTACTCCGCCGCATCGTCCGTCATTGTTTGGCTCGGTGAACTTGAGCCTGGCATGGCTCCTACCTTGGACATGATATTGGACTACAACAATTCGCTCAAGGCCAGAGTAGGCATCTTCACGTACGAGACAAGCATAATCGGGGGATTAAGCAAGATCTTCCAAAAGCGCTGGTGGCGGCGTATATGGATAGTGCAGGAAGTGGTTGCAGCTCGAGAGCTAGTTATCTTCCTCGGTAGCACCGCCTTTCCTTGGATCTATATGCAAGAGGTGTGCGCGGATATCCACCAAATGAATCTTCTAGAGGGTCTCAACAAGAGTCCCATTTCACCGATTCTAGAGTCATCTGGCTACCAGGTGTTTAGGGATCTTGACTCTCTCAGGACAGTCGGGTCAATGCCACTTGTGCATCTTCTACGATCGACTCAAGAGTATCAGGCAACCGATGCTCGAGACAAACTATATGCTCTACTCGGTATGGCATCGGACTTATCGACACAGGACCTGGTTCCTGACTATAACAAGTCTGCGCACAACGTTTTCCTGGACTTGATCCGATTAATGGCGGTAAGGCGCAGAAACCTTGATCTTATCTGCTTACCGCAGAAGCAACGAGAATTAAATATTTGGATTCCATCCTGGCTAGCAGCAGCAGGTATACGACCTTCTGACAGGAGAGCACTATCTCACAAGGCAGCTGCTGATACCAGAGCTGTGGTAGACATGTCTGAATTTCCACGAGTGCTATTGGCTGAGGGTGTCATAGCGGATACAGTTGATACATCCAAAGAGTCAGCTACGATTGCAATGAAACTTAGATCAATGATCCTCAAGGGTCAGGATGCCTCTAAACGGGAGAATGCGTATTTCTATTTCCAACTACTTTCATTCATCGCTAGTAACGAACGTCGCATGGGATTTCTGAATGGCAGTGAGGTTGTATCGGGATTGCGAATCCCAAGCTACCGTCGAATAAGGAAGGCTTTAAGAAAATGGAACGTTCCTGTCCGAACGGCTTTCGGAAGACGGTTCTTCACAACAAAGGAGGGAAGGGTTGGTCTAGCTCCAGTGGAAATCCAGGGAAATGATAAAGTTGCTGTTTTGAAGGGTTGTCACGTCCCACTGATCATTCGTGATGAATTAGACTATTGGGACATTATTGGAGAAGCGTATGTTTCGGGCATGATGTTTGGTGAAGTCATAGAAGGAGTTGAGAACGGGCAGTACAAAACAAGAATGATTCCCTTGAGGTAGATGAGTCGAACTCAATAGTTATCTCGTCTCAACGGCATGCTTAAGTGAGAATACTTGACGCAGAACATGTTTCAATTGGTGAAAAAGATGATAGTAATTCGTTGGGTGACTTTAACAACAAAGAGAAACCAGTGTATTAGTGAAAAAAACAAACTATTAAGAGGACAATTAGATCTTCCTGGCCAAAACTCCCAGCGCAATAGGATACATGTAGTTAAAGTCTCCCCTAACGTGAAGTTCGTTGTCTCCATCCCACTCACGCTTCGGCATCTTAACAAATGGAAAGGTCTGGAAAAGCTCTGATAGTAGTTCACCAGCCAAACTATCCAAGGCTGAGACATCAGGCCTCATTCCATTCCGGTCATCGGGCTTCCCATTCTTTCTGTCTGGGAAGAGTTTGGAAAAGATCTCCTTCGGAAGTTCGAGGACGAGGTCAGGGTTGTAAACCATCAAGATGCGTGTAGTCTGGAAAACTTTCTTCCGGAGATCATCAGGAGCAGATCGACTGAGTTCGGGGAGGATCGTTCGAAAGCTTGCGATGTTCCTGACAAAGAATGAGAATTAGCCCCAATGACATAAACGGTGTGACGGCTGGGGCAGCAGTGCTTACCATAGACCACGGTTTATCTCAAACCCTTGCATGTCAGTGTACTTCAGTGTTAGCTTCCATCCAGCGATAGTTTCCTTGATCTCTTGATATTCCTTTGAACCCTTTGCAAAAGTTCTGTCAGGCACCTTTCCTTTGTCAAATCCGAGACCCTGCCAGGTACGAGTAAAACCTGCAAGAAGGTCGATAGGAAGCTCGGTAAGGTCATGCTGGTCTTTGAGTCCCCTGTCGACCCAATCCTCACCACTGAATTTGAAGCCCGGTAGTAGATGGAGAGGCCTGTAGACCAGATCCTTAGGAGCCTCACCACCATTGATGGTAGTAGTTCGTCCAACATCGCCCATGGCGCAAGGCATGTTGCTTCTATCACGAAGTCAGCAAACGATCGTATGATGTCAACCTCAATGTTCAATCAAGGCCAGATTGGAGAAAAGGTGGTTGTCATACCCAGGAACTTCTAGCTTTGAGTTCAAAGCAGAGTCCATTAATTCTTTCTGTCTCAGGACATCATGCGAACCCGCGTGCTCAGCCCTTCGTAGATTGGTTTTGGCGTTACTTCTTTCGTCGCAGGCATCCTTATAGTCATAGCCGTATTTCTCTATCCAAAGATCAAAGGTCATCTTTGGGTCTTTTTCCAGAGCATCCTTCCATTTGTATTGAGCCAGTTCAAGCTGGAGGGATGCTTCTCGTTTCAAGGCATGATACTTTTCCTGTGCAATTCTGAGCTTCTCCTCATCCGTTCTAGTAGACTTTTTGATGTTATTAAATGATCTTCAAAGAATAATACAGCTTGGGAACATGGCTTACATCTTGTACGTGGTCAAGATAGCTGATGGAGAAGGTGAGTATGAGACCATGCAACAACGGGCCATTCGATTCTTACCTCTCGAGATACTCAACATAGGACCGACCCTCTTCCCTGAACACAGGACTGTTGTCACTCTGCATCGTGTTGGCAAGAGTGAAAACGCGCCCGTTGACATAAGCGTCGTGCATCTTGAGAGGCACTCCTCTCTGCATTGAAGTTGATGCAAAGAATGCTGAGTTGTCATCCGACAGATCGAAAGATGCTGTAATTTTGGGACGTAGGGCCAATGCATAAGCCTTGAAGAGGGGTCCGAAGGATCGCTTAGACGATTTCTCCACGTCAAATAGCGACATGTCGGAGAGACGGGCAGTAAGGTGAGGGGTGTCTGTTGGAGGGATACAGTTGGACATCTTGATAGGGATGTGGTTCAAAGGTCTGTGTATTTTTCAGGCTATGACATAGGACGATGGGTGGATAGGATAGATAGGAAGGAAGGATGGCAAAGGTGGAAAAGAAATTGCGAGGAAAGATCGAGGGTTATATAGACACATCCCTATTTGTGGCTTGCGTTATCGTATCACGTGTATATAGACATCCCAGTCAGATTCAAGACATATTCAATAATCTCAACTATCTAGGTAAGGACTGTAAGGATCTGTAAGCCACCCCGAATATTCCAGCACCCCTACTCTCAAAGTGATACCAGCCTGGCTGCTTATAGATAAGCATCACTACAAGAGAGCCAAATCTGACAAGAAAAAGCGATTAAGCATCACCAAACTTGTCTCCAATCATAGCGAGAAGGCGAGGTGAACCAAGGTGAGGCTTCTCCTCAATCACGAGTTCTCCATTGCTGGGATTGTAGCTGCTGGTGTGGCTCTCTTGATGCTCGTTCTCTTCAGCAGGAGACCCGAAAGCAATGGTGATGCCAAAGATGGAGATGCTGCCTCCATTCCTCTTGGCACTGTTGTACTCCTTGTCGAAGGTCGATCTGGTTTCAGCACCGAACTGTACCTTATACTTCAGGCCAGAGACGAGGAGCATGGATGAAGGCTTGACCACCTTCTGTGGGGCGTCAGGGGCGCCGCTGGTGTTGGCCTTCTTGTATTTGTTGCGGTAGTTAGGAACGTCCCTACTTCACGTTAGTCCAGATTTTAAACACGTCAAGGCGTTCACGTACCATTTTCCAGGTGCAATGGGGACGACCTCAAGACCCTTGACCTCGTAGCTGAGTGTGATGTTCTCAGAGGATGAGGTAACACTGCTGTTGCTCCATTTCTCCGATGTCGTGTTCTGAACGCGCAACCAGCAAAAGTCAGCGCCACCGCCCGAGGCGTTGCTACGGTTGCCTGAATCCCGGGAGTCGTTCTGAGCACTGGCAGAGATACTACCGTGCTTCTGAGATGGGCCATTGTCAACAGCCTGTTTGAAGAGCCGATCAACGGTATCGCTATAATCTGCTGGGTAGGAGTAGGCGGGCATGTTAATGGTTCCTGCTGGCTCGGGAGGCTCAGCCGGGTTCTGGCCAGCAGCCACCTTGGAAGCGTACTCTGCGAGCTTGAGCTTTCCAGGGCCCGCAGTCCTGAAGGAGTATCTGTGCAAACACCATCAGGTCAGTTGCTTATGTTCACCAAAGATCTTCTGACGAGGGATCAGGCTTCAGACGTACCCAGGCAGAGTCTCATTCTTGAACAGTCTCTGGAATCGTCCGTTGATGGTCGCAAGTTCGTTGGCAGCCGGGCCGTTGATTCTGGATTGGCAAGCATGAACCGTCGCGGCGGCACCGTCAACGTCGTTCTCAGCATTGGCAACATCGGGTCGGTTGTTCACGACCCAGCTTCCGTAGTCAGATGGATCAAACTCCTGTGACTCCTTCCACTCCTTCTGGGCGTCCTTCTTGATGGCCGTGAACCGGGCAGTAGCTTCAGACTGCCTCTTGAGGGCATCGTCCAAAGCCGCTTTGGCAGCGGGGGTAGTGTCTCCAGTCTATAGATGATCAATCAGAATGCTGGACATGAATCGGCTTTTTTCTAACTCACAATGACGACAGATTCGAAGAAAGACTTCTCCTGGTCAAAGTAGCCAGCTTCTTTGGAGGAAGAGTAGTATCGGTTGTCTTCGTACATCAATGCATCGGCAACCTCATAGACAGCATTGTTAGTGTAGGCTTCTGGAACGCCCATGCCAGCAATGGGCGCAGGGGTGCCATCGATACAGGGGAAGACAACGCGTTTGCCAGCGTTGCCTCCAGCCCATTCGATGACCACCTTGCGCCATTCCTCGGCAAGGGTCTTGTTTTGATTGTCGGTTCCTGAAGCAGCCATAGTAGAATTGGACGTTGGAAGCTGGAGAGTAAAGTTGAAGTAAAGATTGTAAAGTGATTGTTATTGAGAGTGATGAAGTGAGAGTAAGGAGACATTCTTTGCTGAATATACCGGCTTCTTATAGTTGTCGCTCTTCGACTAAACGGAGGAGTGCTATGACAGACCTCATCGGCATTAGCACTCACCACCTTCCTTTCTGCTTCAGTGAGGGGAAAGGTCCGAAATGCAATGTTGCAATCCACTTTGAGTTCTCATACCTCGTATACTGGACGTATGAGCGTGTATGATACTTACTACCTGCGTCACGGATAGTTTCGGCCTGAGTACAGCTGCAATGAGGCCATTCAATAGTCTATCGCTCAGGAGTAGATTATTCGAGATGCATGACCAGTCAACACATCCCATTGAGGTACAGCGCAATGTCTATGGCTTGCTGAGTTATGTAACAGGCTAGTGCCCTCAATGTCTGAGCAGGAACAGGGTGATGAGAGTGTGGCGACTGGTCTAGGGCAGCTGAAATACAAACCACTCAGTTACGAATGTGATGGGAACTCCTATGCACCTATCACATCAATATATCCCCGCAAGGATCTAGGCGCAATACACTCGCTCAGCTATCTGGTACGGTCTTCAGTTACCAAACCAGATGGTACTGGCAAAAATGAAGATTAGCTTCTACAGATGTACATAGTGTTTAAGGGACTATCCGAGAAGAGAGCGTTCTTCTGAGCCAAGGTTCTCTTCTACGTGCTTAGTATATGCACTGCAACAGCGATTAGGTATGTCACACTCTTTGACTTTGGGGAGGACTGATGCAGCACAATATACAGATACGGATTGAGACGTCCAGGATGTTTACTGCCAGCCAATCGGGTATCATTCGTAGCCCGCGAAAGTTCGAGGCGGGTCTATTTTCAGGGCTCCCTCGGAAAATATCGAATCATCACACGGGCCGTTGGAACCTGATGTTAACCTGCCCTTTCCAGCCGAAGGTCTTCCAAGGCTAGTCCCTCTACCACACAGCTTGCAGTCAGACTGGTCCGTACATTGAATTCCAAGCTAGCGATCACTAGTCTAAATCCTAGAAACCTTTCTGGCCAATCCCTACTGGGGAAATCGAGGGGTCCAGCCAGCCTCAGTTATTGTAGATCTTTCCTTTCTGTCTATACTTTAAGTTTTGTCTTGCTGTCTGCAGCTCCTTTAAGTAACAACAACAGAGATATGTCTCGAATGGGTTACGCCAGTCCTATACTGTAAAGCTCAGCTTGCCACTAGCGGGCTGTGCCGCGAGTCTAACTAGTCCTGGGGCTTCCCCGGCTTAAGTGAGATCACTGTGGTTGGCACGATCATTCGTTGGATTGGCTCTGCCGTAAGAATCACAATCATTTCCCGCATAGTAATTATAGCTCATACCTTGCTTGGTCAACTTCGCAGTTAGTTGCATCTGCGACGCGGACGAGGTATTACGTGTGCAAAAGGCTAACCCTCAGTTAATACTTATTTTGCGATGATTCATCGAGGGAGAGGAGGGAATAGCGCTGGCTAGTCTTTTGGAATGCGGCAGTTGATTCCCTATTCGGAGTATAGGGCTGAAAGTTACCAGCTGGTTCTAAGACAGTCCGGTCTGGACTTTGATAAAGTCTTACGTTGCCCGCACGATCCTGTGATGCCTGCTGTTTTTGTTTAATCTTGGATTTTAACGACGAGGTACCTTCTCAAGCCAATCAAGACTCGATAGGTAGCACGAGGGATGTCTAGCCAATAGGGCAATTGTGCTCTTTATTGCAAGTCGCCTAAAAACCTATCTACAGAGTACAGACCAGAAGTTCCCATTCTCACACATGCAAGGAAGCACAGTATGATCATCGATTTGTTTCCTAGTATCCAATGAACCAGTCCCTTGTGTCTAGAGTCCTAGTATCCAATGAACCAGTCCCTTGTGTCTAGAGTCCTACCCATTCCACGGACTTCTCCCAAAGCTTCTTCGCCTTCTCCTCATCGTAAGCCCACTCCGCATAGCCAGGCTCATACATCGAAGTCTCAGGATCCCATTTCCCAATAATCTGGCAATCCTCAAGATACTTCCCTCCCTGTCCCTCTAGCGCCTCCGCCGTGGCACCCCAAACGGTGGTCGCAGCACCTTGAGGCGAGTACTTCCAGACCTTCTGAAGATATGGATCTCCGCCGATCTTACTCTTCGCTTCGTCTGACATGTGTTTTGACAGGTCGGTTAACACAGCCCCAGGCTGGACACTCCAAGCATGAATGTCTTCAGAGGCGTAGCGACGCTCGATTTCGTTGGCGGTCCAGAGATTCGCAGTTTTACTTTGCGCATAGGCTTTGTTGGGATCATAGCAGCCTTCTAGATTGACGTTGTCGAAGGTGACTTCTCCAAAGCGATGTGCGAGGGAAGAGAGGATGACGACTCGGGCTGCTCGGTCGGGCGTTGCGCCCTTGCGTAGTGCTGGTAGAAGGAGGTTGACGAGGAGGAAGTGAGAGAGGTGGTTTGTTCCAAATTGAGTTTCGAAACCGTCCTTGGTCCGTCCCTCGGGCGTGCACATGACACCCGCGTTGCAGATGAGGATGTTCAGTTTCTGGCTTTCGGATAGAAATTTCGCAGCGCATGAACGAACGCTATCCAGGGACTCCAGGTCAAGTTCAAGAAGATGAACGCGATCACTTTCGACAAGATCGCCCAGAGCTGTCTTCGCCTTTTCGATGTTGCGAGCGGTCAGATAGAGAGTGGCTCCCGTGAGATACATAGCTTTGGCAGTATCGACACCAATACCTGACGAACAGCCCGTGATGAGGACGACATGGTCACTGAGTTTCCCTTCGAGGTTCTCGTCTTTGATAATTCGATCTGCTGTCGGCCGAGCGTCTCCGGGACCGCTGGCGGCTTTGTGAACGGCGACGTAGCGATCAGTCATCTTGATGTAGTTGTGTATTCGGATTGATGCTGTCGATAGATGATGTGTCGTGTGAGTTTTCGATTAACCACGCAGCTTTAACTGCGGGGAGTATGGAACTTGCGGTGACGTGTTCGGGAGATGGATCTTGATGTGGGCCGTTCAAGGCAGCAATTTAGTGCCGGCGCGCTATTGAGATCCCCGACCGGTAACTTTCGGGTCCGAATGCCTCGGCAATTGCATCTTCTATTTGGACATATAGGGATGACATCTTTCGCTACTCGAGAATCAATAAGGCTTTCTGTGATTCGCATCTCTTGCACTTTATGGAATTCTGATATCGTGATGAGAGTAAGTTATCGCTCAAAGCGCCCAACAATGACCAGACGGCCGCAAATGGACGCCGACGTTCTAAAAGTTCGCGAATCGATACCGAGAATATAAGAGACGAAAGAATTCAGTTATGTTATGTAAGTTTAGATGAGATTTTGGTTACTTTACTTCAACCTGACCAGATACCTAACGTTGCAGTTCTTCAAGCTTGGAGTTCACATCAGCCAGAAACTGCCGACTGTTCTCAGGCGTAATGTAACTATCCATCGAGGCAGCAGAATCAGGGCTGGCTGTAGAAGAACTACCGGCCTCCCCAATACCAAAATACTCGTTGAATTGAGCAGTTATAAACTCAGGTGTCGGCATCTCAGCAGCCATGTTCTCAATACAAGTCATCTCGTAATGATGCGCAAGAGCATCGCGATCCACAAGCCCATCGATCCTTGCAATGAGGCCACGATAATGAAGTATAATATCGTAAGGAAGAAAAGCTCGAATACGATGCGTGTCGGGGTGGATAGAGATCAATCTCTCGTCGAAAAGCTCACGGATGTCGCTCCTCAAAAGAAGTCCATCATTCTGGCTCCAGGTGTCACGCCATGCCTGCACAAGATACTGGTTCGTGTCCTCGATGCCGTCAAATGTTGGATACACATGGAAATGCTGCGGCGGGACAATGTGGCACGTTTGCACCCCCGGGCCAGCACCTTGGCTAAAGCACCAGTGTCGACCCTTCCCTGTAATAGCGCAGCGATTTTCAGAGGTCATGACACTTTCACGAAATGAATCCACGAACTGTCGGGCTTTTGCTGGGTCGAGGAGGCCCGGCACTGAGACCAGTATCTCGCTTCCACTTTCGAGTTCTTAATCGGAAAATGCTTGCTCTGAGCGTTTGCGTTTGCGAGACTGGGTGCGACGGGGTATTCGGGTGATTTGGTTGCTTGATGAGGCTGCATAGAGGGCCAGGTATCGTGGTTCGTGACAGCAGGTCGGCAGAGGGATGTGGCACGCGCAAGAAGCTGCACTCATTCGTTAGTGACAACCAAAGATGAGGTGAAGAATAACTACCTTCGAGGTGTTCTTCGAACGGAAAATTCTCAGCAAGCTGGCACCCAGTATGGCGCACGACATGGTGCTTCACAACAGCCCGCTGGTGAGGATCAGGTTGAGCCAAGCATGGAATCACAGTATCCAGTTGGTCTTCTGTGACAAATAGGGGAAAGCCATGCGATCGATGGCCTTTGTCTAGTCCGAAAGCGATACCCTGCCAGTTCTCATCATCTGGATCGCGAAAACACAAACGCAGCTCGTCCACGAGGTCCCGAAATGTCAGGGATGGGTTGTCGGGGTGTTGGTACAATCCGGCAAAGGGTTTCGACCTTGATTTTGCGAGAAGATGAAGATTCCATCCGAGAAAGCGTTGATGGCGAGTTGTCGGTTCGTCGGACATGATGTTGTTGGTGATGAGACGAGGTTGACTGAGACGCTCATCGGGGTGTTGGAAGAATTGGCTGCTGGTCGCCTAAGAGACGAAATAGTTTCTTCATCTTGTGCAAGCTTAGGCTAGCAACTGGGCTATTCCAGTTCTATATTCTAAGCCTTGGGGGGACAATTCTTCTGGCACTGTCATGCACCTGGTGCCCACCATATCGACAAGATGATGGTTGATAAAATAACTTAGTCAGCATATTCCGTCTCACTATTGGGCAGACCAGAGTCCGGGTGGGGATCACGACTCCGATCCCGATGGCAGACATTAACGGCATGAGACACAAAGCAAGATTGAAGAAAACCAATACTGTATGTGGATTACTTTTTGTCATTAACTAATTAAGTATTAAGAATAAAAAAACATAAGAACACTCATCATTGCTGAGCCTGCACACCCCGTCTCAAATACCCCTGCACCTCATGCAAAGGCATGTATCCAAACATATCCACAAACTTCTTCATACAAGCACTCCGTCTCCCAATATGTCCAGGCTTCGAGCTGATACCACTCTTAGCGTTCTGATGATCCAACTTGTCCTTCCCAAGAACCAGCAGCGGTCCTTCACACGTCAACATACTCGCGACAAAGTTGAGCGCGATATCCTCGCAGTTGAAGCTATCATCAACAAGGTTGCGCACGTCGGTCATGATATCATCTTCAGAGTGATAATACTCCAAGTAAGAAATATGAGTAAACGCAAGACCGGTGAGAATCATGCTATAACTATCCTGCCCCTTGCAGTTAAAGTTATACATCGGCGTCTCAGTGACTTCATTCATAGTCCAGCATCGTCCAAAAGCACCTGTAAGACGATGCATACCTGCACGACGCCACTCCTGGAAAGCGTACTCCAAATCACCGGTGGTGTTGTAGTTCCAGTCATCGTCGGAGAGGAGGATGCCTTGTGTTCGGTACAGGGGATCGGGGAGGAACTTTTGGTTCAGGCTGTTCTTCTTGGAGAGGCGGTAGCGCACTAGAACGCCGTGTTCGCTCATGTAGTCTGGGGGAGGTGTCTTGTCGATCTCGTTCCAGACGACGACGATTTCGTAGAGGGAGGGGACTTTGTTTTCGGTGAGGTGGAGGAGGGTTTTGTTGAGTTGGGCGGAGCGCTTGTAGGTTTGGATGGCGATGCTGCATCACATCAGTCAGTGCATGTTCTTCAAAGCCACAGTAGGGAAGGCGACTTACGTGAACTGATCCTCAATGAGATCACTCGTCTTATTAACGACATCATTCCAGATGGTCATATTCGCAGCCTCATCGCGCTTCCCACAAACTTTCTCCTCAGACCAAGTAGAAAGATTGCGAACCTCTGCAAACTGGGGCGCGATGACGACCTCTTCCTTCTTCAGCTCATCGTAGTTGACGCCGTAGATGGAAGCCAGTGTCATGCAAACGATGAAGCTGATGATGGAGATGACGAGGACCATGTACTTCTTCTTTTGGCTGCGAGGCGCGTAGACGGGAGAGGGTAACGCCTCGAAGTAGGTTTCGGTAGCGAGGGGCTTGAGTTCATCTTCGCTGCTGCAGCGGGATGTGAAGCTTGAGTTGTCTTCGCTTGGGGATCGGGACATTATGAAGGAGTGTGGGCAGTCCGAGACTGAGGAGAAGAAGGAGCTGTGTTTCGGGGAAGATCAACTGCGAGGAATGGGTGGGAGAGAAGAGGGTGATTAAATGAAGGTCATCGAGTCAGAGCTGACGACGCATCTGATCAACACTGGCAGAGGAGACGGGAATCATAGGGGAAGAAATTAGCTGCCTCTTCCCGCCAGCACTGTCAATCCACCTCCCGTCTTTCTTTCAACATCAGGCAATCAATCACCTACTACCACTCCTGTACTACCAACCATTTCGTGAAAGGAGCTAACATTCCTGTTCTTTCCTTCTTCTTCGCGCTGTCCGAGAAGCTCCTTTCCACCGCAGGGCTGGACTCTCCCAACTCCATCTCATTTAATTCATGGCTTGATTATTGCCCTTAGTAAAACAGTAAAGCTCAGCTCTTTACTTGCAATCCATCTAACGATAATAGTCTACAGACCTCCGCAGTGGGCTCACTATTCGGGACACTGTGCATTTAGTAAGGGGCCATCACTGTCACTTAGAGCTGGTAGTTGTGAAAATTGTTTTAGCACCTCAGCCACACTTCATCTAGAACAAAAACGTGCCTCTTCCGACTGGCAGGTACGCTAAAAAGACCATTTCAGACTATTGTTTGTTGATGAACCGTGCAATGCCCTTTACGGCGTTAGTTGACCGTTCTGCCCCACTACTAAAATGTCAAGCATTTTTGCATGTCTTGGCTGTCGGCAATCGTTTGATGTCTCAGATGTGAGCAAACAACGTCAATCTCAAACGTCAAACACCGACGTAATTACCAACAGCCGTGACAACGTCTCATTTTGCTTTGTGCATTTAACAAACAAGCAACGGAATCAAATCCTTAATTTAAAGTCCCCAAATTACCATCAATCAACTTCAGCCAAGCCACAGTGCGTTAACAACTGACGGATCACAGTGGCAGTTTCACTAAAACCGCCCACTAACTCAAGTGACAGACCTGCTGCGGGGGGCGACTGACACTATTGAATCACTGACTCGTCTTTGCAGTCTCAAGCTGTAATGGAGTCTGTCACATTAATTCTTTGGCTTCTTTTTACGTAGCTCTCCCAGCTGCTTCATTCTCCTGGGCTGATGAATGATCCGCATTCATCTAGAACCTTACAGGGGCAGACCACTCTGTGCGACGACTTCCATTCAATAGCCTTTCAGGCTCCGTGCAAACAACATCTTCTTTTATTGGCGGCAATACCGAATTGACAAACGCCTCTCGTTGCCAGAGGACCCCTGAATTGAGTTGAGTTTTCGCTTAACAAGAAAGTTATCTGGTGACCAGCGCTCCGTCAGACAGCCTTCTCCTCTTCCACCTTTCGTCATACATTCTTTTGCACTCGACGTTATTCCCGATGGCAGCCTACGCAAAGCTTCCACTGCTCTCCAAAGGGCCTGCACAGCCTGAGAAACCGTCCTCACTGAAGGTCAGCTTGTACATGATGTATGTTCTCCAGTGCGCTGCAAGACTGTCTACTGACCAGTGATTTTAGCGCATGGATTGTGTCTTCGAACATTACCATTCTTTTTAATAAATGGCTGCTTGACACAGCTGGCTTCAGTACGTTGCGACACCACTTATGACCTACCACGCTAACAATTCGCAGAATACCGTACGGCGACCCAACATCCACGACAAGACTTCATCGTGCTGACACTTCCCAGCTATCCTGCTAGTAACATGGCATCTCATCTTCGCAACAGTCGTAACCCAAATCCTCGCCCACACAACATCCTACCTCGACAGTCGCCATGACCTCCCCAACAACTGGGACTTTTTCCTCACCACCGTCCTCCCCATCGGCATCGTCTCATCCGGCTCCCTCGTCGCATCAAACTTCGTATACCTCTACCTCTCCGTCGCAGTCATCCAAATGCTCAAAGCCGCGTCGCCCGTCTCCGTGCTACTCGTCTCATGGCTCTTTGGCGTCGTGAACCCCACACTGGAGAAGATTCTTAATATTCTCGTCATAGCTGTAGGCGTTGCTGTCGCTAGTGCGGGAACGGTCGAGTTTTCGGCTATTGGGTTCTTCTTTCAGATGGGCGGTCTTGCGTTTGAGGCTGTCAGGGTTGTCATGACGCAGGTCATGCTTAATGGTGAGGGATTGAAGATGGATGCTATGGTTGGGCTATACTACTATGCTCCTGTTGTCGCTGTGTTGAACCTTCTTGTCGCATTTGTCATTGAAGTTCCTCACTTTGACATAGAGGACTTCAACCGGGTCGGGTTCCCGATGTTGTTTTTGAACGCTGCTGTTGCGTTCACGCTGAACTTTACCAGCATGGTCCTCGTAAGTACAACCCCATCTACACGACTGCTCCAGTACTAACTGTCGCAGATTGGCAAAACATCAGGTCTTGTAATGTCCCTATCGGGCATCTTCAAGAACATCCTCCTGGTCATCTGTTCCGTCCTAATCTGGCACGTCACCATCACACCGATCCAGCTCTTCGGGTACAGTGTCACACTCTGCGCACTTGTCTACTACTCCCTTGGTCGGGACAAGTTGAGGGAGGGCTACGAGGCTTCCTTGAACTGGCTATCTGGTGTGGCAACCAACAACGGCGTCTCAATTAGAACTCGCAAGGGTGTTTGGATTGGCTTGGGCTCTGTTGCATTCTGCGTGACGTGTGTTACCCTTGCTATTGGGTATCACACTGGGGTGTTGAGGTCCATACGAGAAATGCTGTGGTAAAGGCTTATTGGAATTGGGGGTTGATGCGTTTTAAAATTATTTAATGAGAATAGATTGTTTACTGACTCAGTTTTCTATGTTTTTCTACGGTATGCAAAAATGAAGTGAAGCCGAAAGCTGCCACAACTCCAAATCGGAGAAGTCAATCCAGTATCATCAACTCGGTTCCTTACTCCAATTCGGAATTCCCCCGCCCGTCAGCGGAACCAGTGACAGGCATTACTCATCGGGCGGAATGACAAATCATCTCGTGATTGGCTGAAACATCTCCGATCTGGACAGGTGGGGCCATCTCGAAATCCGACTCCGATTTTCGCGCCAAAGCAAACTTCCTGATGCAGGGTAGAACAAATCGGATTTTCTTTAAATGTATTGCACCAACAGAAAAAGAACAGTATTAAAGTCATGTAGTCCCATGTTCATAGCTATCATCTATCATTCAATAGGTGTTTAAATGAAAGAGTCATCGTAACCATCCTCCATTTCCAACATCACCTTTACAAACCCATTCAATTGCGACCATGGCAATTACGACATCCATGCAATCGCTTTTCGCCAAGATCAACGGACCCAAGAAAATCAAGCTCACAATAAAGTCACACTTCCCTGTCTTCTACCCACCCAATTCATAGCTAACAATCCAAAAGGCCCGATTGTGATTATATGTTCCTCACGGGCTACGGACCAGAAGCTCAAGGACAATATCTCCGGGGCAAAGTAATGTTATTCGTGCCCGACAAGCAGCATGTCCAGATGGTACAGCTCAAGTTCACAAGCCGAATGTGGCTAGGGTACGTCATAAGCCTCCGATGTTTGAACAAGGCCTAATGTTCTTCCAGAGACCACACAGCACCCACGGAACAGGATACAAAATGGCAACAGAAAGAACAGACCATCACCACATGGTCCCCCTTCCAAATAACCAGCCGGGCCGGAAAATCCGTCCCAAATGGCAAACAATACGAATTACCCTTTGAGGTCTTCGTCCATGGCGAACAAAAAGAAACCTTCAAAGGTTGTAATCGCTGTAGTATTACCTATCTCCTCGAAGCCTCAACCCAGCCCCAAGACGTCCGCTCCTTCGCACCAATTCGCATAATCCGCACACCGGCCTTCTCATCATACGAACTCATGGATCCATCGTCAGTACACGGGAAATGGTTTACAAAAGCAGAATACAACATCTCAGTGAAACACCGCGCTATCGCACTTGGCGGGCTGATTCCGATTGATGCTCAGATTCACGCGTCGAGTAAAATTATTAAAGCCCGTTTTTATCTGCGAGAAGTTCATACTGTCGATGACGTGTATGAGGGACAGCGTGTTGTGACGGAGTGGCCGTTGGATGTGAAGAAAGAATCGGAGTTACAGTCTTGGCAGCAGTGTTTGCATTTGCCGCTTGCTGTGAGGAGTTGTTCGCCTGATGTCAAGATGCATGGTGTTGGGATCAGTCATACTCTGCATTTCGAAGTTACAATGGTTACAGACGGTGTTACATCAAAGGTAAGTCTTGCTATCGTTACGGTTTGAATGAGTACTCATGTCTATCAGGAGGAAGTTTCGATGCCGATCTATTTATTCATCTCACCCGAGCTACCAGTTAATGGATGGGGCGTCTTTGTACATAACAAAGACATAACATCGAAGGAGGTAAAGGCCTCATTGGCAGAAGGAATTCGCGTTCCGCCACGATATTGCGATGTTGAACTCAGTTTGGAAGGTTATGGGTCACCTTGTGGTACACCACCTCCAGCGTATACCGAGTGTTGATATGGGAGGCAAGAGTCAATCATGCATGGTCAAAATGAATAGAAGCGAGCGCGTTATAGATGAGCCATTTCATTGTTAACTAAAGAATAATATATTAAGTCATAATACTCTGCGGATAGTCGCTCTGAGGCGTGATGTATTGATCCCAAAGAACCTGTTCGAGTTAGTAGGAGTCATTATAACTGATGGTTGACAGACTCACCCAGTCAATTGCATCAGGTCTGAACCAATCAACGTTATTCGCCCAATCCTCGAACCGAAGCTCAACATCCTCGGGTAGAACCGTCGGTTCAGGTTCGCGCTTCTTCAAATAAGACCTGTCAAAGTTAGTTCCCGTCGACCACAATTAGCAAAGGTTACTTACCGTAGACATCTCAAAACACGATAAACATTTGAACAAGCAGGACTCTTCATCTTCAGCGCCTCCATCCTCGTAACAGCAGCATCAATAGCACTTATATGCCCCGTCAAATCCGAACTCTCCGGCATATCAAGCATACACGACGTCAACGCTACAGCCCCATGCAGCGAGTTACAACTTATAGCGCCCTTGACAAGCCAGCGATAGCATTTGAGACGTGGAAGTTCAAAGAACTGGTGGTGGATGTCGAGAAGTGCTAGGCCGGATTTTATACATTTGTCGCGTGACTCAGCGCGGAAATGAGTGGACTTTGAACTGTGGAAGGGGCGGTGGAGGAGGAGGTAGAGTTGGTGGGCGTAGGTTTGGAGGGTGCACCAGTGGACGTAGCCTTCTGTATTCAGGATACTACGGGAGCCGTTGATCAAGTAGACCGTGTCCCACTCTTGTTGTTCTTCGGATACGGCGGTGTCATATTGGAGAAGAAGTTGCTCGTTGAACTTCTCAGGGCTGGAAATGTGGGAGCAGATTTGAGTAGAAAGCTGGAAGAGACGGACTTGGAATTTTATAAGAGTCATGTCGGTGAACTTGGATTGTGTTGGTGGTGCTTCTGTGATGCCGTTGTCATGGATTTCGCTGTCGTTTACCCATGCTGGCATTGCAGCAGTCATTTTCAAGAGGTACGTCAAATCGATATCGCGAAAGCAGAGGGCCTGATCTGTGTGAATGATCAAAATACCAGCCCAACATCGTCTATGGCGTTCTCGTTCGATATAATTCGCTATCGGTTGACCGGTATGACATCGTAAAGCAGTGGCGATGTTCAAAGCGCTTCCCAAAAGTGCCCAAGTATACTCCGGCCCTTCGTTGTGAGAAATTGTATACACGAGAATGAGTAAAGCTTCAAGGGTATCAAGATCGTGACGAATCAGGAACTGATCTTGTGAAAGAGACATCATTGCAGCATTTCGGAACTTCTGCGACAATGCAAGCAAGTCTCGAGGAACGCTTGGATCTTGCCAGAGAAGGTTCAAGCCGGCGTCGTCAGTCTTGAGAGTCTCAAGTGTGAGAGACATGATTGCGAAGAGTAGCGCTAGCCATGATAGACTTGTCTTTTCTGGGGCTTCGGTAAAAGCTAGGAACTGTTTTTGGAAGGTTGGACCATGGATGATATGGAAGATAGAGCATAGTGTGCCAAAGTATCGAACAACGAGATACTCCGTCACTGAAGGCGGAGGAAGCATCGCCAACAGATCTTCAATCGGGATATTGGGTCCAAGCGACAACGTAACAGTCGGTCTCTGCGCATCAGTCGCATTCCCAACAGGTCTCCTCTCGACATCAGGCCTTCTGAGAATACAATCCCATCGCTCCTGAATTGGTTCCGGCGTACCACTCGTCTCGGAAGCTTGCACAGGGATGGGTTCAGCAACAATATTATCCAACCTCGGCTCCGCAACAACATTCGAAGGTCTATTCCGTCTCCTTCCCCTCGGTCCAGTAAAGTTGGACCCATAAGCACAAGAGTCCTGCCATCCGCGCTTGAGACACGTGTTGCAGGGGAGTTGTCTGTCGCATTTGAGTTTAGAGTGGCGGCAGGGGTCGCAGTTGAGAGGTTTTCGGGGCCGGCGTTTGGGAGTGGTCTGGCTTGCACCACTTGTGCTGCTGGGGCTTAGATGCTCCATTGCGAGAAGATTGTAGATTGAGATGATGGTGAAGTTGGGTTCGGGAAGATTGAGGTATCGGAGTCGGAATCGGATTTGGAGTCGGGGATGGTGGCTGTGTGATTATGTCATATTCGTATGTCGTCCAATTGGCCAAGTCTTTAGCTTTCGGACATATCTATCGGACATGACTTCTCCGATCGGACATAACTCACCCTTTTCACCCCATGACAAACCAAACTTTACCAAGCCATCGCAGAATTACGAAATCGATCCGATTAAGCAGTCATTCATCATCTATTCAACTGAAATAAGTCAGTAACATGACTTTGCTTTGTGGTTGTATGTAATTGTAATTGCTATTCCCGTGGCTATGTCCCGTCCATAACCAATAAGACTCTATCGGCTTCGAGTCGGACTTGAGGCCTCATTCCCGGATTAGATCCTGGTGATCATCTTCGGACTTGATGATTGGCCCACATTACTAAACTCTTTGCGCTTCGCCGAATTAACAAACGATGCAAGGTGCTGACATGTGGAGTTTATCCTTGTTAACCATGGGCTTGGCGTGTAGTTTAAGCTCTTTCCAGGCACGCCGACGTCGAGGAAAACGTCGACATGTCTTGGCCTGTTGACGTAGGGAAGTTGGGGAGGGATGGAGGTATATAAGTGTGCTGTGCCCTCGTAGAGCATCTCATCTAACACGACCAAGCGTACATTCATTCTATTGCATCTGGCATACCATCTATTAGTTAAGGTTTTCCTTTCACATTCACACTTTCAACAAAGGCATCTGAAACACCCCCCATGGCGATCATGCAGAATATCGTCTCCCATGTCCCATCGCACTTATCAAAAGTGCTTTACATCTCAAAACATGATAACACCTCGTCACACTTTGCAGTATACGCTATGTCAGAGTCGTGCGTAAATACCTTGGCGAAACATGAAATGGGTTCGGAAAACTACAAGGTCGAGCTAACCGCCATGCACAAACCTAACGGGGAACGGCCGGAGGATAATGCTCGGTTTTTGGTTGATGTTGGAGACGATGGGTCGATGTGTATCAGGGAGAGAACGCTGGGTAACGACCCTGTGGAAGCAGAGGTGTAAGTTTAATCGACATCAGTACTAGAAGGATGATTTACTAACATGCCTAGCTCACTGCCGACATCACGGGAGAAGGGATGCTCCTTCAAGCTACATACGACCACTTCGTCGACCCATAGCTCGGGATATATAAGCCACCCGCTCCCCGGCAAAATATACAGACAACAACTCGTCCGATACCCATACCTCCTACTCTCCGGCGACCACTTCAACGGTACCAACATATCCAACAACCAATACGAATGGCAAGTTCACCCAACAGAGAAGGGACCTCTACGCTACGAACTAGTCGACCTAGAAAGGCAGCGTTCTGGCGAAGACGACGAGTCTATAATGGCTATTTATCATCATAATGGTTTTGAGAACGAACTGCCTGGATATTACAGTTCTGGGGTTTTACTACTTCCGTCAATGTCGACGTCGCAGTTCGACATCGCTGTTGTCTCAAGTCTCTTGGCTGTTTTATCTGCTGTTCGACAACAACCCGTGTTGAAGAAGAAATCTCGTTTTCGGTCTTTGATGGCTTGTCTGTGATCAAGAAACGGGTAGGAAACAAGGTGTATGGCGTCGGGTTTTTGCAATGATAAAGGGAGTTTTAACTGGGGATAGACTGGTTTTGTTAAATTAATCTTGCATGTAATGAATGATAGAAATCACAATTTGTCTCTTTCTCATTCTAAGATCCACGACTGACTACTATCACTCCCACTGCGCTTCAACCCTCATTCCGCATAACCAAACAGCCCTCAAAGTATTTGTTCAGATCATCAAAATCCTCCAACTCACCAACCCATCCAACATACTGATCAGGCCGCACAGCAACAACACAACCCCTCTTCCTATCAACACCATAATTACCGTAAGCATTTCCATAGCCCTCATGGTAGCTTTCATCATCGACGTGTACCTTCTCGTAATCGTAACCTGTATGTTCGTCCCATGGACGAAGAATAGAGGGAAAGTCACGAATTATATCCGTGTCCCAGCGCTTGGAGGAGTGAATGGTCAAGACCTCGATGACGCTGTCAATCTTCTGTCCTTTAGGTGTGACCTTGTGCAAGAAACTGTTCGGGGCGTCGAGGGCTTGACAAAAAGCTTCGACGCGAGACTTTTGTGCAGGGTCAAGCACGTCTCCTGCGAAAAGCACGATGCGGAATCGTCCATCCGCCTTTAGGCGCTCTTGGAAATGGTACGGACGAGCACAGGCTTGGTTCAGCACTTTAAAGCTGTTGAAGCGCATTCCAACAGGAATACCAGTAGCAAGAGACTGCTTCTTGCCGAAAGTCTCATCGTTCATAGAAACACCAGGAGGTGAAACCACCTTGACGCCATCAGCCTGAGCCAAAGCATCACCGGCCTTGGCGACGATGTTACTAGGCCCATAGTTTACTGAGAGACCTGAAGCAAACATGTTGCCCTTCTCAAAGGCATCTTTGAATTCTTCCATGCTGACGCCTTCTTCATCCATGACATCCTTGGCTGGACGACCAGAGAACAGGCGACTGAATCGATGGTCGAACTCGATCAGGTCCTGGGCTACGCGGCGTCTCTCACTCTGGTATGTCTTGAGGATATCGGGCTTTGCGATACCTTTGGCAACGAGGGCGATTTTCCAGCCAAGATTGTAGGAGTCTTGCATGGAGACGTTCATACCTTGGCCTGCTTTTGGTGAGTGCGTGTGGACGGCGTCGCCTGCGAGGAATATGCGCTCATGGGAGTCAAACGCTGTGCCGACTCGTTGACCAATCTAAAACATCACGTTAGTAATTTTCATTAGCATTCCCGTCTCCGTTTGCTTACCTGGTAAGCAGTCCACCAGTCGCAATACTCATAGTCCAACTTATAAGGACTTATAATTTTCTGCGCCGCCTTAAAGATGAAATCCGGAGTAATCTTGGATCTGTCCGCCCGACCGGAAGCATCAGGTGTAACCTCCTTCAGCTGGATATACAGTCTCACAAGCTTATTCTCCCTCGGGATGACCATCAAACTTCCGTTCTCGGCAGAGTGAATAGCACAGCGCATCCGAATGTCGGGAAAGTCGGTTTTGGGAATGATGTCCATGACACCCCAGATCATATCACTCGCTTCACCTTGCAACTCCAGTCCAATCTGGCTACGGACCCAGCTTCTTGCGCCATCGCATCCGATGACGTATTTCGCGTGGATCGTTTCGCTGGTTGCGTCGCGAGCTTGGGCTTGACGGAGGACGCTGTCATTGTCAACTTCGTCGTCGAAGACGAGGTTACTTCTGAAGAGACCGTCTGAAGACTGGTTCTTGCTGGCGGTGGCCTGTTGGGGAGGGGTAGCTTCTTCTTCAGTGAGTTGACGAAGTTTCACGGTGACGGGATAGGCTTCTGGGTTATCAAGCTGAGATTTGTCGATGTCGATGGCTTCTGGAAGGACAGCGCGCTCGACCTTGATTTGGTCTTTGGAATACTTCTTGATGTTGTCGAGGAAGAAGCGCTCGATGCGACCTTGATGAACGACGACTTGCTGGAAGCGAGAAAGGCCGACGATGGTGTCGGGGATACGATCTGAGCGACGAATAATTCCGTCTGGGCCGGGGTTCTAGTATTGTTAGTGAGCTCGCTTGAATGACACGAAACGGCAGGATCACAATCACATACCCACATGCAGATCTGCCGATGAGATTAGTCGATGAAATGATCACAAAATTGTAAGCCGACATACCTCAATCATATGGTTCGCTTCTTTCCAGACTCGATCCGCAAAGCCGAGGCTGTCAAAGATCTCCAAGCTCCGGCATTGCAGTCCATCAGCCTGACCACAGAAGATTTTTGTGTTTCGCTTGTCAATGATCCGAGCGTTGACACCACAGTGAGCCATCCATGCTGCGGCCATCAACCTGCATCGAAATTAGTCTCAGTCACGTTGGAAAGCGAGACATTCAGCTTACCCAGCTGGGCCGGCGCCAACGATCAATCTTGGACGTTGTTAGCATGTTTCATAGCAAGACAACCCCGCACTAGCTATGCGTGGTGGTGAGACTCACACGTCCACTTTGCTCTCGTTCGCCATTGTACTTCTGGACTGCTGCTGACTGGAGTGGAAGATGAGGATTGGCAACTCGGTTTCACGATGGAAAAAGCAAAATTAATAAGTGGTGGCCGCTGAATCTTCCATGCCGCTACCAATGGGTCTCAATGCAGTATCAAAGAGGAAGGCGGAAAGCCGACAGGGTTGCTATAAATGATCTGTCACACCAAGGTCGTCAATTCGGGAAATTATTACGAAAATCTCAAATCAAGCGCTGTTTTCTCTTCACCCAACAAGATTCTCTCACTTGATCTTGGAATCCGATATGGATAATTCGGGTCCCTGCCAACCTGGCTGTTGGTAGTAGATACAGGGTCGATGTCTCAGTTGGCACGTTGCCATCGTTAATTAGCCTCAACGCCCGCCGTTCGCCTCGGGCCTCGTGTAAAATCCGGCCGCAATTCCCCGGTGATCAACGCTTTCTACTTGGATGACTTGTCATTTGTCGCGAAAACCTTTAGAATTGCGACAGGGATTGCCTTGCTGGTGACGCGGGGGTAAGGGCCTATGAGCATTGGAGAGTCTTGTGCAAAGACCTACAGGACACTGTCCCTGGAGATACCGCCCAAATCTTGACTGGGAAAAAAATGATCGTTCGATTGAAGACAATTTAAACAGCGGATACTACTGCATTACTAAAGGAGCCGTAAACAACAATTAGCTGTTTATTAGCTCGTAACGTTAATTTCTTCAACCCTCGCTTCGAGCCGCTCCCGCCCAACGGCTCCATTAGTGGAGAGCGCTTCTACTTTGGGTGCGATCTGCAGAGACATCTTCTCTCGACCTGGGTACTGGGTTCAACATGAGAGAACAACGCCAGGCAAGCCAAGATGCAGGTCTGCGGCGCTGACATACGAGAGCGGCAGAGGCGTCAAGGAAGCTACCATGGCATTGGGCTCAGATTTCAGGAGGCAAAGAACACTTTCATGCAGATGACGAGCGATATGTGATTAATATTGGAATATGCTCGTGGAAGGGGTCCTATTGGGTGCAGACAGGGTTGATAGGTCAATCTAGACTGGCCGAAGTGACGGTGCAGATGTTCAATCACAATTGGCATTGGGATGCTTTATGGAAGGGCCAAGGGAAAAAGTAATCAATTGCACATGCAAACGGACTGTCACGAAGCCAAAGACGAGCTTTTTGACCAACTTATCTTAAGGCACGTAATTGATTCCTTTTCTTCTCATCGCCACTCAACGTGCAGAGGCGACCGAGGCTGAAACTCCACCCAATTCCTTCATCGGAAATGACATGTCTCATAGGGCTCCAAGTACGAACAGTTTCTCGAACCGAGATTCCATATCATTTATCACATTTCGACTCGCCTTCCCCGAGGGGAACTCGCGCAACCAACAGGTCGTCGAGGAATAAAGCAAATTTCTTCTTCTCGAGTCTAAGCGCATACAGTCAATCCTGTTCTGGCTACCTGGGCCCCTGAAAATGATCTCCCGGAACCACCAGCGTCCGTAGAAGATCAAACAATTCAAGTATCCATGTAATTAGAAGATGACTGCAGATGCAAATGCGATACCGATGTATATAATATGGAAGCCATCCGTTCGGTCGGGTTCCCGTTACCACTGAAGACCTTCCTCGTCGAGTCTTGGCAGCAAACAATGGCGACACCAGCTGAGCAACAAGCCGCTGCAAACGCCTTCATCCAAGAAGTATGGGGCTTGCAGGGTGCTGCTTACTTTATCGTCGGACTTCGTTACTACAGCCAATTCTCGTCTTTTGGTCGCAGGTTCCAATGGGATGATGTGCTTATGCTATTAGCGACAGTAAGCTTTACCCAAGTACTACTGCAGTGAAAATTCGATATGCTAACTTGATGTGCTTCCCAGTTAGTATATACCGCCGAATCAGTAGCAGCCTATTTCGTCGTCGCGTATTGGAAAGGTCTCGCAAACAACGGCATTACACCAGCACAGCGTCAAGCATTGAGAGATGACCCGGATGGACCGGAATGGGCGTTAAGGGTCAATGGGTCAAAGACACATGTCATTGGACTTTTGCTTTACATGACACTGCTGTGGTTGCTAAAGGGATATTGGGTCATCTACTACCTCCGACTCACGTAAGTACACTGACTCTTCGCGGGGACGTTTGCCTGATAACTGACATTATCCAGTGAGGGTGTCACTTCCGCAAAGCGATATGCGCGATGGGGCGCTGTCATCATTCCGGTCACATACGTCTCTTGTTTCTTGGTCGCCTTTCTCAAGTGTATACCATTTGAGAAGCAATGGCAGATTGACCCCGAGCCACAAAGTAAGGCATATCTTCCAATAGCAACGAGCTACTACTTACAGAATTATCTAGACTCGTGCCTGCCAGCCATCACGTATATCCAGACTATTTATGTCATGGCCATGAACACTGTCACCGATTTCTATCTCATGTCGATTCCTCTTCCCGTAAGCATTGCGCTTCCCATGTTCGTAATGATCTACTAACACATCGATGCAGATGATTTGGAGGGCTAGGATGCCTTGGCGCAAGAAGATTGTTATCATGTTCATGTTCAGTGGTGCACTCTTAGAAATGATCTTTGGAATACTGAGAGCAGTATCCATCCTCACCGTAGGCCATCCCCACAACTGACTCACCCACATACTAACTCGTCAACAGAAAGGAAACACAGACCCAGCTCAATCGGGCTACTGGTCCGTCCGCGAATCCTTCGTCAGCTTCGTCCTCACAAACCTACCGATGGTCTACCCTCTCTTCAAACGGGTCGTCGAGAAGACCGTCTCTGCGTCGAAAAGCGGCACCAACAAGACCAGCGGACTAGGTGACAGTCAGGGATACAAGCTAGAAGATTACAGAAACAAGGTTCACTCGAAATCACGCCCTGACGAAACAGAACTAGGCGACACAGTTTGGGGGTCGAAGGATCATATCATCGCAAACGACGGGCAGGTCAGTGCCGATGATGCATCGCTGAAAAGCGGAGGTAAAGTGCACCGGGGCTCACACGCAAACATGAGGTCTGAGAATGTTGCGCAAGCTGTTGGTGGTCTACCAGCTGATCATCAGCATGCTTGGGGAGTCGGGGCCGGCAATGGGGAGATTATGGTGACGAAGGAATATGTTGTTCAGGTTGACGAAGAGGCGGCGAAGCCTAAAACAAGTTATTCGAAGCGTTTTTAATATTGTTTTAATAGATCGATAGATAATTGTACTCTGCATGTCCTTCACCTCTTCAATTCACGTCTGCTGGCTGGGTCGGGCCGGGGAACTTGGAAGCTTCAGTCCAACTTCCGTCAGCGATCACTTTTTATCTAAATTGAAACGGCATTTACAGCCGCATTGCCTTTGACAGCAGTTAAATGATCATTTTAAATGGTCACTCTTGGTGAGGATACTTGCGATAATATTCAGCGTCAGCCTGGGATTTGTGACCAAGTGGAGATGATCTCTTTTCCCCTCATTCGCTCGGCAAACCTCAACGTCAACCTCATAGCTTCATTCTCAGAGAGATCACACACCTCTATTTACAGAATGACCGCAACACTCAACCACCAGTCGCTAGGCGCAACACTCAGAGGAATTAGGAATGACAAAGTAACTCAATTCCGGGGAATTCCCTACGGCCATATACCCCGTCGTTTCGCAGCCGCCGAGAAGATCGACGAGTACCCTGAAGAGCTGGACTGCACCGCATATGGGTAAGTCTATCTCATACAGCTTTCCAGAAGTATTGATAATTGATGGAATAGTCCGCGATGTCCTCAAGTTCACGTCGATGTCGGTCATTTGCTGCGCATACCACCTGACCATGAATTTCCTCATGAGCCCGAAGATGAGTTCAAGTGCACCAACTTAGACGTAACGATGCCCAGCCTTGAATGTCCAAGTGGCCCGAAGAAGCTACCTGTATTCGTATGGATTCATGGTATAGTTCTCGTTGTTTCCTGTTAGTTGAAGTGGCTAATCATAGCTGCAGGAGGATCTCAGGCTGTGACGTTTGGAAGCGCCGCATCTGGTATTTGCGGTATGTATGGTCTGATTCATTTATCCCAGATGAAACATGCATAGCCTTTTCAACATGGCTGACAGATTATTTACTCAGATATGACGACAATTGTGGCCGATTCTGCTCGCTTCGGTACCCCAATCATCGCAGTATCGCTCCAATACCGTCTCAACATCTTCGCCCTCGGTTCCAAATCTGGTCCACCAAATCTAGCCCTACGCGACCAAGAACTAGCATTGCACTGGATTCAAGACCACATAGCAGGTTTCAACGGCGATCCAGTAATCACCCTAGCCTATCTCAACCCAGCAATCTACTAACAAACCCCAGCAAAAAGTCACGTTAGCAGGCGAAAGCGCAGGCGCAGTCTACACCCACGCTCATCTCGTAACACGCGCCCCAGCAAACCAGTTTATTTTATCCTCCGGATCCTTGTACCTATCTCCTCCCCAGCCACCGGCGGCCGTATCGAACGTCCGTGAAAGTGTTTCGAAACAGTTGCGAGACATGGATGCCACCTTATCCTTAGAGAATGCAACCGTTACCGATGTGGTGGAAGGGGTGAAACGGGCGGGTCTGGGGTCGTTTTTCCTCGAATGGGAGGACAGATTTGAGGGTTGGGAGATAAGCACGGGAAACGCTGAGGGGCTGATGCTTAGTGATGTTCAGAAGGAGGTGAGTTACCCTAAAGCCCATGATAATATGACGGATGTTGATGGTTTAGGCTGTCATTTGGCAAAACGGCATTTTGGGAATGGACCACAATGACATTGTGAGCGCCTTTGATACTGCTAGTGAACACAGTGAGGAACTGAAGAAGCTTTATCACATTTACCCGGACAGACCTTCATCTTGCAAAACCGGGGCATTGGACTTTATCAATGATTTCAAATTTCTACTTCCGATTCATCGTCTAGAGAAGCTCTGGAAAGAAGCAGGAAAGCCCGTCTACACATGTCATATTGATGAAGCCAACCCATGGCAGCCTTCTGCCGGAGCTCATCATGGTGTGGATTTACTCTTCCTCTTCAACGGTCTCAATCTAAGCTTTACACACGGGGCTAAGACCGTTGGAAGGGATATGCGCGAGGCATGGGTTGACTTTGTCAACATGAGAAAACCATGGCCAAGCGCATCTGAGTCGCCATGCGCTTTTGGGCCGCACGGTTACTGCAGGGAATTGCACGATTGGGAAATGCAGTCCCTTCGACGAGTTGCCCAAACTAAAAGACTAGCAACTATGGACAATACCCTCCTGACAAAAGCATTCGTCACTCTCGCAGCAGGGAAAGTCAGCTTACTCAACTAAAACAGTTTTATTCTAGCTATGAATAATATCAAGATCATGCTCCCGTTCTCCCCGTTTAACCTTCCAAGCCGCACTATGACTCAATCTCACAAGTTCCATAACAAACTCACTAATCTCCCTGATCCCTTCAATCTCTTCCATAGGTAACCGTTCCGCCGGTATTTTACGAGTAATGTTACTTATCGAAGACAAGATTTGTAAATCGCTATCCGCTGTGTTGCCGAGTGGGTGAATAAGAATGTTCATGAACAAAGGCATAGCTGCCATAGGGGCGAAATGAGAAACGATGTACACGGAATCTTCCTTCCAAAAGTCAACGACTGTGTCGAGGATGCGGAAGATTGAACGTGATGCTTCGATGGAGAGATCGGCGCTGGAGTGTACCACGCTGTGGAGGTCGTCGGGGAGGTTTTCTTCCAAGTCGCCGCATTTGCGGACAAGTGTGTGGATGTTGATTATGGTGAAGAGGTAATCGAGTTGAAGATTGATAAGATACGTTCGATCTTCAAGACTCATGTTGGAAGACATTGAAAAGGATAAGTCGGATAAAATAGACAGACGCGGTCGATAGCGAAGATCAACAGATAACCGCCACTCTTCAAGTTCATCGTCCAATTCTCTCACGCGCGCAAGTAATTGACCCTCATTATACTTGAAAGCCCGAGGCGAACACAGCATTTTAACAGCGTTCTCCTTGATCTTGGCAAGATTCATGTCGCGAGATTGATTATACCATGGCGGCTCTTCCGAATCGTTCACATCGCAGTAATCGGATGATAAGAGGGGTGGTTTGTCGGTGCGCAGAGACATATCCTTATCAAAGCAGTAGCAGATCCAGAATAGTCGCCGGATGTGAAGGCGCGTTTGGTGGTCGAATGTTGGACTGTGTTGGGGGAGGATAGCGAGGCGGGAGAGAGGGAAGTGGCCGCCTAGATCGCAGACCATGCGGCATGCGCTTGTGAATGTGACGGAGGCTTCACGACATTGTCCTCTCATTTTTTGACAGGCCCACTGATGAAAGTTAGTATTATCCAAAATCTCATTTTGAGATGACTTACCAGAAGAAGAGTCCCCTGCAAACTATCCAGGTTCGTATTCCCATTGTTCATCGTCAACAAGCGCGTAGCCTCATACAAACAATCTCTAATCTCTAAGCCAAGTCCAAATTGCTGGAGATCAGTAGTCCTCATGACAAGCGCAGTAAGAGCCCACAAACACGACTCAGCAGGCGCTCGTTTCGCAAGATCAGGCTCATCATAAGCTCGATCAATAGTATCCTGAAAAAGACTTCTCTCCAGAATAGGAAACATGGTAGATGTCTTCGCCTTGAAGAAGGCATCAACGATATGTCTCATTACATCCTTGGCTGGTAAAGCCCTCGCTTGATCAGGAGGACTCAGAGGAGGAATGATTCCAATGGGATTGGCGAAAATGTCAAAGTTTTCGAGAAAGACTCTCTCACCAGATCCATAGGTAATCCATTGTCGCCCGCGCTCAGAAAGAATACCAATTCCTTTAAAGTACCAATTCGTACCAAGTTGACACGGTGATAATTTGTAAGGTTGCTTAGGACCTGTCAAACCTGCAATTGACGGATTCCGCGTGACAGGCGATCCACCAAGTCGCAGAGAAGGTGGACTGGGGAATGCTAGAGGTCTGTCTGACAGTGTAATTGATGCGCTTCGGGCGGGTGCGTTAACATGTAATGCCGTCTGCAGCGCTTCCTCGAGTGATTCAACACGCTGAGATAATTCCTGCACGACGTCGGAAGTAGTTCTGCTCCAATTAGAAAAATGCCGATTTTCTTTTTGTAGTTAGTGAAAAAAGTACCGTTTATTGGGATCTTTTTGAATGACTCTGTCAAAGGTGCATGTCAATCCTTGACTTTCGCACCAGTCACAAGGTTCGCCTTGTGTTTTGATCAAGCATTGAATCTGAAAACAAGAAATTATTAATTAATTGATCGAGATGTAAACGTCATATGCGTTGTTCAATTACCTTTCGTTTGTAGCATACATCGCATGCGCGCCTGGGAGGCATGATGTTGGTAGAGTAATCGGAAAGACGGAAACGAGAGAAAAAAGAAAGATGGGGGGACTATCGGACTAAGAACCTGCAGCTCAATTGGCCTCCACTGCAATCAAGGGGAGGGGGGGCTTCTAGCTCTCGGAGCTTCTTGTTTCATTAGCGACTCCAGAGTTTTGGATACCTCAAAACTCCACCTGTCTACCAGATAAAATGTCAATTAAGTTAAACGAGATCGAAAACAAGAGTTGATCGGTAAATGCTACTCTGGTTTACCTTAATTCAGGCGTCATAGTTGCATTCGAGGCTGTGCTGGTTAAAACGAGATGATGTGACCTTGTCAAGTCATCTAGAGTTTCATCTCCGTCTCCGATTAGTCACCTTCGCTTACAGCCTCTTGATATGTCCCATTGGTCGATCTAGACACAGATCCATACAGATGTCGCAGATCTTACCAGACTAGTCTCGCAGGACATCCGTTGTCCGATGACTAAGTAGATCTACACCGGTCTTTACAGGGGATCTAGTCCCATGGCGGTGATTATCAGATCTACCGCGCAGAGCCCATTGGCAACCACGTTTCTCACATGAAGCCCCTCATTCTTGTTTGTCACTCCCAATCCCTGCCATGAGACTTAAGCATAGTTTCCCATTAACCAAGTCACCGGGATGACTGTAGAATATAAATCATTTAAATGCCCCACGTAAATGCAATGTAAAATGAGAAGAGAGACTCACTCGTCATAGCTCACTGGTTCTTGAGCTCCCCATCTTTTTTTTATACCCTTAAGCAGATCTTCTTGGCTAAGATCTTGGCTTGCTTACCATGTCTAATAACTTACTTGACCCAAAAGCCCTGCTGGATCCTCGTCAAAGATCCCTCAGCGAAGCAGGCACGGTCTCTACCGTTGGAGACAACACAACCGCCGTTCCAAGCATCTACACACAGACCCCCGAAGAAAAAACCATTTCATTCCCTCCCAACACATCTCCCTTCTGCCACTCCCCCGCCGATCTGAACAAGCTCCATGACCCCAAATCTCTGGATGTGCTGCGCAGTTTCGGCGGTTTAGCTGGTCTTGCCACCAGTCTCAATGTGGATGTCACCACCGGTCTCAGCGTGGACGAACTTCAAACAGCCGCTGCTTCAGACCGTGTGCGCATTTACGGTAAAAACCAACTTCCTGCCAAGAAACCAAAATCTATTTGGAGACTGGCTTGGATTACGTTCCAGGAAGCTGTTCTTGTGCTTTTGACGGTGGCTGGTACCATCTCTCTCGCACTCGGTCTCTACGAAACTTTTGGAACGACGCATGCGCCTGATGATCCTACGCCTGTTGATTGGGTTGAGGGTGTCGCTATTCTTTCTGCTGTCGCTATTGTCGTTGTTGTTGCTTCGCATAATGATTGGCAGAAGGAAAAGGCGTTTGTCAAGCTTAACACCAAGAAAGATGATCGTGAGGTCAAGGTTCTTCGGTCTGGCAAGTCGATGCTTATCAACGTCGCTGATGTCGTCGTCGGCGATGTCATGTATCTTGAGCCAGGTGATTTAATCCCTGTTGATGGCATCTTCATTGACGGCCACAATGTCAAGTGTGATGAGTCTACTGCTACTGGCGAGTCTGATGCCTTGAAGAAGACACCTGGTGCCAAGGCTCTTACACCTGATCCTGCCCGCACTAAGGAAGCTGATCCGTTCATCATCTCTGGATCGCGTGTTCTTGAGGGTATGGGAACTTTCATGTGTACTTCTGTCGGAGTCAACAGCTCTTTTGGCAAGATCATGATGTCTGTTCGCACGGATATTGAGTCTACACCTCTGCAGAAGAAGCTCGAAGGTCTGGCTGTCGCTATTGCCAAGCTTGGTGGTGGTGCTTCTGTTCTTATGTTTTTCATTCTTCTCTTCCGCTTCTGCGCGAATCTGCCTGGTGATGATCGACCAGCTGAGGAGAAGGCTTCTACCTTTGTTGATCTTTTGGTCGTCGCTATTGCAATTATCGCTGTCGCTGTTCCGGAGGGTCTCCCTCTTGCTGTTACCCTCGCGCTGGCTTTTGCTACCACAAGACTTCTGAAGGAGAACAATCTTGTGAGAGTCTTGAGGGCTTGTGAGACTATGGGTAATGCTACGTGCATTTGCTCTGACAAGACTGGAACTTTGGTAAGTCTCATTAATACTCGGTATGATCATCGCTAACAATTTAGACCACGAATAAAATGACAGTCACGGCCGGTCGCTTCGGTTCCTCCACCTTCACATCCGACATTCCCACCTGGGCCTCCAGCCTCCCCGCCGATACCAAGAAACTCATCACCCAATCCGTCGCCGTCAACTCAACCGCCTTCGAAGGCGAAGAAGACGGCGTCGCGACTTTCATCGGCTCCAAGACCGAAACCGCCCTGCTTCAACTAGCCAAGGACCATCTCGGCATGCAATCCCTCGCTGAGACCCGATCGAATGAACAAATCGCTGTTATCGAACCTTTTGACTCGGCGAGGAAGTACATGACTGCTGTTATCAAGGTTCCTACCGGTTACAGACTTCTCATCAAGGGTGCTTCCGAAATTGTGCTAGGCTACTGTCAATCTCAATTCAACCCCGCCAACGGCGCCATTGATGCTCTGGACCGCAAGGCTGCTGAGGATGCTATCGAGGCTTTCGCCAAGAAGTCCCTTCGTACCATTGGCATGGCCTACAAGGACTACCCCGAACTTCCCGACCTCGAGAACCTCGCCGATCTCACCCTTCTCGGCATCGTGGGTATTCAGGATCCTGTCCGTCCCGGTGTTCCCCAAGCTGTCCAGAACGCCCGTCGCGCTGGTGTGGTTACTCGCATGGTCACCGGTGACAACATCATAACCGCCCGCGCCATCGCCACCGAATGTGGTATCTTCACCGACGGAATCGTAATGGAAGGTCCCGAATTCCGCAAACTCTCCGAAGAAGAACTCGACCGTGTCATTCCTCGTCTTCAAGTCCTAGCCCGCTCATCCCCCGACGACAAGCGCATCCTCGTCACCCGTCTCAAGGTCCTCGGTGAGACCGTCGCTGTTACCGGTGATGGAACCAACGATGCTCCTGCTCTTAAGGCAGCGGACATCGGTTTCTCAATGGGGATTTCAGGAACGGAAGTTGCCAAGGAAGCCAGTGAGATTATCCTCATGGATGATAACTTTGCTTCTATCATTACGGCTTTGAAGTGGGGACGCGCTGTGAATGATGCTGTGCAGAAGTTTTTGCAATTTCAGATTACGGTTAACATTACGGCTGTTATCCTGTCCTTTGTTACGTCTATGTACAATCCCGACTATGAGCCTGTTCTCAAGGCTGTTCAGCTGCTTTGGGTAAGTCATGATATATCGTGTTGTGAGAAATATTTACTGACTCTTACAGATCAACCTTATCATGGATACCATGGCTGCTCTCGCTCTGGCTACTGATCCTCCTACCGACTCCATCCTCGACCGTCCTCCTCAGCCCAAGTCCGCACCACTCATCACCATGAACGTAAGTACATACCCTCCATCTGTCCAAACAAGCACTAACGACTTCAGATGTGGAAAATGATTATCGGCCAATCAATCTTCCAACTCGTCGTCGTTCTCGTCCTCTACTTCGCCGGCGGTCCCATCCTCGGCTACGACACATCAATCGAAGCCGAGAAACTACAACTCGACACCATCATCTTCAACATGTTCGTCTGGATGCAAATCTTTAACGAACTCAACTGTCGCCGCCTCGACAACAAGTTCAACGTCTTTGTGGGCATTCACCGCAACATCTTCTTCATCGTCATCAACTGCATCATGATCGGTCTTCAAGTCGCCATCGTTTTTGTTGGTAACCGTGTCTTCGACATTGATCCTGATGGTCTGGATGGTGTGCAGTGGGCTATCTCAATTGTCATTGCTGCGTTTAGTTTGCCTTGGGGTGTGCTTGTTCGCTTGTTTCCTGATGAGTGGTTTGCGCAGTGCGTTTACTTTGTTGCACCACCTTTTGTGGCTGTATATAACTGGATGGCGAAGGGCTGGAATAAGTTTGTTGGTTTGTTTAGAAGGTCGAAGAAGGCGGATAGTGAGGATGGTAGCTCGATTGGAGGCAAGGAGAAGTCGTCTACTTCTGGACCCATGATCGTTGAGCCATAGGCTGGGTACGGAAAATTGCTATCGGGTTATGGTATAGCAGAGTAAAAGCGCGGTTAGGAGCGGTGTTCCAGTCATCAATTTGCATTCTTAGCTACTAGCGTAAACGATAAAATAAACGAGCTTGCGCAATTTCTACCAGGTGCCCTCAAAAAACAGTCTTGAATACCTGAGCCAAGCACAACGTTCTCGTTGATCTTGCTCGTCATTATCTCGTCGACTAAACTGACCTATCAGAACCCAGCCTCCACGCCGAATTTCGGTGGCAGAATTGGAACCGGTCCGCAATGCTACCTTAGCCGGCGATACTCCACAACCAGATTAACCCGAATCATGTTAATGCATCTGCCGATCGAACAAGCTTAAATCTTTATTTGTTAGTTTGCCGACATCGTCAACTTATCTCGCGGGGTATACCTCAACTCCGGATATCTATGTGGAGATGCATTATGCTTGGCATGGCGACTGGGGAATCACGATGGATCTTAGAGGTATATAAACCCAGGGAGATCTGCTCTTCATTCAATCCCAGTCTCGAGCAGGCCCTTCCATCTTTCATCACCAGCCATGAAGGTCTCCTCTAGTCTCAGCACGCTCCTCGCCTTCGGGCCTGCTCAGCAGGTTCTCGCAACTCCCTCCGAGTCGCACTACAACCTCGTCAAACTCAATGGTTATGGCAGCTTCTCTGGAACAACCATCAACAGCACCTTCACTAAGAAGGACCTACCGGCTCCAGTGGATGCTTGGATGGGCATTGACTACTCCGTACAGCCCGCCGGCAAGCGTCGTTTCACAGCAGCAGACTGGCCCAAGCCCTTTAAGGGTGTCAAGGCTGCCACCAGCTACGGAAAGCAATGTATCCAAGAAGTTGCTTCCAAGACTCCTCTTGCGCAGCAAGATGAAGCATGTCTGAACTTCAATGTTTTCCGCACCAAGGGTGTGCCGTTGAGCAAGAAACTCCCTGTGTTGGTGTGGATCCACGGCGGTGCTTTCTTCTCCGGAAGTTGGGCCAGTTTCGACGGTGCTGCGTTTGCGGCTGCGTCCAAGGAGCCTATTGTCGTGGTCAGCTTCCACTACCGCGTCAATTCGCTAGGCTTTCTCCCTTCCGAGCTCTTCGATGAGGAAGGTCTGTCAAACCTCGGCATCCGAGATCAGCGACTCTTCTTGGAATTTGTCCAGAAGCACATTGGGGCTTTCGGAGGTGATAAGGACGCTGTTACTATCGGTGGTCGCTCTGCTGGTGGCCATTCCGTTGGTATTCACTACTTCCATAACTATGGCAAGGATACCGGCAAGCCTTTGTTTTCTGGAGCTATTCACCAATCCGGCTCCGTTACTTCCCGAGCTTTCCCCAATGTCACATACCCTCTGTACAAGACCCAGTATGCCGAGTACCTAGAGGCTATTGGCTGCGACAAGAAGAAGGGCAACAAGGGTACTCTCAAGTGTCTTCGCGAAGCGGATATCGGTAGTATCAGGAACATCAGCACCAAGATCTTCTACGATTACAATCAGGCGGTAACCTGGCCTTTCCAGCCCGTTCACGGCGGACCACTCTTCGAGAAGCCTGGTTCTCAGTCTGGCTACGATGGAACGTTCTTCCATGTTCCAACCATCACTTCTAACACCAACGATGAAGCCAAATTCTACATGCCTGGTGATCTTGAGACCGACGAGGACTTCCTGGACTATCTTCACAATGGCTCACCAAATTTGTCCAAGAAGGAGCTGTCAGAGCTGAGCGCTCTATATCCCGATCCCGCTACCAACCCTGACTCACCTTTCGCCAACTCCCCCAACAGCACTCAATATGACCGTATTTCTGCAGCATGGGGCGACTATGCCTACATCTGTCCCGGCCAAGAAACCGCCTATCGTGCATCCATTGCCGGCGTGCCCACATGGAAAGTTCGCTTCAACACAAACAACAGCTATCCCGCGTGGCAGGGAATTCCTCACACTGCCGACACTGCGTACACATGGGACGAGCCTACTACACAGTATCCCGAGATCAGCCATATCTACCACGGGTATCTGGCTAGTTTCGTTACAGCTGGTGATCCCAATACTCATAGATATCCCGGAAGTCCTGAGTGGGCTGCGTATGACGGTGATAGTGAGGATGGCGCGTTACAGCTTGTTATTCAGCCGGAGGATACAAAGGTTGAGAAGGATGATATTAGGAAGGAGGCTTGTCTTTGGTGGAGGGATCCTGAGAGAGCTGGTAGACTTAACAAGTAAGCAGAATAGCAACTAGAGCTTCTTGATCGTCTTCATTACAGGCTTCAATCATGATCTAAGAAGCAAAAATACAAGAATGTATTGAATACATATCCTCCAACGATAAAAACGCCCATTAGAGTGCAATTCTTCAAAAGACAATAGATTTCTCTATCAAATGCCTTTCAAGATGTTACTTCTGAAAGACGTTTGCGATAAAACAAGATGTGATGACCCAGATTTCTCCTTACAACTTACTCGTGAAATGAGAAGTACCTCAACTGCCTACGCGAATTATGCTTCATTTGTGCGTCATCATTAAAGTAAGGTTGGTAAATACCCGGTGCATCTCCCGTCTTACTGTGCGGCTAAATGACCTGCATTGCCGCCAATCCGTCAACTTTTGTGTGGCTAGCTTTTCCTGCTAGCCGCTATTGGCGACCGACTGAAAGTGGGAAAGATATTGTTTGCTAGACAAAGAAACCAGATGGGATTTTCATCAATTCCTTGCTTTGAGGACGTGTGAAGGGAATGCGGTCCATTGTGCCGTTCTGTCGGGAGACTGGACAACACGCGATATTGCGTGATGCTCCGATAAGCAGCCTGGCTGTGCCTTCAATAAACGGTTTGTCTTACTGCAGTTACCTATCGGGACAGATTGAGATGCAACGACTGCGGCGAGGTTGACCTGTGATCAGAAACGCGTGATGGAGCAATGTCAATAAGATTGGCGAGACTCTTGTGTAGTCATACGACAAGACCAATATGCAGGTTTTTGTTATTTGGTACCGTAACTCAACCCATTCAGCGTCTCCTTTGCAACCACAGAAAGCAAATGGGTAACTTTTGCGAAGGGTTCCAGTGGCCTGGTATCAACGCCATTGCGACTCAACGTTGGCACCCACCCTTTCTGTCACCGATCATATCAGTAGATGGGTCGAGACCTCTTCCCCAGAACTTATCAACTCGTTGTAAGGGGAGATGTCCTGGGATCTACGCTCGAGTATCTAATTGGTCACAGAAGTACTGCTATCGAGTCACAACACTATACTGCCAGCCGAATAAAAGCTCTCGGAGTGATTTTGGAGTCGTGAAGACTGGTTGGGCCTTCATGGCGTGATTCGAAATAATTGTTAGATTTGTGTAACCTGATCGATCCAGCTCGGCGGATAATGTCGGCGGATTTATGGATTTATTTCCCGAGGCCACGGCCTCTTCATTTTTGGAAGAAGTGAGGGAGTCCATGATTGTAGAGGCTATCAACGATTACCTCTTGGTATCCGTAGTTACTCAACGATTATCACGATAATCGGATCAGGGTTCGTCTGTTCCATGTAACATCATGTTAGTAACATCTTACAAAGAGCCTCATTCGGCAAAGAAGTTTTAAAACGGCGTTTTAATATGCAAGCATGTCAAAATGGAGACGACGAAATATACTTTCGGACTAATAGAACGGCTATAACGGCCTCCCACTTACCATCTCCCACTCTGCTGAGTAGTCATCCCACTTGAACCCGAAATCACAGAGTTCCCTTTGTCAATGCTAGGCTTTGGTGTTGCGATTCCTTGACAACGAAGTCGTAAGCACGGCAATCTAGGCCGGAGAGTAATTTTTCTCGGAGGCTTTCAAGATTCTACAGCCAAGGCATAATCACGTCCAAGAAAAAAGAGATTGCGTAACTTGTCGCCGACGAAGGCGCTTCCTTTTTAAGCAAGAGGTCAAACCCACGTGACAGCCCAGACCGCTAATCAGACCTCAACCCAACCACAATAATTCACCAAAGAATCTTTCAATCGATGAATTCGGAATGTCACCTTCCGTACTTATCCAATGATGTTTCTCGAACGAATTGATAGACAGTCGGACTATCCTGTTCCGAACCATTAAGCGAGGCCCTTAATATTGGACTCCGGAATGTGCCCTTCCGATATTCCTTGATCGGCGATAAGAATACTACCTCTTGGGTCCGAGACGACAATCTTCAATTTTCAGGCCTAACAGTGAAACAATTGACACTGAGTCGTGATGATAAGGTCGAAATCGTGGTCAACTGACAATTACAATTGTCGGCTTGGTCTCCCGTGCATCCAGTTCAGATACTCGGCGGCGACCAAACCAAGGGCCACCCATCTCGGCTTATTTTCCATCTCGCTCCGGCCGGTAGATGTTAGCGCGTATAAACTTGAAAATCAATCGTTCGATATAAGATAGGTCTAGACTGGTGAATGCTACAGCATGTCTTACAGACATCAATATTGGCACCCCAAAAGACAAACACTCGGTGACAGAGCAGTGACGTTACCTTGTTTCCATCTCCATCATCTGCACTACAACCCCATTCGACCACGTTTTTGTTGATAGATTTCTCTGGGCATGTGCCAAGCAAAAACCTTAACTAACGGGCCCGACGGACCAGACTGGCCGAATATGCGGTTGTTTACTTCTGAAACAGCGCTCGGAGGGAGCCGAGATAAGCGTTGACACTTTTCGAAAGTGTCACTTCCCAGTTTGGGCTGCTTTGAGAGCCTAATGCGGGTATCGTGGTCACTCCGGCAGTCAGGGCCCGGGGTAATAGACTTTTCGACAGATCGCGATCACCGGGTGAAGTCCAGGTTTCTTTGACAGGCATACAGCCTTGTAGGGATCGTGGGATGAAGAAGGTTTATGTATAAAATCTTCGCCTTCCGCCTTCCATCCGATGTTTAGGTTGTGTATATCAGTTTTCTTTTATCACTCAGGGATAATACTTGGCATTCCCTCAACAATCCTTCATGATGATACAACAAGGAGGCAAGACACTCCTCACGGTGCTGGCATACGCTACCTCTGCCTCCGCTGGTGGCCTTCTAGGCTATGGCACAAACATCTACGATCCTCTCTGTGCAGAGTCCTGTCTTCGATCTTTCGCTCCTCTAAAACTTTCATGCTCTATCGTCGCAAGCCATGGCGCTCACAAGAGAGCAACTGCATCTCCGGTCTTTACTCCACCAAAGTGTAAGGCTAACAATGATGCATTCCTCACATCTGTTGCTTCTTGTTTCAAAGACAAGTGTTCGGAGGAGAAGATGTCTAAGCTTGAGCTCTTCTGGGAGGAGTCTGTGACGGGTAGCAAAGATGTTCCTGCGAAGTGGACTTACAATGAGGCTCTTGCAGAGGTTGAGGAGAAGCCTGCAAAGTACCAGCTTAAGCCAATGGAGTTCTCTCTGAATGAGACGTCCATTGTTGAGCCGATGACTTATCTTAAGCAATGGAATCAACTTGGAGGTTACAAAAATGAGATGATGATCGAGTCAAGATACAGGTATGTCTATCCCTACTACCTACACAATTTATACTAACCAAGACTAGCATCGCCCTAGTTGTTGTTGCACTCGGCCTCCCAATCCTCCTGACATGGCTAGGCCACATGCCCTTCATCCCAACAATCTACGACAAGCTCAAACCATACATCCTCTACCCCAGCACAATAGGAACATACTCCGTGCGTCCTCTGCCCTTCAAGCTCGGGAACGTACCCAACGTCGGGCAAGCACTCTACATCGTCATCTTCATCTCTCTCACCGTAGTCTTCACGGCGGTCGAGTACGATGTCCGTCAGCCTAATGGTCGATTCGATAGCACGAAGCGTGAGCAACTGGCTTATCTTGTGTACCGCACTGGATCCTTCGCGTATGCTCTCCTTCCCGTTATTGTTCTGTTTCCTGCGAGGAACAATATTCTTCTTTCAGTATCGAATTGGTCGCGGTCGACGTTTATTCTACTTCACAGATGGGTTGGACGTATCTTTACACTTCTTGCTGTTCTTCACGGCTGCTTTGCTCTAGCTGGGTCCAAGAATCTTGGTTCTGCAGATTGGAGACGGTGGGGTTCTATGACCCTTGTTCTATCCGTCATCACCACCTTTGGCAGCGGTCTTTACTTCCGAAAAGCCAACTATGAACTTTTCCTGCTGATGCATATCATCTTGGCTGTTTTTATCGTGGTAGGATGCTGGTACCATCTCATCATGCGATACGAGGCTATCGGCATGAGCTTTCCGGACCATACATACGGTCAGGAAATTTGGCTGTACATGGCTATTGCTATCTGGTTCTTTGAGCGTCTCGTTCGGGTTCTTCGTGTTGTTAGACTTGGGATCTTGAGATCTAAAGTCAAGGACATTGGAGCTGGATATGTCAGGATTGACATCCCTCACATTCGCTGGGGTTTGGATCCTGGCAAGCATGTCTTTGTGTACTTCCCAACTCTCGCACCTCTACGACCTTGGGAGAACCATCCCTTCTCTGTCATCCCCAAAGTTGCTCTTCGCAGTCACGGACCATCTTCATCACCCACCTCTCCCATCTCACCAGGTGGTTCTTCCGGTCTTGAGGATCTCGAGAAATCAGTCACACAGATCGGTTCTCGCTCAGTCTTACCATCAGCAGAAAGTTCAGCCGGAGTAACCCTCTTCGTCAAGAAATCCTCCGGCATAACCAAACACCTCCGAAGCCACGACAAACTCTTCACATTCCTCGAAGGTCCATATCCCGGCAACGACACACGTCAAATTCTCCGCTGCGACAGACTTCTCCTCATCGCAGGCGGCGTGGGCATAACCAGTGTCTTCGCCCTAGTGCACAACCACTGGAACGTCAAACTTGCGTGGTCCGTAAAAGAAGATGCACGATGTCTCGTCAACGAACTCGAGCCCGCGATGGACGCTATCAGCACAGCACAGATTGACGTCAGAGTGGGATCACGATTCGATGTAACGGCTCTTATCGATGAAGAAGCTTCACGAGGATGGGAGCGTGTAGGAATTGTTGTTTCGGGACCGGGGTCGCTTTGTGATGATGTTAGAGCTGTTGTTGCGGGTATTGCGAGGAACTCCAAGACTGTTTTTGAGTTAGAGGTTGATGCATATTCTTGGTAGATGTGGAGGTTTTTTTTACGATAGATACGTAGCGACTTTACGAAAATTCTCTTTCTTCAATTCATTTGGTATGTTTACATGAACCGTATGATCTTGGCCTGCTATTATTGCTTATCCCCCCTGACTAGTGCATATCACTACTGAATCCAGGACCAACAAACCATCCACTTTTAGACGAATTGTCAGGTCTGATTGGCTATATTTTTGATAAAGTAACAACACCAATATCAATAGTTTCCAATAGTTCGGGAATAACTACCAGCATAATTAATCAGAAGCACAATAAAAACAGCTTGTATGGCACTTTGAGTCCGATCTTCACCTCTCTCGTTTCTGTTCCTCCACCGGCCTTTGTCACTCGTTTTGCAATGGTTTCTCGCACATTCCTTGCCGGGGCGCTTGCTGTGCTCTCATCTCGAGCTGTCGTCGCTGGACCATGCCGTCCCGTGTCTTCGTCTACCGCCCAAATCCCCTACTCTTCGGCGACCACCGACTCTACATCCGCCACTCTCGTCTCCTCCTCGGCTGAGACCCATTTTACCGGTTATCCAGTTACGGAGACGGTGTCAACTGAGACTCTGTCTACCGAATCCGAGAGTCTCGAGACTTCTCTCACTGTACCAACTTCCGATGTCACGACATCCACAGTCATTGAAGACGCTACCACCACTACTGCTGAAGGTTTCACCACTGCTGAGTTGACCACTTCAGACCCCACCAGCTACCAGACCACTGAGGCCACTATCACTGAGTCCGAAACCACTACCGTGTCCGAGACGACCACCACCGCCGCCGTCTCAACGCCTATCTCCTTCAACCTCTGGTGGGAAGTTTACCAAGATGAGGCTTATTTTCCCTACTTTCTACAAGGCCCGCCTCAACCCTCTAGCAATGTCTTCCTTGGACCGTTCCCCGACAGCGCCCCACAGGAGGCCATCTTCACCTACGATTCCGAAACTAGCCAACTATCATTCGACTCACAAACCCTCTGCGTCTACCTCTCTGACAGCCCCAATTGGAACGCACAGGTCAAAACATGCTCGGTAGAGAGGAATGATACGTACAAACCGCTCCTGTGCGAGAAGCCTACCGGTGAAGAATTAAAATGCGGAATGCCTGGGGCTCAGTGCGAATTGACATGCCCTCCAGAAATTCCTGATTGTCCCAATCCGCACAACGTATGCCGTCCTAACGATGATGTCTGGTCGAAGTTCTTCGTTAAGAGTTACATGGATGGTTCATATCTGTTGCATTTCGGTATTGAGGGTGCGAGTGGTCAACAGATGGCTTCGCAGGGGCTTCGGCGTATCACTCTCCGAATCAATGAGATTTATAATTGATATCCGATTACCCTTCGTTTTGATGTTTTACTCGGCGAAATACATTTTAAGGCATCAATACTCCAAAACTTGCACGAGACCCTTCTGACCTTTCTGTCCTATTCTAACCATGGCGCTTCTTTAATCTTGGTACATACCTTCAGCAGGGAGCAATAACAGTATTATGGACATATTCAAATGATTACGGTTTCGCGCGCTGAGTGAAATTGTGTACATGCATCCTCCTTGTGCTCTAGATTACTGTGTTGGATTTCGCCTGTGACAAAGACTCTATTGTGGGATACTGGTGGCCTATCTGTTCGTATGGTATTTTGGCTGGGTTTATGTTAGTGCACGTGTACCTCTGCTAGCAGGCCATAGCCAAAAACTCTAACAGTGCAAGGAGCGAAGAATGGGCTCTGGCATCAGATGAACACCTTGATGAGTTAAAACCTCTTCTGCTAGTACTGTGTGATCCTTACTACATTTCTGATCAATTGAGCCATATCAAGACCGTGCGGATCATAGCCGAATGGCTGAAGCCATCTTTCAAGAGTACGGTTTCTTGGATCGAAGGTCCAGGGTAATCATCCTCAAAGCGCGACACAAACCCAACAATTCACAAGCGAAAATGGCCTGCATCCTCAGGGGAAGTTCGATGCATCGGTCCTTTATAAATCCTCATTTCGTTGAATATATCTCTCCGTCAACAGACGACATTGACTTTCGGTTCAGTGGACAAACCGACATCACCGTCTCGTTACGCTAAACCCACCATCGCGAAAAAAACAAGACCAGTCACCCGACGTATGTGGCGTCTGCAAAACATCATCCCAGTCTGTGCACACGGCCTAGCTAATGAGTCCAGCTTCGTTTATCGCCTTACCACCCGTGATCATCACTCTGACCGTCACACGGTCCCTGCGTCAAGCATCAACTGTTGGTGATCAACAATAACAGTACCAATTATTCGTGGGTCAATTGAGACAAAGAGCAACAGAATGAAAAGAGTGGAATGGATTGTATGACGCCCTCCCAGTTTCAAATCACGGAGTAATTAAACTGTAAATCTCCCAGCCTCACTCCCAAAAAAATAAAAATACATGCAGGCTAATTTTGCATGCATGCGCTTTGTTACGTGCAGGGATCTGCAAGACATGGACTCGTTTGCCGACACTTAGCAAAATTGGCCGACTCTGCAGTCAATCGTACTTTACTAAAAACAATTGAGTGAATAATCATCTAGAGCTTCAGCCTGGAAGCCGTTGAACAGCGATGAGTCCGGTCCGGCTAAAGTCAATTACCGCTTACGCTAGCAAGGCTAGATGCCTCAACAGAGTCTCCAACCAGTAGAGATGACTCTCGTGTACCCCAGATCCTTGGCTTGGAATAATCCGGGTCAGACTCCATCCCCCCGCGTCTACATTATTCGCCCCATTCCTCTTCTCCTTGATCTCGTAACTTTCCATCCTCTACTGTAACTTTCCTTCACCGGCAACGATGATCCATTCGGCATCAGAATGGCATCGTCCTCGGACGCAGTCCTAACTCTCACCTCGACGAGCATATGCGCCCTCCTCATCATCGCCCGCTGCATTTACCGCTTTACTGTCAGATGCAACATCCACAGCACATGCCATCGTCGCTGGCGCATCGACGACTTTTACATGACCGTTGCCATACTACCGCTCATCGGACGTGCGCTTTGTATTCTTTATTCGTTTCTGCTTAATCCGAATCATACGTACGAACCTTCGACGAGCGATGCGGTTAATGCCGAGAGGGAACTTTCGCACAAGTTGCTGATACCCGCGAGAATATTCTACGCTTTATTGTACGAGAGTCAATCAATTGAGGGAGGTTATATGCTGATATTGTGTAGTTTGTGGTGCTTGAAGCTTGGGCTTTTGGCCTTTTATTCACGCTTCATTGATGTCTTTCGCTGGGGAAAGATTGTCACTGATGCGCTTTGGTGGTTCATCATCGCCACGTTCATCGCAGTATTTATAACGATCCTCGCAGAATGTCGCCCGATATCACTGTACGTCCCATCCAATTCTTCTTCATCAATTCCCCTCTAATCAATTGTCTCCAGGATGTGGGCGCTCAATCACGACGATAGCAGTAAGACACCAACTTCGCCACCAAACCAACCGCTAATTCGGGCCGCAGAAGTAGCATGCAACCGCGCGGTCGGCAATCTGATCCTAATGGCAGTCTGCAACATTGTCCTCAACGTCGCGTTAATTATCCTTCCTTTTCCGATGCTAAGACATCTTCGACTTGATTTGAAGGAGAAATTACAATTGGGCTTTTTGTTTAGTGTGGGCGCTGTGCTTGTCGCTATTACGATTCTTCGACTGCCTCTTATCCTCAACGAATCCGTGTCGCAAAGATCACGATCAATGGTAAGCATTGGAATCCATGCTGAGGGGGATTGGACTGACTTGTTGCAGTGGGCTTCAATTGAGATTCTGTGCGCATGCATCGTGGCCAACACACCCTTCTTCTACGCCCTTCTAAAAGATCTACAGCGACAACACGACGACCGACCCGAACGATCACCGTCCAACGCTACAAACCCGAGCGACTTTTACGATCTACAGAGTCTGCCGTCCTCAGCGGGCGCGCCGATACAAATGCCGATACCGCCTTTAATATCACCGGATACGTCGAAGGGGACGGTTAAATACTGCGAGAACGTATAATGAGGGTTATGGAGAGGAATCCTATTTGGCTAATTAATGATACCCAATACAAAACAAATTATAACTACAAGATTTATCCGTGAAGCGATGGGTTGGGTATTGCTCTTGGGGAATTGGTCTCCAGGCTGATTGCAGCGCTACAGGGCTGTTTTTACTGAGCCAGTTTTACTGAGTAAACCTAGAACAACTCAATGGCAACAGATCAGAAGTCGCCAAACTTTCAATTGAGCTGATGGAATGCCGGCGGGGAATACACCATTAATTGCATGGTCAATGTACATAAATCACTGGGTGGTATCCGTGGTCGGGTTCAATTGCCGGGCACTCTTGATCCAGTTCCCAGGTGCTGAACATTTTGGCGGGGTCGTCGCCCAGCTCGCGACTCTTCTCGCGCCAGTGACATTGGGCAGCTGCCCCAAACCAACAAAGGGCAGCTTCATCAACCAAACCACAATCAAACAGACGCGAAGGCCGCTCCTCGCCCGGTAGTCGACACCCAACGCACTTTCGCCTGGCCTTCCTTTGTCAACCTATCGTTTTCGCCCACGCCCGCGTCTTCAATTCCGGTTGCGCGGCAAGAACCCAGTCCTCGTGCTTCGATCGCATTCAGTTTGGATGACCGCACGCTCCGACATCATCGCTGATCGATTCAAGCCGCGTACGATGACTACCCGCATCGCTCCAAGCTCAGAGTGAGGCCGCCGATTGTTCAACACCCGCGCCAACCAAGAAACAAGTTCGCTCGTCCTGCCTCGACATGCCTTTTTGCGCTGCGGACTCGACAATCTAGTACCCATCACAACGTCGCCGCACCGAGGCAGCAATCCTGTCAATCAGCACCGCCGCTCTGAAAGTCCGACGCATTGTCGATGCCGAAGACTCCGACCATGCGCGTTACCTGGGCTCCCCTCCTCCCCGTCGAGCAAGAACCCCCACGAGAGGAACGGTTAGGCGGAGCGGAAACATGAATCAAGGTCTACAAAGCACGGCGCCGAACGCGAAACAGGATGCCCGTGGGTGGTGGTGATACACGATCGCTTGCCCGGCGACTGAGTGTTTCACGTTCCTGCGCGACACGCGATTGACGGCTGTCAGCAGATGAGCCATGGGATAGCAAGGCAGAGAGGGCTGAGGGGTCCCTATCGCCCAGAACGATGGTGGTGCCAATCAAGACTACACCTGGACTTCTCGCTACCCTTCCATCGCGATGTCAAGCCGCCGAGCGCACATCGCTACGTTTTCCGCCTGTTGTCCCTGGCCGCCCATGACAGCGACGAAGCGATGCACAAGATGCCTCATTGGGCTGATTCGAACAGTTAAGCGATGCGACAGTCTACACACGGAGAAGGGCGATCACCATTCACGATCTTCAATGCTTCTTTCGCATAGCCTAAGACACATTTGACAATCGCATAACTTCGTAATCATCATCATAACTCATGAGACCAACGGCCACCGATGCAAATCCCTACAAACCTCCATCCACGTACAAACATCCCCACTAGGCATCCCCTCCGCACAATCCCTCCTCCTCCAAACCTCGGTCAAAACCTCCTTACTCGACCGATAACTCTCAAACCCACTCCTCGAAAATCCCTTATCCAACCACTCCGCAATATCCATCCTCTGTCGCCCTCTCGCTTCCGCGCCCGCGATAAACGCAGGCCATGCTGTCCCCGGTCCTAGCAAGTTATTTCGCTCGAGCGCTTCGTCGAATGCGTGGAGCGAATTGACGACGTCGTTTACACTGTCCTGGAGAACGAGGGGGTTTACGTTGCGGATTCGTCTGTAGAAGAATATGACTAGGGCTGAGGCTAGGGCGCGGACCATGTGCATGTGTGGTGTTCCTCCGGGCGTGGTTGGACTTTCTGGTGATTCCACGCTATGTCTCGAACGAAACAAACACACCGCATTCTCGAGATACGACGCTCTAGGCTGCAGCGCCATAAGAGCTTCAGCATCAGACTTCTTCCTCGCAGACAAGCGATCCATCACATTAGCAAGTCTCGTAATCTGCGAAACAAGACTGAGCCACGTCTCCGGCACACCATAGATCTGCATGTACATATTCTCATGATCCTGCGACGTATCCGCGAGATGAATATCCTTGATATCCCTCCGCGTCCTTTTGCGCGGTTCGAGATGGAGGAAGTTGTCGAGGGTTATATCGGGGTTGATGGATTGCACGGGAACGGTAGCGGATTTGTTGGTTGTGTTGGGGAGCGTGAAGGGTGTTTCTATGGCGTGGTTCTCGTCGCGGTAGACGTTGAGACTTTCGGAGACGATGCGCATCCAGGCGTAGATGTTATGGAGAAGACGGGCGCGTCGGGAGATGCTGGGTTTTGTGAGGCCGCGCCAGCTTATTAGGCGTTCCATTTCTGTGAGACACCAGCGGGTATCTGTCTCGTTACCCGAAAGAAGCTGAACAGCGTGAGTGATTGATCGTGATGCATCCAGTGGTGTTTACTTACTGCTGTTGCCAAGACGGCGCTTATGCCCATTAACTGCTCCTTGTATTTCGCCTTATGCGGTCCTGGCTGCGATTCCTTCTCAAGACTAACTTTCAGATGCTGTTTGGCAGCTTCATATGTTCGACTTGATAACGACTTCCAATGATCTCCCGCCCGTGCAAGACTCGGAAACGTAATCGAGTTTAACGAGAGATGAAACGAAGACACAGCGATGAGAGCGTAAAACGTAGACAGATTCGCACGCTTGATCTGATCCTTGTTCACATCCAACATCGTCAACTCGCTCAGCGTCATGATAGCTGAAGGATAATGCAGTGTCCTCCAAGCGGACTTTTCGTTGATGGGCAACGATCCCATTTGGCTGATGACGTCGTCGTTAAAGTGCTTTAGGAGGAGTGGTGCATCGATCATGAGATCTAGCTGCGGCCAAGCAACGTCATCCTCAAATGGGATCATAGTATCCAAAGATTCGGAGAATGATTCATTGGGCCACATTGGTAGTGTATCGAAGTTTTCGTAGGGGAGTTGAGGCGGATTATCCAGCACGCTGACATCCCAAGTGAATAAATCACCCCAATGCAGAAAGTCGAGCGACGTCGTTGAAAAGTCATTTGGAACAATGGTCTCATCGACCATTGCGTCCGAGATATTGTCAACGGGCTCTGAGAAGGCTTGTGTTTGGGGCTCACTCAGACTATCAAGCTCCATGTCATTGAACGAGACATGGTCGGATATAGTCTGGGCTGACTCAAACTTGAAGACTTGGAACGGTCCGACTTCGCATATACTAGCTGCATCATCAAGACCCTTGGACTCTTCATCAATTTGATTCAATGCAGCTGTGACTGTAGATGGGACATTGGTGAGGAGCGCATTGCTCATGAGCTCTCTATCCGCCTCTGCAAGGGTCAGCTCCCCACACACAACCAGCATAGAAACAAGGATAGGGAACACTTACCAGTGAACAAATGTCGCCTAGAATATTGTTCCGCCCCAACTTCAGCAGTCTGAGGCGGCTGTCTATCATATACCTCCCTCCCGGTAGAAATCAACCATCTAAGCGCAGGCGTGAACCCTTCACACGTCAAACCAGCCTGACGACATCGTTTGCAGCGTGGAAGACTTTGATCGCATTTGAGATGCCTTTTTCGACAGGTCTTGCATCCACCGAAAGAGTGCGTGCGTCTTGAAGTGCCCATTCTCAACAACACTGAAAATGTACTGAAATAACGAAATAGGACGTGGAAATCGAATGGGGAAGGCAGACCTGGGTACTTAAAAACGGTTAAGGAAAGTACGGTCGGGATCTCTTTCCTTTTGAGTTGGGGCTTATCTTTCGGGGCAGCCGATGAGTTAACCAATTGGAGATGGAGGCTTGATAATATTGGGACTAGGACGTTCTAGGGCGGGTTCTCTCCATGTTTTTGCTGCTGTGTTATGGAGTCGTAGAATGGGATCGTGTCTTATTCTGTGGGGAAATTTGACATGACATGGAAAAGGGCGTCAATTGGGGTGATTCCATTGTGGGTATTGTAGAGGTGAAGTTGTTACCGAGTCAGAAATCTTGAGAATGATCGGGATGAGCAAACTTGGTAATGAAAGTCGATACTTGGTCTCTTTCAAGTCATTGTGAATAATTGATAGCAGGCGCCTTGGTACTTATCTCAAGCAGTGGCGATGACACAACAAGTGTTGGATGAACCGAGTTCTAGTGATCTGGTAGGGTGAAGGCATCATGGCCGTCAAAGCACTACTAAGAAACGAGTACATCACTAAACAGAGACAAGATTGTTGTTGAATGTAATGAAATCAATTGAACTCCTCCATGCTAATAACAATCTACCATACAATTTTATCTAAGCCTTAGCCTCAGGAGAGAACAACTTCTCAATTCGCTTATTGTTCCAATCCCAAGCCGTAATATCCTCATACTTGCAAGGCACACCCTCCTCAATAAACTCCTTAAGAGGAAACAGCGAAGCATTACGGTTAGGCTTAGCAAAATAAGCAATAGAATATCTCTCAGGAATAACCTGCTCGCCATCACCAGCCTTGATAGAAGGAGGATACGTCACACGATGACAAGCAGCCTTGAACGTATCATTCGTCAACCGTTGCAGGGAGTCACCGATGTTGAGGATGATATCGGTGGGCGCGGCGGACTCGACGTTGTTAAAGGTGCCGAGGTTTTCTTGGTCCTCGACTTGAAGACCGCCGACGGAGTCTTGGAAGAGCATGGTGATGGTGCCAAAGTCGGTGTGCTCAGCGATACGCGTGGCGCTTCCGTCGGCGAGTTCTGAAGCGGGGACGGCAGGATAGTGCAAGATACGGAATTCGTTCTCTGCACGGTTATGCAAAGACTTGAGATGCTCAGGCGAAACACCAAGAGCGATAGCAAGAGCCTCAAGAAGCTGCATCTCCGTCTTAAAAGCCTTCTCATAGAACTCCTCCATAAACTTCCTAAAGCCAGGCAGTTCCTGCTCGGGAACCCAAAGATTATCAACAAGCTCATCAGTGGCAGATCCAAAGTCCACAGTCTCCTTGATATCGCGAGTAGTCAGGGGTCCAAGACCCTTTTCGTAACCGCTGATGTTGGCGACGTTCTCTTGGCCGACGAAGGAGTAGCCGCGGTTGGGGTTAGCTTGGGGAGGGTGCTTGGCGATCATCTTGGTTTCGAGGGGGAGAGAGAAGAAGCGCTTTGTTTGGCTGAAAAGTTCGTGGATGTCGGCGCTGGGAATGCTATGGTTGATGAGTTTGACGCCGCCGCGCTTTTTGAGGAGGCGGAGGAGGGAGTCGCAGAAGTCTTGCTTTTGGGATGGTGTTCCGAAGAACAGGGACATGTCGAGGGTGTCTTGGTTGACAGCGGCCATTTTGATGATGTGTTGGGGGTAGTTTGGGGTAGTAATGAAGTTGAAAGAAGTAGTTGTTGTTGCTTGAGATGATTGAGTGATGATGTTCGAATTGATGTCGTCCTCGAGACACTTTATATATCCATTTTGATCGGAAACTGTTACTCGTTTACTTCTACTATTCCTTCCATTTTAGTTCCTACTATCATGACATGACCACACATCATATCGGGGACTGTTCCAGAACATGTCATGTCCCAAAGAGTATAGAGCTCCTATCAGTCAATGCCGCGCTCAGCCGTCATGATGCTACCCCGGATGGTCCGAAAAGAGCATCAACAAAGAGAGTGAACCCGAAGCAAGGCCCATTTCCCCAGATAGACACGGTTGGGGTTACTCCATGGGCAATACGGTTATCGTCGCTGATGACGATAAGGGAGTTGAGATTGGCCGATGATTAGCGTGGGGAGAGGATTGATGATAAGTGGATTGGGAAAGAGATCCCGAGCTTGCCTAAAGAGTTTGACGCGCTAGTGTGGTTGCCCTAAATGAGTGAACAATGACCTGGAATGCATCACGAGGACGCATCGTTCACGGTATTTCAAAGGATATTAATCTATTAAACGCAATCAGAAATTCATAGAATCTTTTGGATTCGTTTTCCATTGTGGTTCGCTGAAGCGGTGCGCGACGAAATAGCGATCCAGCATTTCGCAGTAGTCATTGAGCACCATGCATAAAGGCGCTCAAATAGATCATTACCGGACGGTGGCGTGAAACACCGTCAACTAGAGACAACTTCTCCATGAAATTGTTTCATGTTTTTATGTTTATGCGATCTGTTGAATGCATTACGATCACCAGCCCTGTAAAGCCAAGAAGCTGATGCTGAAGACCGTGATCTTTAATCAAAGCCATGCTGGACGTAGATTATTCAGCGGTAGTTCGGTACCTACCGAGCTAATAATAGCGTCAGCCACAACTTAGACACCCAATCCCGTGGCGGCTGCATGTGTGTGCGTGCTCCAGAGCTCTGAAACGTCGCCAATAGTGACCCAGATGGGCTTACTCTAGCGAAGCCGTCATAGCACAACGGGCAGAAAAAGGCCGACGACGATCATTTGTTTGAAGGCCCGAAGTAATTAACGCATCGGATGAATCGGCGCCTGAACACAAACTTTACAGGCCATGGTAGCATTTAGGAAGAAACCAACAGGGTACAGGGTGTTGACGATAAATTTCCATCTATCCGGTATCCGAACATCAAACATCAATGCTCATGATAAGCTTTAATGACGTATCTTCTGTGTATCCTTAATTAACGCACCAACAGGAACACAAAACAGCCACCGCGCTCATGATAAAGTCCAGGCTGAAGAACAGTCAAAGCCACAAACAGGTGAGGCGGAAAAGATAGGAGCTTCTCGAAGCGGAGAGCCCTGCATTTTAAGCTTTAGGCTATTCCCTAGTCGAAACGAAGCGAGATGATCATCTCAACTGCCGCACGGATACAATGGAAACGCGTCACAACGGGCGTGAACAAATTCTAATTTACGGCAGTTAATGCCATCTCGTACGATTGGAAACTTTCTTATAGTAGAGGGGCAGTGAAGAGGGGATATATAGTTGCACAGCTCTCGTCATACATTTTATGGTTTGTTATTTTGCAATTCACTCTTTCGACCCAACCTATACATTCATTACTTTTCTTTATCCTAACAATGTTGACTATTAAATCGCTATCTGCCTCCTTGGTAGGCCTTTTGAGCCTCACCAGCAGTGTTGATGCTGCGAGCTCGGGTCTTGTCGCTTCGACTTACTTCGCCGGCTTCCACGCCAACAGAGGCTTCCCCGTCTCATCCATGCCATGGGATAAATTCACCGACGCAAAATACGCCTTCGCCGAAACCGCCTCCGACGGCAGTCTCGACATCTCCAAGTCCCAGCCCGAAGAACTCCCATGCTTCGTCAACGCTGCCAAGGCAAACAACGTCAAAGCTTTGGTGTCTATCGGCGGATGGACCGGAAGCAAGTACTTCTCCAGCAACTTTGCCAACGAAAAGAACCGCACCGCGTTTGTAAAGACTTGTGTTGATTTCGTGAAGAAGCATGAGCTCGATGGGTTGGACTTTGACTGGGAGTATCCTAACAAGCAGGGTCTTGGATGCAATGTTATCAACAAGGATGATACCGCCAACTTTTTGGAATTTTTGCAGGAGTTGAGGAAGGATCCTGTTGGTAAGGAGATGTTTCTTACTGCTGCTGGATCCTTGTTTCCTTGGAATGACAAGAATGGCACTGCGTCGAAGAATCTTGGTGGCTTTGCTGATGTTTTGGATTACATCATGATCATGGTACGTTGCACGGTACATTCAACCTGAGGCATGCTGACAATTGCTAGAACTACGATCTTTATGGTGCTTGGGCTCCCGTCGCTGGTCCCAACGCCGCTCTGTCCCGCTCATGCGACGAGCGCAACACTATGGGCGCAGGCGACGAAGCCGTCGCCAAATGGACAGGCGCTGGCATTCCCGCATCCCAAATCGTTCTCGGTCTACCCAACTACGCCCACGGCTTCAGAGTCAACGCCACATCAGCCTTCAACAAGCAAAAGAAGCTCAACCTCTACCCCGCCCAGAACTCTACTGATCGCTTCCAAGGAAGCAGCTGGGACAACGATCCTCGCATCGACGACTGCGGTAACCCTTCTCCTCCGAGTGGAACTTACCCCTTCTGGAGCATGATTGAAGAGGCCAAGTTCCTTGATACCAAGGGTAACCCTGCGCCCGGTATTGCTTATACTTGGGATAAGTGCAGTAAGACGGTACGTTTGGCTTACTCAGCGTGAAGAATATGATTACTGACGAGTTTGATAGCCTTTCCTTTATGATTCTAAGAAGGAGATTTATGTCAGTTATGATAATGCTAGGTCTTTTGCTGAGAAGGGAAAGTTTGTTGTTCAGCACAAGCTTGGTGGTTTTGCTACTTATGAGGCTGGTGGTGATTACGACAATATTCTGATTGATGCTGTTCGATCGGCTGTTGGTCTGTAAGTGGGACTACGATATAGTAGTCAGCTCGAGGCAACCATACTACAGATAGGAAGAAACTAGTCATGGCCAATTAGACGAATACGATTCCGATCTTTTCTGTCATCTATAATCACCTGAGGAAACACACATAGCCCCGGGCAGCCGCAGTGATTGCGAATTTCGTTTCTCAAATGTATAATGATACATGTGAAATGAGGAACGTCCACCTTTCCAGCATTTCCATCATGGTTGGTCATTTACACAACCCATAGGATATCATCGGAGCCCGCAAGATCTGACGGCGATTTCTTGATGGGATTTAGACACATGAGCATCCGACACGAGATCCAAAAATGTCACCGAGGATAGCGGCCTCCGAATCTTCTGGACGCGTGGAGTGGTAAGTCGTTTAAACCCGGAGAACCCGGAGCCGATCCTAGCACTTTAGATCCCATGCTCTACTAAGATCTAGGACTGCGCCCGGTATATCAAGGCGATCACCAGATCAGGATATATCCAGCGCAATCCCAAGCCACTAAAACCCCAGATCACCGTCACCAAGGACATAACACGAGAAAGCAGACGCTACGTTTCATAGGAACAAGCAAATCTCCCCATACATTTCGACCAGTCACATCACGTTGTCTCCTCTAACGAGGAAATTATCTCATGATCGACAGCTTACTCATCTGCGATCTGTCACTATGACTGGTCCATGAGATACGTGTAAGGATTCTCTGCAGGCCTCGTAAATTTTACAAGTGCTTATGGGTGCGTCACACGGCAGTAGGCCAAGGCTGGATTTGCTATTATTAGAGGATTGACGTGGGAAATGGATATGTGGAAATTAGCTGTACCGCGAATAAGGAGATATAAGAATAAGGGATATCCCGCTTTCGAAATGGCATCAACTCACCTTCACTTGCATAATCAATTGAGCTACTCGAGATACTACTTAACGCAATCATGCACTTCACCGCCATCACCAGCGCAATCGCGCTCCTCGGCTCAGCAGCGACAGCCCAACCAACAGCTCGTCAGGCTCCCACAGCCAATGCAAACATCATGGTTGTCAACGCGGCAGACCACAGCCAGCAGCCTGTCCGCATTCCCCTCGCACAGCTCACCACTCTCAACTACCCAGTCACCGAGCTGCGCCTCATCAGCATCGGCGTCAACATTCCTGATATCCCTTCGCCTGATGTCAAGGATATCGTGTGCCAGCGATACAAGGACAGGTACGGTGTCCAATTTGGTAGCACTGAGTTTGGGTATGAGAAGCCTGCGCTGATTGCTACCAATCCTGTTGACTTTGGATGGGTTCTTTGTTATCACAAGAGGAGTGATTAGGTGTGGGGATGCGATGTTTGGATGGGAGAGGGGGTTCTGTAAATAGAGCTTGGAGTGGTGAAAGAAGGTAGAAAATTGAACGGGATGCAGAATGAGAAGAAGGTACCAGATAGTATATAAGATCTGTAATTTGGAATGCGTCTCGACATTTGTGAAAGAGTAAGCAGTTAGACAGCAAGATATAGTCTTTGAGAAATTGTATTTGTAGCCCAACGTTAATGCATTCACAATAGTCCGCACAGTGAAAGGTCCGGCATTTGTCAACATAAGTAAGCTTAAAATAATTCCCGACTAGCCGAAACTGTCCATCATCCATGCCATATGCCGTGAGATTTGTCTGTCGTCCGAATTTCTAAGCATATAAGCCCCCAAAAGTCTTATCTTATCTCTCACTCTGACTCCACGGCGATGTTCCACGGCGATTACCCCCACTATTCTCTCTTCTCGGATCACCGTGGAGTCTCTTAAAGGCATGCTTGACGTCGCAACAACGTTTGAAATCACCACGGAATGAAATATTGTATTGAAAATGATCACGAAACGAGCCAAAATGATGTGTAGATGGAAAGAAGCTTAACAATCATCAAAGATGGAGATAGACGCTCGAGAAAAGGAATAATATTTGAAGGTGTGATGGTTTCATACTTCGGTCAACTCAACACCAAACAGCATCAATTCAAACATTTAACACCGTAATCAAACTCTTAAAGGCGAAACGATCAAGTAAAAACTTGCAACAATGTCTACCGAATCCAAAGTCTGGCAACCCCTGAAACTGGGCAACATCATCCTCTCCCACCGCCTCGCCCTGGCCCCAATGACCCGTCTCCGCAACGATGAAGCTCATCTCCCTCTCCCTTCCGTAACAAAGTACTACTCCGACCGCGCCAGCGTTCCAGGAACGCTCATCATCAGCGAAGCAACCGGCATATCTCCCACCGCCGAAGCAGCACCCAGCACGCCCGGCATTTCCAGCAACGACCAGATGCAGCACTGGAAGAAAGTCTTTGACGCCGTGCATGAGAAGGGTAGTTACATGTTCATGCAAATCTGGGACCTTGGAAGAGCTGGTGATCCGAGTTACTTGAAGAGCAGGGGGTTGAAGTACTCTTCTAGTAGCGATATTGAGCTGGAGGGTTATCCTGTCAAACCAGAGGCGTTAACGGAGGATGAGATTTGGGGAAAGATTGAAGAGTTTAGAAGGGCTGCTAGGAATGTTGTTGATGCGGGTGCTGACGGTGTTGAGATTCATGCATGCCATGGGTAAGCAGACCCGCACTTGTGGACGATACAGACAACTAATGCTCTTTCTAGCTATCTCATTGATCAGTTCACCAGCGAAAGCATTAACAACAGAACCGACAAATGGGGCGGCTCAATCGAGAACCGCGCCCGTTTCCTCCTCGAGATCGTCAAAGCAGTCACCCAAGAAATCGGCGCCGAACGAACAGCCCTCCGCATCAGCCCCTTCGCAACATTCCAAGCAGCTTACACATCCAACCCATGGGCCCAATTCGGGTACATCATCAGTGAACTCAAGAGAGCAGCCTATCAACTGGCTTATATCTCCTTCGTCGAACCACGCGGCAATCCTGCCCATCTAGACATGACGCTCTACAAATTCGAAAGCGATAAGGTAAACCCTTGGGGAAATGAAAAGCCCAGCCTTGAGTACTTTCTCGAAATGTGGGATAATCAGTCCCCTGTCGTTGTGGGTGGTGGATATCTACCTGAGAATGTTTCGGAGGCGGTTGATGGGAGGTATAAGAAGTGGGATGTTGTGGTTGCTTTTGGACGGTGGTTTATTTCGAACCCAGATTTGGTTTATCGTGTTAGGAATGGGGTGCAGTTGACGCCTTATAAGAGGGAGTTCTTCTACGCTGCTATGAGTGAGATGGGGTATAATGATTATGCTTTTAGTCAGGGATTTGCTGAGGCAGCTAAGGCTTAGAGGATGATTGTATGAGAGGAGTGTCTTTACCGGTAGTGCACATAAACTTGGTATATTTGTTTATAATCCCGTTTCTTTCTTTAGTACTGTTATATAAATCCACTATCTGGATACAATTTCTGCGGCAAAAGAACAGTGTTCGCGTAACTAAGCCAAGCTATACTAAACCCACCCCCAATTCCCACAAGAGTCCCAATATTACAATTCTAGTGTCCTCGCGCTTGTCGTCCGGCTAGGCCTTTCCCCCATGGATAGTAGCTTCAACGAAGTCATGTCCAATATCAAATCTGACACCTTCTGGATTTTCAATCTCTTCATCTTCATCTAGACCATGTTAGCAAAGTCCTTGCACCAAATGACTTCCGGGTGAGTGCTTACACCAAGTTTTATCAGCCTCTGGATGAGGTCCAACAAGTCCAACCCAGCCCTTTCCATACGGCGTGACAGACGAAGCCACATCGCCGTTAGAGGAATACCTTCCCAGAACATGACCGGGAGTCTTTGCACAAAAGCCCTTGATGACAACACCATCCTGGAAGTAAAGCCAGCGTTTCTTATCAGTCTTTCCAGACTCGAAAGTCCAGTCGACCTGAATGACCGTGTCGTCCTCATCATCAACTTGCGCTCCCCGTCTCGTGATCTCTTGGTCTGTTCTCAGACCATCAGGAAGTAGATTGTACCCATCGTTCGGTCCAGCGAGATAGGCGCCTAGACAAAAGCCCATATAATGACCTCCACCTCTAACAAACTTTTGGATCGACCTCTCATACTTTTTCGTCTGGCGATATGCCTTTTCCCAGTTTGGCCCACCGCCGTGAGCGTAAATAGTCGCGTCTTTGAGGGTCTCGTCTGTGACATCGACGGCCTCTTTAGGTCCCGCGTATATGACTTTGAAGTGAGAGGGAGAAGATTCAAGGAGCGCGCCGATGGCTTCAGGACATCCTGGGGATGAGGCCGGGCCACGGTAGATGACTGCTTTGGGACGGGTACTCAGTGCTGAGGTGAGAGCTCCCAAGGAGGTGACGAGAAGGTTATCGATGCGCATAGTGTTTATGCTTGAAGTGTGAGAAATATGGATAGCATGCGAAAACTATAAGCGCGTATCTGTCGTGATTATCGTTGTATTTATATGTAAATTGCCTCCAGTGATAACATCCATTTTCGGATTGAAGACGGCTTGTGCGTATAGACGGACGAATAGCATAGCGCGGAGCGTAGCTAGCCAGGCTGGTATGCACCAAGGGTTCAGCGCTAGGCTTACTGTGCCGAGACAACCCCCATCAGATCGACTGGAATGGAGCGCTTGAATCTTTTTTAATTCAATAGCGCGTATAACCTAGCATGAAAAACGATTGTCTTGGGATGAACGATGCCGTGAAGTTCGCAATTTGCCCCTCAACCCAAAACCCCAATACCTCATACCCACCGCACATCGGAACTAATGTTTCGGCCTAAAAACCAATAAAGCCCCCTCCTCTTTCGAAGGTCCAATATCCGGCCATCTCTCTTCTTGAATTCCCAAAGCTCGCTGCCACATATCCCTCTCGAGAAAGTCCGCCAACTCGCCACTGTCCCATATAATCTCCCTCCGTCGCTGCGACCTCAACATGTTGATGATTCTCTTTCTAACATCGTCATCTTCGCAGTAAACGTACAGTTGGTATAAAGCGGCTGTCAGGTCAATCTTCAGTCCAAAGTGTGAATGGCTGGGATTGCACCAGAGCTGTTGCACCTGATCGAGAAGGCTGCTACAATCTTGTGGTGTGATGGCGACCTGGTCTTCGTTGCATTCCCCGTCGAGGAGGACTTCCCACAGTTTATGCTGGATGCGTAGATTAAGAATTCTTTCTTTGGATTCATCCAAGTTGATCCTGCCTAAGAGACAATTGAAAAGTGTCCCCCAAGTTGCCACATCTTGCCTCAATTTGACCCATTGAGCAACACACTCTGACTCTTCATCGTCCCAATCTTGCTCCAAATCCCAACTGATGTGATTAATCACATCATCAAATTTATTCATGACATCTTCCGCCTCATCCAGATCTCGAAACATGCCATTGGCCTTCCTTTTCTGCTTCTTAGGCGGCATTAATAAATGCGTCACATCGGGGAAGATGCGATCTTCCGCAAAGATAGCGACTTGAGAGCTTATGGCGTGGAAGATCGTTGCGAGCTCTTGCAGCTCATTGTTCGGGAGGAATATTTTGGGTTTGTGGTTGGCCAAGATCTTTATACCCGATTCAAGATGCCGAACTGCTTCTTCGAAATCCCCGCGAAGACTTTCGAGGATGACGAAGAGTATGCAGCACGTTAATATCGTCGCAAGATCTGGGGGATCGTCTCGGGCATTTGCGAGCCTTGATATAGCCTCATTGTAATTCGTCAGGATAAACCTGTCCAAAGACGCCGGTAAGATATGGTCAGCTCCGGCTCTGGCGTATCTCAAATGCGTCGCCCCCACAGCCAAGACCGCATGTTTGATACAAAGATTATTCTGGCTAGGCGCAAGGAACGTCTTCTTCCAAAAGCCTTTGTTGAGTGAGGGAGATATTTCGAATCGGCCGATTATGTCGGAGAAGAAGTAAGTATAATAGCTCGACTCGAGTGCGTTCCCTGGGACCAAGCATTTTTGAGGTGTGATTGCTCGTTTTGCTGCAAGTAATGGAAGAGGTCGAGGTTTGGGAGTATCTTGTGTGATGTCTTGTTTCTCGTATCCATCGCAGACATAACCGCCTTTCTTGCATCGTTGACAAATTGGCTTTGCTTCATCACATTTCTTATGTCGTTTTTTACTACCCCAATTAGCATATGACAAGCTGCAGGGACGGTGGTTAACCTACCAAGTAAGGCATCCAGTACGCTTCTTAGGGGCAAATGCCCTCTGTCTTTGTGTCGCACGCATTGGACCGCGTATTTCATCTGTGTACTTCCAGAAACAATGAGCCGAAAATGCCGAGTTAAGAGGCCTGAGATGATCCTAGGCATCAGCATTCCAGAAATTCCGCTGCAGTTCCACTTTGAAAGTTCCGTGCAGCGCGTATAGATTGACCAATAGCGATGGAGTGTCTCAGCCTCAAAGTTTGTGAATCCTTCCGATCTGCATTGGTGCTTATTTTTTTTATCGGACCGGCAAGAGGCTGAGCTGATCTTCTTATCTTTATAACTTCATGTTTTCGTATAAAGTCCTACTTCATTCTTAGTCTCGGTGTAACTCAAGAAGACGTTGATAACGATCGAGTTGCTAGGATTTAATAAGACATTTCTCATCACTCGATCCCTTCACGGGTACAATGAATTCATCCACAATGACGCAGTCATCTCATGATTCTGAGCACATGGGTGTCTTATCCCAAATGATAGGCTACATCTTAGAGCCTCTTCTTCACGCCGTTCGTCATCACAATCTCGGTGAAGGCTTCAATACAGCTAATTGGTTTTACAGGTTCCTTACCCATACATCGCACTCCATCCAGTTCTGACAGCCGCCCGTCATGTACAATCCTTTGAAACATGGTCATCTCCAGGTGGCGAGGTCAGGGGCATCTTATCTCAGAGCGCGGACAACTCGCTCCTCTCAGTAATATATCCAACAAAGGGAGTTCTCCCTTGGCTATTCTGGTCCTTCTCACAAACCTTAGCTCAACGTTACCTCGCGAAGTCACTCTCTATGCATATCGCCAAATGCCTCACCGCGACACTCTTTACTCCTCTTCATCTCCTGTGGCTTCAATCAGCCCTCTCGGATACCCCAAGCTCTATCAAGACATCGACGAGATACATCCGTTCAGTCACTGCCATACAGTGGTTGCGTTTTATCGCTGCCGTTTCAATATTCGTTGTCGTGGAAGAAAGCATAGAATTCATGCTTCACCAAGGTTTTCAGATGTTCATCGGCTACAAGGACTTCATGGCAGAGCTTGACACGGATCAAGCCCGATATTTAAGTACAGTCTTAGCCGCCTTCTACTTCTTGTCGAAAGCTGTGAAATTATTTCTTTGGGTTCCGGCTACTGTTGCGGCTGTACATGCCGTTCCAAAAGTTGAAACTGGAGGATCAGATCGCGGTATGCATGAGTTCTGGGCAGAGATGATGGATTGCTTGAAAGGCATACCCTTTACGCTCTGGTGGAGATTCGGTATCTACTATGCCGTTGCAGCTGTTATCGATGCGTCATCGAGAGTAGTTCATGCTACCTTCCATTTCAATGTTGTTCGCGGAGGACTTGAAGACAGTATCTGAGATCGGAATGATATACATGGGTTACTTGCGGTTTAAATCAAGACCTGTGGCTTAAAATCAGACCATAAACAAGATATTCAAAGACTACCATTACGAAATGAAACTACAAGATCTGAACCCTCTCCCTGTTCTCATCCAAGAGTCTCCCCAGTAACGTTCCAGCGCCCACCCGTTTATAATACTGCGCCTGGCTTGAGGATATATCAGGTTCTATCAACAGGACATAGTGAATCTTCTCCGCATCCGAATGACTTCCCTTCTGTTTCCCAAGAACCACACATTTAGTGAAGCTTGGCTTGAGGGCTGCTGGGGAGTCAGACACGAGCATGGAATCATGACATGCATCACTATAATCTCTCGCCTCAGCAACCAATACTCCATCGTCGGCCTTGTTCGGCTCTGAATCCCACTGCGTCTGCACAAATTCCCACTCGGTTCCGCCAAAGTCGGCGGGGATGTAGTCGATGCTACCGGTGTACGCCATCCATGACCATGATGGGACCTTAGTACCACTAGGACTCGGGCAGAATTTGATTGGGGTAGGGCTGGCTTCCTTATCAGCCCGACGCCAGAGTAAACTTCTTCGAAGTAGACCCCGACGACGACCGTCTATGTTATCTTCAAAGAAGACGCCGAATCCACCTTGAACTCCTAGAGCAGAGATAATTCGCTCTTGCAATCCATTGATAGCCCACGGTCTATCGGTATCGAGGGTCAGACCTAGTCCCGGATACATCTTGTATAGATCCTGGTAGCCGAGGATCTTGGCACCCTTATCTGCCTTCATCATCAGAATGGGGAAGTTTGGGTCAGCCAAGAAGGTGGCTCGTTGGCTAGACTGAGTTAGTTCGCGTTTCTCTCGTACTGGAAGCAGACTCACTTACTTTGTCGTCTTGGCCATAGTCTCACATCGTACTCCGTCACCGCATTCGAAGTAACATTGGTACTCGGTGTAATATACCGTTCGACGAGCGAGGGCGTGTTCCTGCAACACCCAACCCCTGCCTCCCAATGGCCCATCCAAAACGTGATTCTGGAAGTCATCGATGGCCTCACGGATGAAAAGAGGGTCAGAACGATGGCGTAGACTGATGCATTGGTGCTCTTCCCGTGGCCCAAGGAAGTCAGCATCATGGCCCGGGCGGCGACTTGCTGCGAGCACACAATAGGCACCACTATGACCCTGTTGCATTTGCTTGGCTTCTTGACGGAAGTCACCGTCGTTACCTTGGATGATGCACACCGAGTCAATCCAGAGGTAAGGGCAACCGATGGCTCGATTCACCTTTACCGCATCTCTGAAGGTTCGCGGAAGATCGACAAGTTGAATGCCAGCAATATGCTGTTGAATGTTGGTTCTGAGCGTGTGAAACTGCTGCTCTGATCCCCATTGGTGAGACAATGCTACCCATTTACCTTGGTGACTCGGTGTTGTCTCGAGCAGATGCACCTTGTCGTCATTAACGCCATTGATTGCCAAGTGCATTCGTTGCTATGATCACTGATCGGGCTTCCGTTATCCCATAGACGTTGAGATATTCACATTTCTGGATAATCTCTGCGCTTCCCGGAACCCGTCCCGATTCGACATCGATCGGAATGAGAAGGTAGTCTATTTCAGTGCTTCCAAATAGAGGAGGTTGCTCGTCCAATATGCCCGGCTGAAGTAGAGACGAAGTTCCTTGCGTTGTATTCTCTCGGCTCTCCTGATGTCCACTAGGCCTTGAGGTTCTTGCAGCTGGTCCCGGGTAGAGATGCTGCGACTGTTGTTCCAGATCCTCGAAGGTTTCGAGCTTGGTCTTCTGGTTGAATGAATGGGCCGACGAGGAGCCAGAGGACACTGCTTCGCCTATGTCCCTGTGGGGACTTTCTTTCCTTTTTGTAAGACTAGACGAGGCATCCAATGCGGTTAAATCCTCATCCGAAGAGCAGCTTCCTTCTGAATCTTCAATGTCTTCCTCATGCCAATCATCTGCCATGTTATAGGAACCTTCGGCATCCAGGGAATCGAAATTCGCCACATGCTGAACCGTGGGTTGGTAGCTGTGACCATCTACCAAAACAGGGGACATGCCGTGGCTGATTGAGATATCGATGCCCCATGCTGCAATTACTGTCGTGCCAGAATGCGATTACCAAGATAATCATTGCCAGCCGCAGATCTGTCCCGACTAAGAGAGGTATATATGAATGATTGATTATCCATATTTATCTCTCTCGAAGAGTCATCTGAAGAATCATTTGACCCGTCATCGACTTGCATTGTGTGTAGAGGTTCTACTACTCGGGGTTTGCTTGTGACGCATCTGGTGATAAAGATGCCCGCAATTCGCTGGTTACTTTCGGCGGCGTAGCCTTGCCCATTATCTTGAATCTTGCGAGGGCACCACCGTCTTGAAAATGAGGACAACTTCTGAGACCGTCTTTCGCAAGCTTGCGTACCTTGTCGTTAGCACAAGATACAACGACAACCGGCCTCGCCTCATCTCTATTTTTACCAATACGATAAACACCAATAAACAACCTTTGACTACACTCTGGAATACCCGAATGCATAAGATGACTTTCGATGCTGGATCTATAGTGATTAAAGGTTGCCACGTCGTCATCGAAGGCCGTCCACACCTTGCGTTTCCCTTCGTCGAGGACATCACGAATTTTAGTGAAGTCTGAGAAATCCGTCTTGGTCGCTGTCTCAATGTCTGCCATCTCCTCGTAGTTACTCCGCCATAAGGAATCGCTGCCATCGTCCACCTCAACGGAGTCGCGTTCAACATCTGACAGTGTCTCATCCACGTTCAACTGCAGGTTAATCATTCGAATAGTAACACACATCAACGTCTGGAGATGTGACGCGACATGCCGGGCGACTATCTCCGCAAAATCCGGCTTTTGCGGTATGTCCAAAGAACCGGTTTGCTCATTTTTTATATCTGAGTTATCAGAAGTGCTATCGAGTGGTTGGTTCGGTACACTGAGGCTATGTTGTGTCGTACTTCGTGCACTTTTGCTGGGTTGCCTTTGGAGTGGCTCTTTATGGCGCTTTGCAGGTATCGATTGCATCCGAACCTTGAGGTCACTAGCCGTATTCTTGCAATTCTCCGCCGGAATATCGTAACAGCATAGCGGGCACTCTTCTAGTGGTCGAAGGGCATGGGTTTGACTCTGCCGCGCTATCATCTGTACCTGTTCAGGGGTGAACTGTTGAGAATGGCTGCCTTCAATATGACTGAGCAGCCCTTGTGGATTGGTGTACTCTTCACAATCACCTTCACAAAGCGGGCATATCCACGACGGTTGCTCGTTTATCTCCTGGTGCCAGCTAGGCCCGTGCTGGGTCTGCATATGCTCAAACCAGTCTTCAAACTTCTAATATCGAGGGCTAGATTCGACGCATTGCTGCGCAATGCAAATGTAGGGTTCGAAATCATTGTTCAAATGTCGTCTATAGCCGATTCAACGTGGTTAGAGCATCATTTCGCTTGATAATGACAGACGGTGGCTAACGCACTTCCAGTTGCTCCCTTCCATGTCTTCCTTCGGATGTGTCTCGAAACACCAATTACAAGTAATCATGTTTGACTGATCAGCGGCCTGCGGTGCTGGTGGGTAATCAACCAGGTTGATTTGGATGGAAGAGGTCGTATACCGCCGAGAGGCTACTGCTTGAGAGTCCCTCAACCGCGTATGTAGGACTCGAGTGTCCATAGAGGATAGTTCTGATTGGAGAAAAAACCGTCGTGGAAGCTGATTCTGTGGGCTGTCAAGTGGAGGATTTTGCGGCTGTGACATCTCTACAATGAAGGAAGGCGCGAGTTTAGTGGAAATGTCTTGTTCTTCCTCAATTGGGGATATCTGGGAGGGCGGCTTTGAATGGCGTGTCTGAAGACTGTTGTGACGAGATCTCAGGAACAGGATTTTCTCATAGGTGTTCGTCATAGATTGGCTCAAGTGAATCTGAAGGGATTGATTAGCACCGGGGTATAGGCCTCGTACTGAGGAATGCGACAAGGTTTCGAATAGTGTCAGATCAAGACCTCCAGCAAACCTCTTAGCCCTCGATGTCAGCCCCCCCTCCGACGCCTGACGTATGGCATTCCCTAGGCGATTGAGGCGGCTTAGGGCTTCCTCGATTATCTCTAAAACTTCCACATGTGGCGAGACTTGTTCCTCTCCTCTCTCCTCTTCTCTGACAGCCGTGGTCTGTCGATCATTAACATTCCCGTTTTCTGCCACGACTATGAAGACCTGATCAGCGAACAGCACTGTGTAGAAATTGTGTCGAGCTACCCACGCTGGGTTAGCATCCTCCTTAACGTGTCTAAGAGTCGGACCACAAGATCCTGAAGATCAGGCAAGTTATTGAGCCGCCGGTCAAGGCATAGACTTTTCTTAGCAAACACGCCTAAATGTGCCGACCATGTGATGAACCGATCCCGTAGTTCGGTTAACAAAGGCGAGATTCCGAAGTTGTATCGGGAAGATTCTTGCAGCTCTTGCTCAATAATTCGTTGGTTGAATAGCTCCTCACATTCAACGGCCAGTCGATAGATAGACTCGTCCTGCTCAGAATCCATGATTGAGCCGGATAGAATCTTCAATGTTGCATGTCTCGTTATGTCTGAGGCCTGTTCAAACTGTTTCAGGCATCGAGATCATAACCCCGCCCGGGCGCGACAAAGACGTGGTCTGACAGGTCAGATTAGCGAAGTGACTTCGCATTGGAGGCGAGTTACCCCTTGTCTTATCTTTGTCAGCTTGACAACCCCGCTCATACGAGATTCTTGGTCGTCGACAGATCTACCGAGTGGTTGCTGGCGAATGTACCAACACTACAGAATGGAAAGTTTGAGCACGAGCGATGAGTGGTGTCTCCTACAGGCCTTAAAAGGTCGCCTGACCGGCAGGTTGGGCCGTTACGATGTTCGGCAACGCCTCGAGAGCACAACATGTCCCAAGGGTATTTTTGAAAGCAGACGACAACTAATTGAAACAGAGCTAAGAGAGATGTTACGTCGAACAGACATCGATCTCAGCTTACCACAAGCTAAATTCCACATTTTTCGGGAAAGGCTGTGTGAACTTTGCACCTTGCTAGATCAGCTGGTCAGTCGTTCTATCAAAGAAGACTTCCAAGAGCAAAGTCTTGAAATAGACGAAGGTCCTCTATTCTTGACTGTCTCGTCGGGTCCTTTGGAGCGCGCTCGGGAGAGTTACCCGAATCTGGTTGAACTAGACCGATTCTTAGCGAACATTCCTCAGGGTTTGATCAAATTCTTCGATCTGCTCACTGGTCCTCATCAAACTATCTTCGAACTTCCAAACAACATCCACGATGAGAACCATGTTCTGAAGGTGGTTACTGATTGCAACGAAATTTTGACCCAGTCGTTCACAAGCCAATTCATTCAATATCCCAAGCCATATCAAAGATCCAGGAGCGAAGTATGGGAAGACACACAGTTCCGTGACCGCGCGGCAACGGTATTCGCCTTGCTCTTCCAGCGGTTCAGTTGCGAAAAACGCCACGAGATCATGCTACGACTCTCAGAAGACTCTGGCACCTTTACTTCTCAGCCAATCCTTCATCTCCTCCTATCATGTTGTCGAGAATCGAAATTCTGGCAACAAGTCCTATCCGCACCAGAGGAGTAGGTCCTGTCGCTATCTTTTTAATCTCGCAAAAACTGAACTTAGGCCTTAGAGTCAATGTCTCTGCCGAAAAGATCCAAGATATTTGTGCTTGGCTTAAGGAATCCACGAGTAAAGACGAAAGACCACGCGTGTTGATTGAAGAGTCCGGAATTTTCAGTTCGTGGGCTGAAAGTAACGTGGAGGCTTGTCCCCGTATGAGTGAATCTTTGGATAAACTTCTTGAAAATGGCGCTTTCGAGAGTCTTACATCCAAGAACTTTCATAAGATATTACCTGGGAAGACGTTCAGTCTTTTGGATAAAAGAACTCTGGCATTACGACTGGGGCGTTGTCTTATGGACTTCTTCGATTTTGACTTGAACACGAAATGGATACACTTGTCAAAGGGTTCTTCGAGTTCTTTGAGGAGCAGCATACCGTGTCTCTCTTTCTTTTCGCGCATTCCAATACCCAAGGAGCCGCACATCTTCCGACTGGGGGATCCAATTCTGTTGTTTTTCGCAAAGCTTTTGCTCGAGATCCACTTAGGGGACAGGATAGAAATCGACATCCATCCAGAGGCCGGGCAAAATACGAAAGCTTGGTTGAAACTGACCGAATACGTGGAGAAAGCAGAAGTGTTGGGAGTCAGTAAGTATCTCGAGGCTGTGAGGCAGTGCCTCCACCTTCATACCCGGATCCCTTTTCCGGTACGTTCTGGTGAATACCGTGGGAGAGAGGCGCATCTAGCCATAAGAAAGACAATTTACGACCAGGTAGTCCGAAACCTGGAAAGTGAACTTGGCTCGCTCGCACAGACGTCCAAGAAAAGGGACCGATCCGTATCACCGCCTCGAAACCCCACCTCTTATCACAGTAGGGCTGAATCCTTGTGGTACCAAGAGAACCACAATGCCTTATTAGTTAACCGGTCGTTGAAGAAACGGTGCACCTTGGATGTACAAGCAAGCGCGCTACCACAGCCTATTGGTGTCAATGGAGGCAGGTCTATGCCTGTGTACAACATCTCCAGAATAGAATGCCAGACCGAATGCATACAAACATGTCTACAACCCTCTGACCGCAATGGCTTCGAAATTGCAATTATCTGCGCGCTATCACTGGAATACGACGCAGTTTCCTATATCTTTGACGAGTTCTGGGACGAGAACGGTGACCCGTATGGACGAGCGGCAGGAGATCCCAACAACTACACGACTGGCCGTATAGGCAAATATAACGTCGTTATGGCCCTTCTGCCCGGCATGGGCAAGTCCAATGCGGCTAGCGCAGTTTCCAGCATGCGCTCAAGTTATGGCGGCTTGCGACTAGCCCTTCTAATCGGAGTATGCGGTGCTATGCCCTGTTATCGAAACGTTGAAATCCTGCTTGGCGATGTTGTTATTAGTGATGCCGTGGTACAGTACGATTTGGGCCGACAATTTTCAGATAGGTTTGTTCGCAAAGATACCATTGGAGACAGTCTTGGCCGGCCAAACAAAGATATCCGCAATCTAGTCAACATATTCAAGACCGATCGAGGTCTTGACCGGCTCGGACAGCAAACTGCCCATTTTCTGCGACAACTTCAAGGCAAAGTCGCCCAGACACCACGTCGGGGCAAGTACAACTACCCTGGTCCGGCAAAGGACAGGGCATTCAAGCCTAACTACCGACATAAACATCACGTATCGCCGACCTGTATTTGCCGCAATAACTTTGGCGACTCAGACCCTGTTTGCGACGAGGCAGCCAGTGCGTCATGTCAGGATCTCGGATGTGACGACGAACATCTTGTCACAAGGGAACGGATACTACCAAATCTACAAACAGAGAAAGACAACAGCGAAACGATTTACCAGCCATCGGTGCACGTGGGAGTTATCGCTTCGGGAGATAAGGTTTTAAGGTCGGCTACTGACCGAGATATGCTCTCAAGAGAAGCAGGCGTCATTGCGTTCGAGATGGAGGGGAACGGGGTTTGGGACGAAGTGCCTTGCATTGTGGTCAAAGGAGTTTGCGACTATGCAGACAGTCACAAAAATAAGGAGTGGCAGAATTTCGCGGCGGCCACAGCAGCATCGGTGTCCAAGGCCATTCTAGAACGTTACATCCAAGTTGAAACGGGATGATGCGAGCATCTAGATATGAAAAGGAATTTGTTACCTGCCTAACTAGAGTTTGATAGGAATTCAGATCGTGAACGTCTTGTCTTCGCCTTAGGGCTATCTCATTTTCAGGTGATGCACCCTGCCATTTGTGACCGCTTGAACTTCGGTAGTGGATTTAATAACTTCAAGCATCTCGAACCCTAGTTTCCTTGAATTACTTAGATACTGGAAAGCAGTCGACCCAACGCCTTCGGGAATCGAAAGGGGTGCAAATCTCGCGTGGTGGGAAACTCAATACCACGGTCTTGTAGCTCCTTCAAGAGTCTCCACGACCCTGAGTCCTTTCAGGCTGCGGAAGAAAACCGTGCCAAATTCAAGGAAGGCAGTCCATAGCAGGTTCAACTTCTTGGTAGACATGGCGGTATTAAACCCGAGAATATACTTTACTACCCGAACTACGGTAATAATTCAGGTGGCAGACTAGTGAGGTTGGGGGTTCGTTTTCTTTTCCCTTTTTTGCACAGTTAAAGGATCCTTTGAGCCACAAGAGCGGGTGGGGATCTCATCCATCTATTTTTGCTGTGCAAAGTCCCGTTTTTGGAGTGAAATAGTTATCTGGGGATAGATGAGCGTTTGGTAGAATTTGTGGACTGGGCGGTCGCAAAATCCGGCAATGCTCTTCGTTCACATCGGAAGGACAAATGGAGATGCATGTCATCCCGACAGAGTTGCGACTGCAGTGAAATCTGGAGTGGTGTCATGAGTAGACCAATGATAGTCAGCGATGACAGCCCGGGAAATGACACCTTAACAGAGGTCAAAATTGCAGTGAAATCCTCCGACATGTGGACGCTTGGCTGCGTCTTCCTTGAATTCCTTACCCCGTGGTTTCGCGGCCCAACGCATGAAATTGAAATTCTTTGAAACTTTCAAGGCATACCAGATGGTATAGAAGGTGCCTTGAATTGTTTGTTGATCGTTAGAAACACTGTGTATCACAGTATATAAGAACTTACAAGAACCTTCAAACTATTAGTAGCTAGATATAACTAATTTAGCAGGAAAATAAATTCTTATAGCTTTGAATATTTTGCAGTTATTAACATTATTTCTGCATTTAATATTACAACGTAAATCTAACTTTAGGCTGAAACTTAGAAATAATGCTATATTGATCATAAGCTGGCATAGCGTGGTGGTGTGTGGTGGCTCGTTTGGTTTGTTGAAACGCAGCTCGATCAGATAAGGTTCGTGAAGATATTTACACTTTCCACAGGGGACACTAGGGGATGATTGTTTCCAACAATATATATTCTAGGCAAAATGCAATCATATATCGAAATAGGTTGGAGCATGCCTATTCCCATCCTTCATCAAGAACAGTAAGAATCTGGTAGCCCTTCTTCAAAACCTCTGTATCAATAATAATAACCGCGATGAAAGTACAATCCTCGGTATCACTGGCATTATCACTAACAGTGTGATGACATCCAGGAAACTCTCGAAAGCTCTCCCCAACGCCGTATACCTTTGGCGGGTTTCCATTCATGCCACTGAGAAGACGACCTTGTGTGACTGTTGCAACGACAGTAGCACCGGAGTGAGTATGTGGTGGAGTCCAGCCGTTGGGCCCGTAGTGGACTTCGAGTCCAACGATGGATTTGCCAGGCGCATTGGTAATTTCGTGGTCGTAGAGAATCTTGACGCTCTCACGGGGTCGATTACTACAAGGTGTTAGTGACTTTCGCAGAGCCTTTGGACTTTCGTACCGTTTCTCTTCCACGTTCGATGACATTGTGCTTGGTAGAGTGTATGTAGGTTGGGAAAGCTGAGTGGTAAAATATAATGAGAGTGAACAATAAGAGCGGTAAAGTCAAAAATTTATATAATGACCGAATATGCAGGAAGGGTCAATTGAAATAAGCGGACAACGGCCTTCTCGAGGGTGACGGGGACTCATCGAGCTCACTGATCGGAACGGGTATCCGGGTATTCGGGTTCCCGTACAACCCAAAGAGCGGCAACCAAGAATCCCATCAGCCGCAAAACATTGACAAGTAATTTCCCGGGACATATAATGACACAATTTCGAAGGTTGTTGTTCTACTGAAAGCCTACATACCATCAGCAACACCAATCCCCTCCTCACACAACACTACAAACATGAAAGCCCTTCAAATCCTTGGAAACGTCTCATCTCCCCAAATCGCCATCACAGACTCTATACCCAAACCTATTCCTACAAACGTAGACATTCTGGTCCAGGTTCACGCAGCTGGTATAACCGGCGATGAAGTGACATGGCCAGAAGTCTATCAAACTCCCACTCGCATCCCAGGACATGACATATCCGGAACCATCATTTCCTTCGGTCCAGACTATGACGGCCCTCTTACTATAGGACAAGATGTCTTTGCTATGATTGCTGCTGATCGGGGCGAAGGACAGGCAGAGTACGTGGTCTGCAAAGCTGAGGAGGTTGCTCCGAAACCAAAGTCGCTGTCACATGCGGAAGCTGCGGTGCTGCCGATTCCGGCTCTTACTGCCTGGGAGGCAATCACAGAGCACTCCGCTATTACCTCTGACATGAGGGTTCTCGTCACTGGTGCTTCGGGTTCTGTTGGGAGGCTGTATGTACAGCTCGTCAAACATCTCGCTGGAGCTCATGTCATTGCACTGGCTTCAAAGCGCAACCACGACCTCTTGAAAACTCTTGGAGCAGACGAGGTCATCGATTATACCTCTCCCAACTGGGAAAATTCATTAGAGAACGTTGATCTTGTCTTCGACACAGTCGGTGGGGAAGTCCTATCTAAAACCTGGGAGACTGTCAAAGCCGATGGGACTATCATTACAGTAGGAGATCCAGCACCGGCATGGGCATTCACCGACGAAGAGGCCCCTGCTGCCTTGAGATATCCGGGCGTTAAGTACAAGCATTTTATCCTTTCGCCCAACGCAGAGAGACTTGCCCAAGTGGCGAGTATGGTTGACGAGGGCTTATTGAAGCCGTTGGCTGTGAAGACCTTTCCTTTTGAGCAAGGAGTTGAGGCTTGGGATCATGCGAGACAGCGAGGAAGGGATTATAAAGTTGTTATCGAGTTTTAGATCAGGGAGTGGAATTTATTTAGGCTGGAATGGATATATCTTAAAATGAACCTTAACATCTCGGTGTTCAACTAATACCTTCATCGCCCATCCAGTCATAGGTAAAATCCGAGCCCATGTTAACCCACCCACAAATATCTTCGAAGGATCCCAGAGAAGCAAGAATGTCATCGCCCTGTGTTGACACATTGGCAGACTGCGCACTGCCTTCCCCGCTACTCCCCGTCAAACTGGGAACTTGACTAGACCCAGAACCACTCGCCATCTCTAGCCCAAGCACATGCCGAGCAATAGTCTTTATCTCTTTCACATTCTTCGCTGTCCTGGCCCAAACTTCACCAAGAGCCTTCAGGCATCCAATAGTAAGTCTAATCTGATCTCTCGCTATCGCCAATTCTTTGTCATGGAGGAGATATTTGCATGCTGAAAGAAGTGAGAGGGTGCCTTCGCTCACCATGCATGTTGTAAAGGGCGTGTGGTGAAATGGACGAACGGGAAGGGCTAAGAGCTGGATCTGTGCGTTTATTGACTTGAGAACTCGCTTTGTATGGACGTTGATGAGATCTGCTTTCGGTGTCTCTGTGGGCGCTTGTCTGGCGCAACTCGATACGTTCTCAATTGGATTGAATCGTAGATCTGACAGCGGGCGGTGCATACCAATTGTTGCGCTATCCATATTAGCATGGCTTCTCAGGCATCGAGGAAAGTACACCTTACACATGAATGAGCAATTGGGCTTGGAACATCAACTCATCGATACTGCCATCGTCTCTCATAACCTCTTTACTTTTGGGCAGGAGCATAACCCAGGCGTCGATGACAGAGTCGGCAGATTGTATCATACGTTCTGAGTCCTGTCTAGTCGCTCTCTTTGGCGTGACCGAGATGGCAAGCGCTGCAGCACGTACTGCCCCGATGAGATATGCAAATGACGAGAATTGTATATCCTCATCTGCAAATTCGCGGGACTCGAAATCCTCGACTGTGTGAGGGACGGGGATGAGCTTCGGGACAATTAGCTAAGTGGCCACTTCGATCAATGATGTACTTACACCTGACTCATACTTAACCTCCTCACAAGGAAGGTCAACAGTTGCTTCAACATGAAACGCCTTCAGATTCATCGTTCCCAGTGTTCCAGCATAGTATGCATCCACGATATACAACATCCACCACGTCCGTCTCAAAGACTCCATTAGAACAAGGTCTCCTCTATATGCATCAACAAATTCTCTTTTGTGCATGCCTAACTCGACTGCGACACCAGTAGCAGTGTCAACCTCTTCTTTAGCCCTAGTAGTGTTGCTGCTCCAGAACAAGGCGATGGAGTATAAGAGTCTGCATTGCACTTGAATTGGGTCAGAGGGAGGGAGCTGTGAGATTTGATGCTCGATTTCAATTTGTAGAGGATTGGACCATTCTCGAGACTCGTAGAGACTCCCTATGAGGCGCATTACTGGTGTTATGGCGGCGAAGTTTGATGTTGATGGAGGGTCTTCGCTGAGTCTGAATAGGTGATGTAGGGGTAGAGTGAAGGGATGCAAAACGTGGAAGTTCTTGTAATAAGAGGCAATCAAAGGATCGTTTTCCAAAGTGTTATGTGACTCGACGGTACTCGATGCGATCATCTCTTGGCTTGTGTCTTGGTCTGGCAGAACGATATCCGCATAATCCGTGAACTCGACATCGAGTTCCGGAATAGTCGAGCTCTGCGACCTTTCACTGCTCTGTCGACTATTACTCTTCCTAGCACTTCTCTTTCTTTCCGCAAGCGCCGCACGATCAAGACCACCTCTGCGCGAAGCAGTATACTGGCATTCTTTCTGCGACGCAAGACATCTTGTACAGTGCGGCTGCTTTGCATCACATTTGACATGCTTGGATCGACACTGGAGACACGCTAGTGAAGAGCGCGTCTGTACTCGGGTTGGTGCGTTTTCGCTCATGGTTAATTATCGTTTGGGCATAGTTGGAAGGGTGAATAGAGAATGGATGAATTGATCCCGGTAGTCAAGATCGGGGTAATCGGGTATCCGTGTATCCGGACTTTCGGACAATCAGCTTGTGTCAGCTCGGGGAATCGGATATAACACGGGTTCAAGACAGCATCCGGCGCTGGGTGGGTAGCTCTCAGCAGTTCATTCTCCTCGCACCCCGACGCTATCTAGAGGCGCTGACCCAGACTCGAATAATCCGTCTCCTCAAATTCCTCACACTCAAACATCCACCGAATTCCCTTCTTCTCTCTAATTTCTTCCTTTAAATCTTGCACGTAAGAACATATCCCAGTCTTGCGTGACCATCTACCACAGTTGCATCTATTAAAGCCGCATGACATGACCGCGTAGAACTTCGTCACCGAGGTAAACATCAGTCCAGGTGTTTCCCCGAGTATTCTTGTTGCCCGTTCGATATCGGTGTTGGCATGCGAGGATACGTCCAGCTCCAAGCGGCAATGACCGGATGCTTCACCTGGCTTCGTAAAGATGGCTTGGAATACCATGTCGTATAAGACACCCATGCGTAAGCCCTCTGGGAATGATATGACTCGGTTGCCTTCTCGCTGGTAATTGATTTCGACTTGATACCCGATTGCTGTTATGGGTGGTTGGGCAACCTGCATTCTCCGCCAACTTGCACTGCGACGCACGAATGCCTTGTGAATCTTGCGGCCATTCTTCATGTGGGTGATGCTCATCTCCGGCACATTCATGGTATAGTAATAATTCTGGCCATCCCTCCATGGATATGGTTTTTCGGGCTTGAGTATTGGTTCGAAGTGTTTTAGCAGAAGGGGATTGAGGACCCGGTTTTGCTTTGACGTGCAAGGTTGGAAATAGAGCTTTCTTTGAAGGAGAGGTGATTTTGAGATTATCTCATGCCATCGCTTCGATACGCGCTGGGCATTGAATAATGTTCGTATGTTCATGTGTGTGCATATGCAATAGATGAGCTCTTCAATCCCCAGAGCCTGGTTGCGGGCCACCCCAGGTTCTGCCTTTCGGGTGCGTTTGGTGTGCTTTCGTCCCATGTTGATTTTTTAAGGATATAATGATACCAAGAGTGTTAAAGGAGCTGCAATGTGCGAAAAGAAGCTTCTATACATAAGATAGCTGTGTTCTGTTGGTAGGTGACACAATGACTCACGCCGAAATCCCTGCCTGTTGGAAGAAAGAAACTGAGGTTCGAGACCCCAGTCGCCAAGCTCAATATGGAGATAATTTCCAATGAAGGTATATCAGACGAGCTGTGCCTCCCGTCGAACCAACAAGTTAACATAACCCTCCACTTGTCGTATGATGGTTGACCTGTGAGTCAAACCAGACCAATAACATTACATGTCAACGCCATTCAAAGACAGCCTAAACAGCATGGAATTCTTGATCTCATCCTTTCGAGCCATGAGTTCCTCGACGTCCCAATTCGCCCAAACAAATTTCCCCTTCAGAAATTCTGCTTCCTTCGAAGCAAGCCATACAATAAAATGACCAGGCAATTCCACTAGAGAGATCAGCTTCAATCTCATAACGCGCGTTATAAAACATACCTGTATCAAAAGCAACCGTGATATCAGGATTAATTCCCGTCGCGATGATGCCAGGCTGGAAATTAACAACATGAAGACCTGGGTTCTCAAAAGCGACGTAGTCAAACATCTTGATTGCTGCTGCCTTGGCAGCCCCGTAGGCAAAGTCGCCCGTGATTGAGTCATTCGGCTGCCAGTGGCCTATTCCGGAGCTTGTGTTGAAGAGCTTTGCTCCTGGTGCTGCGAGTGGGAGAAAGGCTTGGATGGAATTGAATGCGCCCATGATGTTGATCATTAGGCTTCGGAGCAGTTCTTCTTTTGGATATCCAGCTACGGTGCCATACACCGGAAGGATACCTGCGTTAGCAACGAAGATATCAATCTTTCCGACTTTGTCAACAAATTTGTTTAATGCTTTGTCAATGGTCTCGCGATTGGTGGTGTCTGCAACCTCATATAAGACGGTAGTTGAAGGGTTGGCTGCTTGGATTGCCGCTGCTGCTTTCTCAAGACGTTTAAGGGTTCTTCCAACGATGGAGACAGACTTTGCGTTTGCCTGAGCGAAAGCTATGCCGATTGCTTCTCCGATACCATGACCACCGCCTGTTATGACGATGTTTTGGCCTGAGACTGAGAGCTCGGGTCTTGTTGGGGAAATCATGGGGTATGGCTTGTCATGCCAGGTCTTTGTGAAAGACACCATGTTTGGAAAGGGAGGTTGTGCCATCGTGGAGTTAATGAGATATCTGGATAGACTTTCAGATCTGGTGAGGTACTGGAATGAGAGGTCAATTCAAGAATGCTAGTATCGTTCTCGATGTGAACTGAATGAAAGCTCATCGGTCAGGACCATCTCTGCCGCTTTATATGTAGGGATATAGCTATATTCGTGTTTGTAAGCTCGTTGATCTATCGCCTCCGTGGAACTCTTCCGTGGAAGCCATCGACGCCGTATTCTCTGGAATGTGTTGCTTCTCAGATGAATGACTTCATTCTTGGCGTTATTCAGCCATCTTCCGCGGAAGAACAAAGTCTTGCAAATACCACCAAATGACAAACCTCGGCCAACTGGCATTGAATAACGTTATTTAAGCTTTGAGATCGCAAACAAGCAAGTCGCTGTTTCGGGACAGGTAGAACATGAGTGAAGCAGGCAATTCGCTTTGATGACGGCCAGACTCTTATATACATTTCGCTGCACACGCTTATATTCTACGCAACGATACTATAACATAGAGTCGCAGGATGGCATATCATCTGCAGTGTAGTATTATCAATCTATATAAAATATTTTTACTGTCCACCTTCCGTTAAAAGCACATAAACCACTCCTCCCATCCAACATCCACCCTCAGTCAACGCTCACCAGACCTACCACACATTCGCATCAATGTTAACATCAACACCTCACATCCAAGGCCCAAAACAGTATATAATAAGGTTAAAAGCACTCAGGTGTCGCCGATCATCTTGAAACAAACATGTCTCGGTAACCGTTTCCAGTAGCATCCAAAAACAACACGGTGTAAGACGTGTTTTAGGCGGTCTCAGGTAGAAAGCAAGTACAGCTTCTCGCAAAAGTCCACCAACCAAAATAAGCGAAGATCGCGTTTAAGAATCCCAAAGCCAGGGTGTTACAGCCACATGCACGACCCGAGGAACCTTTCACGAGCCGATTGGTATTTACGATCATTACTACCAGATGTGTCACTAGCAAATCCCGAGTACCCAGGGTAGCATTGAAAGATAATGTGAATGTTTATAGTTGTATGCATTTATTTATAGACAACCCCCTTCTAAACGCTATACACAAGAAGATATAAAGTGAAAACAAAAGGTGATGCTAAACACCATGTCGTAAGCGACCGTGAGAACCCTTTTTCCTTTTCCTCCACATGAGAAGCAGGGAAGAATAATTCATTCCACATTAACACCGCCATCCAAGTCGTCACAGGACTTTTGTTTTTACAAGTGAAGAAAACATGTCGAGAGAAAATTCAAGATATTATTATCGACTGATCCGACAAATCCATCCGGGGATAGTGTCGACTCTTTGATGCTTGTAGTGATGTATAAAAATGCAATTGTGCGCAATACACAAAGCCCCAAAAACGCCTGATAATGCAAGAGAGGTATAGTAAAATGCTGGAGAAGAAAGTCTATGAGGACAGAGACTTGTACCGCCAGAGCCGTTGGCGTTCCTTAACCCACCACTGCGCTATTGGTATGGCTTCCGCTACCCACTTCGATGCCTCATCGCCGAGGGCGGAGCCAGCTGCTGTGACAAGCTCTTCTGGTGTCCAAGCCGTCACAGGCTTCAATTCCATGGGGTCGCTGACAGCGTCGGTGACCCTGTATTCGATGACCTTGCTGAGGGGGATGACGAGACGCCAGGGAACATCAGCGGACGTAACACCAAGCATACCAGCGCCAGAGTTGACGACAGAGAAAGCCCAAGCGCGTCGATCGCCGTCGCTCTTCTTGTAAGGTCGGATGAGGGATTGACCCTCGTAATCTTGGACAAGATCGGAGGCGATGTGGGTGTCCTTCTCGTTGAGGGAACCACTGTTGATGAGAAGGTCGAGGATGGTGGGGAGGATAGAGATGGTGGTGGTGTTGGCGTCGTACTGGACTCGAGGGAGGTGAGGGTGTCGGAAGGTGAGACCAACTCGGTAGTTGGAGATGAACTGGTTCTCGTAGGTACCCTCCTTGCCGGCGTCGTCCTTGAAAGAGTGACCGTGGTCACCAGCGAAGACAACAAGGGTCTCGTTGGCGATGCCTTGCTCGTCGAGGAGGTTCATCAAGCTAGCCATCCAGCCATCGTGGTAGCGGACAGTGTTCATGTACTTGTTGAAGTTGTCGTGCATCTTGTTCATACCAGTGTGCGACAGGTAATCGTAGGTGGGATAGCCCTTAGGCAGACCCCAAGCGTGATGGGTGGTACTGGTGAAATGACTCAACCACATGCGTTGGTTGTTCTTGGTGGTGTTGCCAATGAACTCCTTGAGGTAGGGCATAAGGATAGGCTCGGGGTAAGCGAAGTAGTTGATCTTCTGGTATAGGACGTCGGACTTGTTGTATCGCCAGTCGTTCTCGAGCTGCTTCTTGGTGATGATGTGCTCAAAGCCAAGCTTGCGGTCAAACTTCTCCTGGCGATCGTACTCCTCAATCTCGGCCTCGAAGAGGGCAGTCTTCCACTGCAAGTCACGGAAATCGTCGGAGTCGGAGGAGACGTTCTTCTTGACCTTGTTGAGCATGCTCAGGACCTGAGGAATGCAAGGCTGGTAGCTGTCGGTATCGGCTTCGGCGAACTTCTCGACGGGCATGGGGTAGGCACCGCAGTGGTTGGCGCAGTAGCTCTTGGTGGACATGGTGGCAGCAGTGTAGGCGGTGGCGACGTTGATACCACCAAAGCCCTCCTCGGCCTGGTCGTGCCAGGTGTAGTTGGGGGCAGCGTAGGGCTTGCCGTTCTTGTCGGTGAACCCTTGCTTGACACCGGTGATCTTCTCGATGTGAGGCATCATCCATGACAATCGCTCGTTGGCCTCCTCCTTCTCTTGGTCGCTCTTGTTGAGATCCATGATCAAGCTATGGGTGTGGGAACCCTGCTGCAGAGGCCAGAAGTCCTGTCGCAGAGACTCCATGAGGATGAAGACGACGTGCTTGATCTTGACGTTGCCATTGCCAAGCGCCTCCTTCAGAGTGGGAAGAATATCGGTATCGAGGTTGGTAATCTTGAGCGGATCGGCGACGGGGTTGTAGTAGGGATCGGCCTCGGCCACAGTGGCCTTGGGGCACTTGTTGTCGGTAATGAGACCCTTGGGATCACCGAGCGAACCGTGATAGCCGTTCTTGAAGCGCTTGGGATCGAATCGGAAGAAACCACGAGGCAGGCTGACATTCTCCTCTGGCATCCAGTTGGGAGTGTTCTTTCGGTACTTCTCGCCAAGAGCACTCATGCTCTTGCCCTGAAGAGGTGCCCAACCCTTGTAGTAATCGCCCTCGGGCTGCTTCCAATTCTTCTTGTTGATGAGCTCGGGAAGAGGGAAGTCATTGTGAATAAGCGCACGTTGACCAGCGCAGAAGTCGGGTTCGGATGCGAAAACGTCGAGCATGGACACGGGCAGTGTCATTGACAGAAGATCGTAGGGCTTGGCAGGTCGGAGAATAAGTGTGATGCCAAGGAAGAGCACGAGAGCAATCTTCCACAACCACGAGAAGAAAGGAATTCGGTTAAAGAAGCGCGCAATCTTTCCTTTCGCGGTGTTGGACTCGCCCTTGCGGAAGTTATCGTTGGATCGGTAATCCTCGTCCATCGAGTATGTATCGGTCGTCGATTCGAGATCGTTGTCGGCGTTCTTCAGGGCAGAGTACTTGCCGCGCTGCATACCGGGGATTCGCATGCGAAGGCTTCGGAAATAAGCATACACTAAGGGGAGGATGGGAGATTAGCTTGCGGACATTGACCACCGACATCAGGGAGCGACTAACCTGAGAGAATGTTGTCGCCAATGGCGCCCAAGAAGGCACCGAAAGCACGGTAAACATAACCATGGATGGGCATAGCGATAATGAGCAGACCGATTCCACAAGCAATGACGGCCTCACTGCCACTGAAAAGCACCTTAAGACCCTCCTTGCTGGTGGCATAGGCAGTCGCATCGCGCCAATCGAGCTCGCCTCCGGTCTTGACGAAGAATCCAAGCTGTGAAGATGAACCGCCATGGGAGATGAGTCTGCGACGAAGAATGTTAGTTTGTTTTGGCTGGCGCATTGCGCGAGGCAAAGGGCGGTGGGAACGTACGTAGCTATTGTGCCGAAAAAGCAAGTGATCCATGCCCACGGTGTCCTAGCCTGGTTCAGAAGCAGACGTCCGATACATATCGTCAAGATGTCGAAGAGGAAGAAGGTCGGCAGGTAGAGGAAGAAATTGGAGGCGGGGACGGTGAAGAAATGCGTATAGAGATGTAGCAGTTTGCTGGCGAGGATCGACGTGAAGAACACGCCGAACACGTACGATACCGAGAAGAGGAAACACATTTTGCCGGCGAGAGGGAGAGGGAGAGAGAAGGACTCAAAAGTCCTGATCGTTCATGCGCGGTGCGAGTTGGGAGAAAAGCGAAGGGCGCCCAGAGATGATACCAATATGTGTTGAAAGAAATTGGCAGAAGAAAACTGGGGAGGGCGGATGACGGGACGCGAGAGGCAAAGCAAAACCTTATAGTATTGAAGGCCGCTCGCTCAGGTGTTGAAGAAAGAACGCAAGAAAAGGAGGGAAGGCGCGCTACCGACAACACAAATAATTACTCTGATGAAGAGGAGAAGAAAGGTTAAGAAAAAGTGTCGGAGGAGTAGGAGAGGGGGAAGCCGAGGGAAAATTAAGAAAATGAAAATAGCAAAGATGGAACAATGAGCTAGGTACCTAGCGCTGTGCCTGGATCGTCTTTCCAGCTGCCACAGAACTGCTACTACTGCTGTAACTATTAACTTTTAGGTGGCTAGGTGGTCCTGAGGCGCTGGATGGTCTCGCGACACCATTTGCACCTAAATCTGGCACCTGTGAGGTCTGGACTCGGCTGGACTCTTGGGCCCTTGGCACCTTCCTTTCCAATGAACAGGAGAATGTGGGGTAATTGCGAAGGGCCAAATAAGAAAGGGGTCGCGTGTAGCCAGGGGTCAAGTAGGCCCGTGTAGCGCTTCTTGGCTCCGCTTCTCGTACTGTGCAAATACGCAAAATTATTAGGGGCTCGTTTATAGCGGGACCCGACAAGAGAAGGACCCTTTGTCCTTACACCTATGGAGGCGACTCTTGACTTCTTTGCTGCAACGTGGCTAGTACAGTGTGTGTCGCTTACCTGTCAGAGACGGGATTACAGAAGGAGGGTGCACGGCAGTGTAGTGCAGTTGGCGGAATGATTACACCGATAATGCTTATCATTTTGGCCAAGCATTGCGTTCACACATCCATTCCCAGCCATTTCTAATGTCGCGTGATCTTTCTCCGTTTGAGTCCAGAGTTAATCTTTACTTGACTCGAGCTTCGGCGATTCTGACTCTTTTGCTACGCCACGTCTAAAGACCGGTTCGGTGGCGCATCAACTATCGACCGAGGTGGGGAGATGGTTCTTTTGGGGTAATTACCGAGTGACAGATTATCAGCTGTGAAACTATTCACACGGTGGATTTTTTGGCGTGCACCGCCACGCCACGGAAGTGCATCTGCAAGCTGGCTAAAGCGGGGAGGCTGAGTACACGATGCTGTTCCAATTCTGGTTGATCTGATGGGATCATGATCACTGTTGGCTGCCGCGTTTACAGTAAACTCAATTATACCTCATACTGCAGTAAGCATAGAGATCCTCAATCCTCCTTCCATCCTTCGGCTCTTCTCTTTTCTTTTCCCGTCATAATCTGCGACTCGTGGCTTGCGGGATCGGCCGTTGCAACAACCAATAATCATCTCACCATCAACATTGTCGAGTTTCACCTCTCTGTCCGTCCGCACGCAGCCAACCAACAACAGTTCCATCCTTCAGCCCAGATCCCTCTCACCCCCTGCAATATAACTGGCCATGCCGTAAACTGCTACTCTGCCTGCCCCCAGGGCTGACTCGGTGGGAGCTCAATGTCACGTTAATAGCGGATACCGGCTTCTAGCGTCCTTCTTTCGTGCTGCCATTGAGAGAGTGCGAGGGCACCGTGGCGAAGCGCCTTTCCAACGGCGGCAGTTCATCTGCAAACGCTGCATTGACAAGCGGGTCCAGCTCCTTTTTTTTTCGGTCAACCTCACCCATTCCACCATTCCAAGAGAAGGCATACATTGAGGGTCCGGCACGAGTAGCCGGAATATCATGGTGCATGGCCATATATCCCAGCGTCATTTCCGTGAATACGAGATAGTGCAATCGATAATCATTTTAGCTTTCGTAAAGGTGCAATAGCTTCACTTTTGTCAAACGACGGTCTGGCCTTGACCGTGTAGCAATTATTGAGATACGCGATCATGGGCCTTTTTTCCCTGTCATGTTGGACGATCCTTTTTCTAAAAGTGGACATGCCAACCTCCTGTCCTGGCAGTCGAGAAGACAACAGCCTTGTAATAGAGTAGTAGCCAAGAAGTCAGTCTTGGTCTGTTCCTTGAATTGGCAAGATGGGCACGCGACACATTTTGGCACAAAGACCAACAAAACAATGGGGGTCGGGTTTACCGAAGACGTATCCGTCGATAGCGTGGCTGGGCGGTTGAGGTTTTTCGTTTTTGGTCGGGCTACTGTACCAAGTCAAGTCCCGTGATCGACATTGGCACTTTGTTCAAGCTTTTCATCGCGCCGTGCACGGTGAAAGGCCAATTTCTTCAGCCCACTATTTTGTTGTTTTTCTTGACTAAGGTACCGGGTAGCTTCTGTGTCAAATTGAATCGTGATCAATTAAGGCCAAGATTTTGGTGTTTACGTGTCGTTGGATTGATGTTACTTGATTGAGCAAGTGAAAATGCAACCTTCTTCAGGCTGATTCCTTGGAGGGCTTGGGTCGTAGCAGTCGCTTACTGCATGCACCGCCCAGAAAATCCCAAAAGCTTAGCCCGTACAATGTGCACTCCGTATGATGACGAATCACCATGGTAAGGCCAAGCTCAATAAGCCGCATAAAGGCACGGTTTAAAGCATGTTTTTTACCCAAGATAATTATCGCCGATCTCCAGGAATAATTATGGGCTTATTTTCCCCATTCCCAAAGTCCATTGACAAAGTCATTGTAGCATTCGTCGCAGTGGAGGGGTAGAGGTTGGTAACAAACAGTGGCTTGCTTGCCCGTTCACTTCGTGGCAGTGAATCAATAGCCCCAGATTCTCAAATGCACAATGACCTCACACTTTGACAGCCACGCATAACAATGAGACATGTCGCAATTGAGCTTGCGACAGTCGATCATTTTGACAATAACTTTCTGGGTTTTAAAAGGCGCATCTAAAGCCACAGTGCTTTGTTACATGCCATAGCTGTGGTTGCGCTTTGTTTGTTACCCCGTGGCACGGAAATGCCTAAATTCGTGACAAGTTAGCAGGCAACCACCACGATCATGCATGACGACAGGGTAAGCGGCGACACCAGGGACTGCAAATAAGCACAAGCTTAGCCTACAAGTCTATGTCTGACACAACCACACAAATAGCCATGGTTTGAACTTTGTCGCCTTCAGAATGCGATTGCGAGGTAATGATGCTTATGACATGAAAACAATAAACAAATGACATAAACACCGAAGACTAGCAATTGAGTGACAACCCATCGCGTATATCGCACAAATTCACTCTGTCCCATCACAACACAAGAAGACTCAGATTGTTCCACCAGGATCTCCCAAGATGCTATACCCGTAACCGCTCGTCTACGGACCTCACCTCATAGGCCTGGACATGTACCCTCGGCTATCTGATAAACGAGATGAAGAACCACAGGCACAAGCTCCCCAACAATTATCACGAAATTATCGGACGAGTCAAAGTGGCTATGTCACGATGATTAAACTCAATACCGGGCGATCATATGCCGTTGGAGGCGCGATCGTAAGGGACTGTCGCTGCTACCATGACTGGGCAATATATTAGCATCGCATGTCGGAAGCGCCTTCCTAATGTGCCTTTGTATGGTGCTGTACAGATCATGAGGCTTGATTGAATAGACGCTATTGAACGTGACGATGAAGTCGCCTGCAGGATGGCAACTACAGGTACCTCTCAGATGGGTAGGTCTCGACGTTATCGTAGAAGTCTATGTATATTGTGTCTAGTAGTTTCTTCGAAAATATCTGCCGCTCCTAATGCCATCTAATGGGCCAGAAGATCCTCTCTATGCTTGCTAACCCACTCCTTGAACGTAGTAGGTTCCCTCCCAGTGTACTTCTTAAAATTCATAGACGCTTTCTTATACTCATCCGGATCATAGAGAATAGTCGGATCGCGCGCAAGTCCTTCCAACCGCTCCACAGCCGACTTGATCATAGGCTCTGGAAATCCTCTCGACCTGAGTTTCTCAGCATGTCTCTCACTATCGATCTCCTTGATGGCAATATCCTTCTCAAGGCCCTCGCTCACGATCTTCCAGGCTTGGCGTTGGGGAAGTAACTCTGGTCCGCATTGCGTGATGATCAACTCTCCTGAAGCTGGTGGCTCTTCAACTATCATTGCACCGGCGAGGGTACCGACGTCTTCGGGAGCGAGATAGTCGAACGGAGCATCAGGATGAGCAATCTCAAGTTCACCACTCTTAACTTCCTCCCAATCCTCCAACATCTGTATGTTACTCGAGAAGAACGCAGGACGAATAGTCGTATAAGCGATCCCACTTTCCTTAAGCGCAAGTTCAGCCTTGCCATGCACAACAGCTAAAACCTCCTCTGCCTCAACAGCCTTCTTCGCACCACCATGCTCCGTCACGACATATGAAGAAAGAAGGACAACATGCTGGATTCCAGCTTTCTTCATTGCCTTGTATGTTTCTAGGAGGCCATCTTCTGCTTCGAACAGGATGTAGGAGAATGCTACTGTTGCGCCGGATTGAGTGACGGCGCGTGAGATAGAGGCTGGGTCTGAGAGGTCTGCTTGGACGCGAGTGAAGCCCAAATCCTTTTCGTCTTGTGCAGTGAGGCCGGGGATGGCTTTTTGGGGATTGCGCATTGCGAGAGTTACTTGAGCGCCGAGGGATTGGGCGTGGAGGGCTGCTGAGCGGCCAACTGTGCCAGTTGCGCCGAAGATGATGGCTTTAATGGGCGACATGACGATGTTGATCCTTGGTGTAAGATGCTCTCTCGTTAAGTTAATGACTACAAATTATTATCTGGATATTGGTCTCTTATATGCACTTTATGGCGAGCTCGGCTAGCCTAGCAACGTCGCGCTTTTCGGTATTGTGGGTGGAAGTTTCGGTGTCGCATTTTGTCCGATGGGAAGCTCCGTCAGAGCAACCTAGCTATTCAAGGCTATGATCAGAATGGAAAAGACAATGCATTATTCCATGCTAAAGATAATTGCTGGGAGTTCGGACAATGTGAACTGTCCGATCGGACTGATTGATAGCGAGATTGGCGAATTTGTGGATCGTCTACGTAATTGATCTTGATACTGCGCGCTTGCACACTCCTGCCGACAGCTTCCATGAGACCTTTCACTCGAATAGTTTACATTAGTAAGGATTAGCCATATGTTGCATGACAAACGGTCGGCCTCTTACTGCTATAATCACCTAGTACATCTCTCAAGGACCTTGAAGTCGTTGCTGACACGATCCTCCAGATCCGCGCTGAACACGACTTAAACAGAAACGTAAGCTAAAACATATGGAGCAATCATTGAGTCTGTTTATTGAATGCAGTTAAATAATGGTGACTATCTCTTTGTTGCATAATCGTAGGTGTTCTACTTCAATAAGTTCGGGGGTATCTGATTGCCAGCAGCTGGTGATGAACTGATAGCCAGTATCGCAAGGTCTGAAAACGAACGTCTCTAGAGAATTAGGGATAAACCCAATCCTATCATGCTTTGCTAATCGATCCACTCTTCTTCCCAGCATCAAGTGACCGTCCCTTGTGATCCCTAAACTCGATCTTTGTAAGATCCCAGCAATCAGTGATTTGAGGGCTACCTCAGTTTCGACAGCATCAAAAAAGCCCTTATACTCAGTTGTTGATTTGCTTATATCTATTGAGTCCGCGCAGTAGTCGCGGAGTGTGTGACCAGAAAACCGCTTCAGAAAGCTGGCCCAGGTTTCGAAGCCATCGTCCAAATTTGCTTGAGCGACACGGTGAATAGTGTTTAAAACACTTGATGAGACTGCTCGCACCAACAGACTTATATTGGAAATGACATCCTCTAGTCGTTTTCGGTCTTGCAAGTCAGGGTAAATCCAGTCTTGCTCAAGGCAAACTACCGCCTCAATTGTCTGAAGCCAATACAATGGACATGAGATGCGTAGGATAGGAGCAGAAGACTCTATTTTATGTGCCGCTTCAGGATCATGCGGAGATCCTTCTTCAATCATTAGAAGCTCGTTCACAATTCTGTCCAAGACCAGTCAGCAAGTTGGATAGATAGTTTATCATCTATCGCAAGCGTACGTATATTTGTAAGCCGTAGAAGCCGATGGGTATCGCAGGGCGAGCGAACCATATCCCCGTAGGCAAGAAAAGTCAGGAACCCAACTCGGGCAGCCGTCCATTCCCCCGAAAGATGAAAGGAAAAACCCAAGGATATGTATCCCCATGTGAGATAGGAGAAAGCCGGCAACCGAATGATAGACAACTGACACAGACTTGGTGTAGTCGGGCTCCATCATAGCTGGGAGCCGGTTTGTGCTGAGGAGACCATATAAGGAGTATATGGCATCGCGTGGATCTGTCATAGAGTTTTGGAGACCGTCGCTCAGTAAATATATAAGCCGGCGACAAATATGAAGGTTTGATGTAGGATGTACACTGTGAAGGCTGATTTGACCGGACAGGAGAAGGCTCTGGTTCAACGTCAATGCCCGTACTGTTCTGTAAGCTTTAGAAATACACCTTCCACTGAGTATCGGTTTACCAGGATCGAGATTGGTTGACACAGCCAAAGCTATAACACCGGCTGAACATAGGCTAGCAAGACTTATATGTTTGAATCCCGTCCACAATTCTGAAGATTTCGATGCAGACAGAGCAACTTCTTGGAACACCCAAGCTCTACAAAACCACTCAAGGTTAAAAAGCCTGTCGGCTGCCATGATCGATGAATCATCGATCCTCAATTGCTGAATTGTGAGTGCGTTTTGCACTGCACCGAGAACATCATCCTCAAACGTGATGGATGAGTGGTCAAATTCCAGGCGTTCGCATAACAGTTCGACGTAAGGAAAAAAATCCCCAGTAACTTCTTCTGAGGCTTCCGGCTGTTGATGGTTCGATCCCCAAACCAGAAGAAGGTATGTTTGTCTGTAAATATGATCCATACGCTTGACTTGTTTGTTGCGTTCCACAAGGTCTTTCTGGTTGATACAAAGAGCATCAATCCAAAACCTGGGCAGAGATAAGTCGTTACAGTGAGTAATAAGGACAGGCCTGGACCTCTCCATACGTAATTTATCGATGGCTGCACTATCATCGATTGATGCAAAGTAGGAAAGCATGGCGACTTGTGCTGTTTCAGCAAGATTTTGTGAATTTTGTTGATTGGACGACAATGAATTGAGTGCTTCAACAATTCGAATACCCGAAGGCCAGCAATCAACAGGTAGACATTGGAGAACAAGGAAGACTTCTTTCAAGAGGGCCTGGAAGTGCCGTAGGAATGAGTCCAGGTTCCTAGTCACACCATGCTCAATTCCATTGAGTGAGATTGGAACGGTGTCGGTAGCGTCTCCCCAGACATATGATAATGCAATATAAGGCGGTTCACTTTCCAGAGAGACTGTTTCAAGCTCACATCGGATGGGGTCGTGAAATCCCGCCGGCAATAGTTTCACCAGTCGAGTGGCCGAGGAATCGTTTGGCGATAGCGGCGCATACGGCGTTGTGGCCCTGTTCTCGGCCATGTTGTCATTCTTACACGACCTCGTACCAGACGCAGCTTGACTTTGTGATAAACGACTTGCAAGCGAACAAGAATTGTCTGTAGCTCGGGGTGTGAAAAGGGCTTATAGTAGCTGCACTCTTATGAAAATTAAAAAAGTCGATTGAGGAATCCGGCTGTGTTTATCTTTGCCCATCCTCAGTGACGTTGTGAACCCCTCTCAGATCAGCCAATGAAACCACGCCGCGTCTCAATGCGGCTGTACATATTTGTAATTGCAATTGCAGTAGGCTTCAGCGTAAGTCAAGCCCAAAGTACAAGGTATAAGTTGTTGAAAGCTAAGCCTCACTACAGGCTGACTGCAATGTCGGTGGAAGGTGCTGTAAGTGTAAGAAGTCATAACAACGAAATGATGGGTAGAGGAACTACGGCCGCTCGCAGCGTCTGTAAACGGAATTGGGCCTTCTCTTTGTGATGGCGGTTTATCTTATTGGATGCTTTATTATTCTGCTGGGAGCTAATGCCGTGAACGTTGCGGGATACGCTCATGGGACTTCATGTTATCCAGCGTGTACTACTAAAACCATACGGTACATTTCTCAACGACCTTGACGTTACTGCAAACCTCCGTCTGGCCGTCCGCCCGATGAAGCCCCGGTCTTATCATAAACCTCACATTCTTTACAGCTCCCTGAGAGCTTCCTGCAGCCGGCGCCATGTAGACATCATTGAACGTGCCACCGCTCAACCATTGAAGTGTGTATAAATCTGTTTGACCAGATAGTACAAGATCCATATCGACAGTTTTGCGAATTACAGCTCGGAGGTCACGATAATAGGCATCAGAACTCGGCTGCCGTGGTCGGCACGGCGCAAGTAGCTCCTCGATGTTCATGGCCACATGTTCAACTTCTTGGTTCCGCTGCTGCGGATCTTCCAGGGTCGAGGTCATGTTCGCCATCAGTATCCTCCAATGATGATGTGATGATGAAAGGCCCATAATACCTTTCTCGGAGTAGCCGGCTGTCAGTTTACGGTCTGTTCTCGAATTAGATATTGGCTCGCTGCGTACTGAAAGGAGCACTTACCGAGTCTGCGTATATCCCTCCTGTAGTGACCAGCCCAGCACATAGGACCGTCAGAAGCAAGACCCCCAAACACAAGCCTCCCAAGGTCGGCCCACAGAGCAGCCTTTATCAATGAGAGACCTGATTTGTGACTCGTCACAATATTTTGCGGTTCCTCGGCGATGTCCCGAAGGGATTCACGTTGGATGGTGGCCCATGATGCAATTCTCTTCTGGGAGGCATCACGAAAATGGTTGTCGACAAAGTTCTCAATATCATAAGCGAGGGTGTTCCAGTCCTTGATAATCTCGCTACTGGGTCTACTCAGAGGCAAACGCGGGTTTGCGTTAGTATAAGATTTCTCTGCGCTTTCGCTGCATTGGCGTCTCAATGTCTCGTTGTCTTCCATTAATTGCTGGATTTGACTCGATTGCTCTGTAAGAAGCTGTTTCAAGTCCTCGTTCGCCTTCTTGGAGCCCTCTATCGTATCACTTGTGTCGGTAACGCGCCTGTCCAGTATGTCATTCTCGTTTGCATTGCCAGAGGCATTGGCACAGGTGGCAGGATGGACTTGTTGCGGGGTGTAGCCGCTGGGCCTCTCCTCTTGGTGGGCGGTAAGAGGCTTACAGGCCACACTCTTATTTGTCGGCTGGGCTACCGGCAAGGGCAAAGCGTCGGGACCCTGACTCGATTGATGAGTGGAAGGGTTGACACCAGCAGAGGGCTCTTTGCCCTTGAACTCTGTGCTCGGTGAGATAAGCTCCTTCACCTTCCGGCCGGTTCGTTTCGCAAATGCTTTTCCGTTGCTCCGTCTGGTCGGTTGCTCTCCCATAACGTCCTTTCCTCTTGGATGACTTGTGGAGCGAGGGCGGTTGCTTGGCTGCGCTGAGGTGTTGTGTTGAACCATTCCAACGTCGAAGCTTCGATGGCGGTCGGTGACAGGGCGAACGTCCGCCATTCTAAGGTGATTCGATAGGAAAACCAATTTGGGATGGGATTGGGATGGGAAAATACACAATGTACGGTGCCAGAAATACTTGATACGTCTTATATTCTATCCTAGAGTGTAAACAATTGGTTGGAGCAAATGCAACAAGGCCGGAAGAGTTAGCGTCGATTCCATCCAGTTTATACCGCTCTGAATATAGCGATATTCGCATCAGAGCCTGTTCCCGCTCGTCATGGGTTCGCCCGTACTGTACAAGGGCAGGAGAGTCTTGGCATGCAGGCTACAGAATGAATGCGCCTCAGCTCAATCTCTTGAGTCAATCTGCCTCGCCGAAGCATGAGATTTCAGGCTGAAAGGAGACCTAGCCTGTGAAAATGATCAAAGAAGGCTTTTTGTTACAGTGGTTGGGATCCCCCCAAGTCTTTGATCAGAAAGGCAAACCGTCAAACCAGGCAGGGATGAGGATTGATTGGGAAACCACGACCCGAAATGCCTCATGTCTCGGTTTCCTATCACACAACTCAACCCACTTACCTTAACTTTCAGCCCGTGGGAGCTCTCAACGAGTGTGATCATTCGTCGAGTCCACTGTAAGCCGCCACCAATATTTGCACTTTCTCGGGCTGCATAATATTGCCCAGCTGAACACACGTTTGTGGAAATGGCGGGGTAGGTTGAAAATGGACAGGACTTGCTGATGACTGCCCGGTTCACTGAGAGACTACGATTGCCTCTTTTTCACAGGGTTGGGAAGCACATTCTGCATCTGGTGTTATTCAGTCTGTCAAAAACATCATCAACGGAGAACAATGTATCTACCAGAATTAAAACTGTCATCGAGTGCTGTCTACACCTTGGTGGCTTGCTATTGCATGTAACTAAATCCCCATACCAAGCTTCACTGCGAAGTATGTGGCATTCAATACCACGGTAAGAATCCATGCAGCTGTGTGACCGGAATCCTTCATAGCCTGCTTCATCCGAAGCCGCATTGGGGCGCCAGGCTGAATTCTCAGTCGGTCTACCGAGTCGCTTATGGCGCCGAGGAGCATTTTGGTTTGTTCAATCTCGCCCTTGACCCGACGTTCCTCGGTCTTGTCGAGTGGCTGCCTGTCTTGGATCAGCCCCAACTCATCGTGTAGGTTACACAACTTGAGTTGGTAGGCCTCATGATCCTTTTCAAGCTGTTTGACCAGGGTAATGCCTGTGGCTGTTTCGATGATCGGCCGATCCTCATCGACGATTTCCTTCTGGATATCGAGAACAACGCTCTCTTGATCTGCGAGCTGGTAGACAAGGCTAAACGCTGACTCTGGAGTCCCGTCAAACTGCGCATTGTAGGCGTTTTTGTCTATCATTGGGCTCCAGAAGTTGTTGAGAAGCTCTTGCTCACGAAGGACGGCCGTTTTGCGGTCTTCGGGGCGAATGATATTCCACATTGTCGTAACCAGAATGACATTTTTGAGGGCGTCATCCCCAACAATGGTCTGTAGAAGCCGGAGATAATCTTGGGACGTTTTGGTCATACGGTTCTCCGTGATCTTGTGCAGGTACAAGATGCCTCGGAGTGGCAGACCTGAGAGATGCTGTGCCGACAAGTAATCGGTGATCTCTGCAAGGATATCTGCTTGAGAACGTTCCGTATCATCAAAACCTGGTGTATCAACAACGGTGATACTGCGTTTCTGATCACCATCATCGAGAAGTATCTCGACTGCCTCACACTTGCGAGTCTCTGTGGAGTATGTCAGCCTGGACCCTGGTTGCATCGAGGCAAAGGGTAGTTGTTACCAGAGAATAACGAGTGACCCTCCTCAACGGCATTTTCCTTCAGCCGGTTCAGGAAGTAGCTCTTTCCAGCCCCAGTAACGCCCATAATAACAATAACGCCATCGTTTTGGTCTGCCATATTGTAAGTGTCGCTTGCGTCGATGTTGTGGTTATGACCCTTTCAAGAGTCGATGTGCTTGCTACCAAATAGAAGCATTTAAATGGAAGATAACAGGGAGTAGGAGACGGGGCTTGAAAATTGAGTAAACATGATGTGAGTAACATTCGGAAGTGATTGGCAGTCGTATTGTGTGCTTCGTGTAACTTGAACTAGGCTGGATTCACAATAACAGAGACCTGCATACGCCTCAACTGGACACCCAAACGCCACTCGAGCGGGGGCTGTGTGATAAAACACACCGCCTTGTCCATGTCTGAACATGGCCTGAGCCTGAGTCTCGAAAGTGGCGCCTCCCAAGCCATGGTAAGGCTCTCTCATAAGTGTACCTTTGTCAACTTAAAGTCTCACAGGCTGAACAACTCTGTGAACTCTTGATTGAACTAGACAAGTTCGTCCGAATCTCAGCATTCCAGCGTAAACCAGCGCTATAGTATACCCTCACCCTTCAATTGGGGGCCCTAATGGTTATGCCTCCGGCACACATGCTTCCCTTCGAGGAAGCTGATCAGTACATTGAGAAATTCGTCGCCGTGGGAATCGACTTTGGGACAACGTAAGTCTCTTAACGCCATCGTAGTTCACTGTACGCAGCAGTTAACGTTGCCAATTGTAGATACACAGGAGTTTCCTGGGCTCTGTCAAGTCAACCCAAAGATATACACTCCATCATTGGCTGGCCTTCTAAGGAATATCGCAACAAGGATCAGGTTCAAGTTCCTACTCTTTACGACATTACCTCGCAGAAATGGGGTTATGAGATCACACCTGATATGAATCCTATGAAATGGTTCAAACTTCTACTTCTCAGAAAAGACGATCTTGCCAAGGAAGCAGGAGGTAACGCCAAAGAAGTGAAACAAACGCTTGAGATATTGGAAACAATCGGTCGTGATATATCACCGGTAAAGCTCGTTGGTCTTTACCTCGGAAAGGTTTGGGATCACACCTACACCTCACTTAGATCTACGATGGATATCGACAATCTACCACTCCGCGTCGGTATCACAGTCCCCGCGATTTGGCCTGACTACGCGAAGAGCTCCATGAAAGAAGCTGCTAAGATTGCAGGTATCACAAAACATAGAGCCATTGGAAAAACATCTTTGATAACAGTCGAGGAGCCAGAAGCAGCCGCTCTGGCTAGTCTCTTCCAACGCGACGCCTTCATCGGGATTAAAGTAAGTTTCGGGACTGTTTGATATAGCCGATGGTAATTAATAACGATATCACAGAAGGACGAGTCGTTCATTGTATGTGACGCAGGAGGCGGGACTATAGTATGGAGCTGGATTCATCACCCATTAGAACCACACCCACAAGCTGATTCTCGGCATAGGACGTCATTAGTTATACGGTGGCATCTGAGCAACCGTTCAAACTTCGAGAGTGTATTGAAGGCAAAGGTGATCCTGCGTTGATATTGAATCGAGTTGGCTTTCCTTTTCTAACTACCTATAGGCAAACTGGATGGCGCCTTCAAGATCGATCAGGCCTTTTTCTCATACCTGAAAGGTAAAGCCAAGCTGAAAATCAAGTCACTAAAGGACAGCGACTACAATGATTTCATTCTGAGGGAGTGGGAGCTTGGTGCAAAGAGGACTTTCAGCAGTGCCGACGAGCCAGATTTCTACAACCTGCACCCGCCAATCGAGGCCTATGGGAAGCTCGATCGGATAAGGGGGAAGGAAGGTCTAGCAATCAGCAAGTGAGTAGCGCTATCAGAGATTTGAAGGAGAAATATGTTTTCTGACTGACTTATTCCAGGCTAGATATGGTAGGCTTTTTCAACAAGTCTCTTACCGGCATCAGATTTCTAGTTGGTGATCAAGACAAGCAAGTCCGATCAGTAACAGGCAAAGATCCCAAGGTTAGTTTAGATGGTTAAGGTTCACAAGATTGAGTATGCTAAGCTATCGTGCCGATCAGAGAATTCTTCTTGTTGGAGGGCTCGGAAGTTCTGAGTACATTTATAATGCTCTGAGCGAAGTATTTGGCAATAAAGTCTTGCGACCGAGCGGAGGGTAAACTACTTGTGCTTTCTAGAATTTCCAACTACGGCTAACATCTCGAAGATGGTCCGCTGTGGCCAGGGGAGCGGTGTTGCGGCTGCTTCAAGACAATATTGCCTCACAAAGGGTCAAGTCGCCATTGAGCGAAGAGTACCTTCGGGTCGCTCCCGAGATTCTTTCCCGACGATCGAGATATCACTATGGCATCATGGTTGTAAAGCAGATCTCAGATATCGATCCGGACCCCTATGACGTTGTGACGACGAATCCAGAGGGTATTGAGACGACACTCCGAATGAGATGGTATCTGTTTAAGGTAGTATCTAATGAAAGCGTGCAAGGAAGCTTTTATTGACAGATACATAGGGCGACGAAGTTGAGAAAAATATGAGAATCCCGATCTCATATTCACAATACTACTCCGTATTGCGATCTCCACCACCAAGATGCGTCATCGAGATTTTATATTGTGAAGATACTATTGCTCCGAAGAGGAAGACCTCTACGGTACATGTTTTGTGTCGAATCGAATGCGAATGGGACAAACCTATTTCAGAATGGAAGAGGGTTGGACGTCCATCAGAAGGATGGAGAAAGCATGAGGACATTGAAGTTGCGATGGGACTGCAGGGCGAGCCTGTCTGGACGGTTCGGGTGGGATCGAAGAAGCAGGAACACCGGTTTAACATTGACTATGACAGGTAGGATTTAGAAGATGCAGCTTTCATGTTTTACTCAGGAGAAGGTACAACCAAATGTCTAAATTCGGGGTCTTTCGCAACTGTTGTTCAATTGTATACGAAGAGAAAAAAAAAGAAGAAGAAAAAAAACAGATACCATTAGTTTTAGCCTGGGATGCCTTCAAAAGTCTATAATCATACACACCGCCAACGTCAATCTCAATCGTATCATTCGCCCTTAGTTACATCGTTCCTCCTGGGTCCTCGGTCTTTATGAAACGCTGATACCGCCGTTCTTGATCTCAACAGTCATTCCGTCAAACTTGAACCCTCTATCGCCGGGCTTATACTTCTTGCCATTAACTCTGGTTCCCGAAGAATTGACAAGAATTTCATTGCTATTGAAATTCATTACGCTGCTTCCACCATAATTGCTTGAACCTGACGAACGACTTGCTTTGTTGGCATTTCGCATCTTCCTCTGGAAGTCTTTCCACATTATGTCGTAGTTGTTCTCCGAATCTGAGTCTGGATCAGAGGAATCCGACTCTGACGAGTCAAATGAAGAACTAGAGGAGTAGTCATCGTCATCATTATCGTCATAGTCTGATGTGGGTGAAGCGACGCAAGCAATCATAGAGTCAGATCTTCGAGGTGTGTACCGGCCATTGTTACTCGATTTCACTTCAGATACCTGCCATCGAGTACTTCGAGAGGTAGAGGGAGTGTAGTACCCGTTGTCGGTGGACGAGTGTTTGGAAGAGGGGACGTGGAATTACGTTGTTGTACTTTAACTCCGAACTGATAAGACAAGTAAGTCCGCTGAACCTGTGTTGAAGACAACAGAGCTGACTACAGTGTAGGAGAAGAAACTTCAAGAAGAGATCACCAAAGAAACACAAGGCTTCATTGACACTAGTAAAGGCCTCAATGCCGCATTACATACCATGGCGGCTCACCTTCATCGCTACAAAACGGAATTGAACAGGGTAGGGCTGATTCTATCAGGTCTTCGTACCCACCGACAAGGCATGACATAAATGCCGCGACCTACCAAAGACGAGACATTTGAACATGATCCCTTGTCGACAGTGGATCGAGAAGCGCAAAGAAGAGAGCAACTTGCGTCGCTTCTTGCAGCCATTCCCACCTTCTCAGACGAGATGGAGAAGAAGATACAGAATATTCTTGCTCTGGTAAGTCAAACTTTGATGGGACCCTACGACAGCAAACTGATGATCGCTAGCTCTTTAACCAAATACAAGCTGTGAATGACAGAGCGTTAAAAGCAATTCTCAATGCCTCACAGCAGGAGAACAGAGTGACTCATGAACTGTCAATCGCATCTCACATGCTATCCAAAAGCATGAAGAGAGATAGTATGCTATGAAAACGGTAAGTTAGACCAAGACTCGTTTTACTTCCCTTTTAGCTAATCTAACAACGATGTCAGATTGCTATTATGACACTCATATTTCTGACGGGCGGAGCATTTGCGGTAAGTCTTATCAACCTTACGCGAGTAGGCAAGCGGCTAATAAGACCAGGCGAAATTCGCGATGCCATTCTTCACCCAGGCTACGTATCTCACAACACCGTCCCAGGCGTGGATTTGGGCGATCCTGACAGTCATTTGTACTGTTTTCGCATTTGCAGGGTATTTGTATGTTGTGAACCGAGGGGGCAAGAAGGCAGGTGATCCTGAGGTGGTTCTAGGCCTGTCATCGGTTTCTGCCGTGAAGTCTGCGGAGGCAGGTTCGGTCAACGCGCCATGAGGATATGTTAATATAATAGTTTAATGAAAGTTAACACACAAGGCTTATAAATTGCTACCTCAATTTGTTAATTAGACGACTCCAACAACCACCTCATCCCGTTAATTAGATCAACAGCCGCTTTCTTCCCCTGCGTCAAGTGCGAAAAGCTACCCCAAAAGATATGTGGCATACCAGGATAAATATTAAGCTTCGTCTCAATCCCATTATCTTCACGCAACACCTGCTCATATATCAAGTCCTCATCCCGTAAAATATCCATCCCGCAAACCTGAAAGTAGGTTCTAGGAAGGTCGTGGTGTCCAGTTGGCCAGATAAACGGAACGAAGAAAGGCGATGATGTATCTCCAGCAGCAGACTCGCGGAAGATCTTGTCAAGCCCGGGAGTCAGAATCGGATCATTCATGCACTCCGATTGAGTTCGCGAAATGTACATCTCTCTGTAATTCTCTGGCAAACTTTCCTTGGCTTCCGGAGGTAATATCATGGGAGCAAGAAGGAAAACACTGGTTATCGCCGGACTCAGCTTCTCATCACGAGCCAAATGACTGACTATAGCAGCCATATTGCCTCCCGCTGAAGAGCCTCCGACAACAAAACCCTTTGTCAACGAGACACGAAGTTCGGACTCAGCATGGCCAGCAATCCACTGTACACCATCCCAAACATCATTGATACCGGCGGGGAAAGGATCTTCTGGACCCAGACGGTATGAGGGTGCCACGCAAACAACGCCCAAATTGCGTACCATGTCTCGACACGAACGCTCAGCATCTTCTGGAGAACCGATGGTCCATCCGCCACCGTGGATGTATACGATCAGTGGTTCGGGTGTATCAGAGCGGGTTGCAGGCTCATAGACATGGGCACGTATTTCATGACCGTGCCTATTGGGGTAGTAGATATCTCGCTCCAGAACACCTTCGTCAGGGTCTTTTGAGTGTAGGTCCTTCATGTACCATCTCAAGTTTGCGATGGCTGTTGATGCATCTGAAGTGTCCAGGTGGGGAATGGGGTTTGATTTGAGGTACTGGTCATGTTAGCACGGGCCATCATTTTCATTGAAGCTACCTACCGCCGATAGCTCGGGATCTATATCTCCGAGATGCGTTCGTTCTTCTTGTGAAAGCAACATTGTTAAGCTGTTATGGAATTCGTTTATCACTTGGCATGGCCCATAACTGTGCAGGTCTGAAGAATTTATAGGTAGCTACTGCCGGAGTTAACGATTCTTACTGCATGACTTCAACTCTTCTCACCCTATAGCAGATGTCTCTTGTTCTCGACCGGAATTAAAAGTCGGATATAACGGCTTGGATCCACCGGTCAGCGACCGACATTATTGTTGGGGTCCGGCCCGTTGAAACACAGAGCTTGGTCAGCAGCTTAAAGATCAAAAGCGGCGCAGCGATGAAATGAATGTTGCATGAGCCACAGTCTTGCCCATGGCTTTTTAATGGCCGAGAGCAGAAGAAATCGGCGAAGGGGCCCCGCCGATCTTGTCCAATTTGAGATGCCGAACGCCAATAATCCCTACCCCACAGTAAGCGGGCTTCATTCAAGGCAGCTTCAGCCTCAGTGACAGGCATGCTTGTGAATAAAACCAGCGGCATGCCTACAGATAGAAAATGGCATCCGGGCCTATCCTATTTCTCATTCCGTCTTGAAAGTCATAATGCCGCCAGCAACTGACACCATCCACGATCACCTCAGCGATCTATACCGCGAATATCGCCAAACAAAAGATATCCCTTCCAAAGCCATTTTCTTCTCACCTCAATGCCGCCAGATTTGTCGCACGAACTCAAGCTATGCCGCTAAAGACCGCGAAACTATCATCAAGTACTTGCTTGAAGCTGGATCCGTGATTGAAGATATCTATCGAAGAGAAGGCTGGCTTGATGGTGAGACTCACGGTTCTCCGAGGAGCTTTTATTCCATAAGACCTCTCAATGAGACCGAGATGAGCGATTTTGCCACGATGGAGGAATTGGAACCTGCTGGCTTCAGCTCAGTCGAGGAAGTAAGGAAGAAAGCTAAAGACGAGAACTGGGAAGGATTGAGAGTTGATATGTGGACGGATGATGGAGATAAGAGAGGAATCCTAGTCAAAGTTCAGTACTGGTGGCGCAGGGAGCCTCTGGGATCGAAAGCAGGCACATGGAAGCAGATTCTCCACGACATCCTGTACCTTGGACCAAGAGATGGAAGTGAGAATGACACCTTGGGCGAGATAATCGAGGAGAAGTGATCACTCTAAGCAGACAACACACAAGTGTTTGGTATCATGAAGTCTATTATATCTTCCTAAGTTTTTATTTTATTTAACCTTTTAAACGATGACCTGGTGCTTAGCAGGCTTCTCAGCCTCATCACCGAAGATGTTGACGTTCCATCGAGGCTTGTTAGCGACGAGGGGAACGTTGTAACGGCGCTGCTGCTTGCCAACCTGCTCAACCTCCTTGATGTCTTGCTCAGAGAGATCGATCTCCTGGAAGTTGGCGGCGATGCGCTTGGGGGTGACGGACTTGGGGATGACACTGTGGCCACCGACCTGAGCCCAGGCAAGGCTAGAAGAGTCGATGTTAGTATGAAATGATGTATGGTGAGTGTGCGTTGACTTACAGGACCTGTGTGGGGGTAACCTCGGTACCCTTCTCCTTGGTAAGGCGCTCAGCGACAGCCTTGACCTCGGGGTAGGTGAACAAAAGAGGAGCGTCAACCATGTTGTTACCGAAAGCAGAGTAAGCAGTAACGTGGATGCCCTTCTCCTTGCAGTAAGCAATAAGCTCAGGCTGGATGAGAAGAGGGTGACGCTCGATCTGGTTGGCAGCAGGTGTGACACCAGTGCCCTTGATAAGAGCCTCGAGGTGCTCCTTGGTGTGGTTAGAAACACCAACGGCGCGAGTCTTGGACTTGGGAAGCTCAGTCATGGCCTTCCATGTGTCGACGATAGAGATGCTGTCGTCAATCTCAACATCGCCCTCGGGCTGGTTCTCGCCGGTCAGAGGGAAAAGATCCTGGCCGACGTGCTTGGAGCTTCCCTTGAAGGAGACGGGGAAGTGGACGAGGTAGAGCTGTGGATGTCAGTTTGTGTTGCATTGCGACAATCGATGACGAGTGCTTACGTCAAGGTACTCGAGACCGAGCTCCTGGAGGCAGTCGTCGAGGGCGGCCTCAACAACCTTGGGGTCGTGCTGGCTGGTAATTGTGAGAAAATTGTCCTGTTGACATATTTGAGGCACTTACGAGTTCCAGAGCTTGGAGGTCTGTGCTTTTGTTAGCGTTCTGCTGTGTGAGTTGGTAGAGGGGTTGGAGACTCACGATGAAGACATCCTCACGCTTAAGACCCTCGATCTCGGCGAAGGACTTCTTGAGAGCCTCACCGATCTCGGGCTGGTTTCCGTAGCTGAGAGATTTAGCAATTGGACTGGTGTGGTAAAGTATGGCGTACATACACCTTGGCGAGATCCTGGAGAGTGTGTTAGCGATAAGCATGAGCATGAGAAGAGCGTGAAAAACTTACCAGGTGGCGGTAGCCAACCTTGAGGGCCTCGTAGACACCTTGGCCGACCTCACCGGGAGAAGCCTGCCATGTGCCGTAACCCAGAAGACTTGTTATCAGTTAGCTTCGACCTCGTCTCTTGTCATGGTGATGGTGTAAGGTAGATACTCACGGGATCTTGGCACCAGTGTTAAGAGTAAAAGTCTTTCCTTGAGACATCGTGACTGTAATTCTGATCTGAAATAAAGAAGAAGATGAAGAGAAAAGATGAGACTCTCAAGCTGTTTGAAGAGACATTTATAGGCCCCTCCATCAATACCCCGCTAGAAGTTTCCCAGCCAAGAGTGGCGCTAAAGAGAAGCTACCAAGCTAATAGAGGGGAAGAGGGTCCTCTTTACCCCAAGCGCTCCAATTGATATGGTTCAAGAGCTGGGGAATCAATGACGTTGCAACGATGAGATTGGCGCGCGAAATCTCGAGAGTTTTTTCACGTGTAATGTACGCGGTCTGCTGACTTAAATGCGCGGCTTTTGGAGATTAGCGACGTACAGGATCTTGAGAAACGACGACCCCAACGATCAGGGATCTTGAACTAAATTGGGTCTCTGATATCTCTTGGCGACAGGCAATTCTAGGCTGCAGCAGCTAATTGCGATGGCGTCACAGGATTTCTCACTAAAATGAGGATGGAGGAGACCGTGAATTTTTGACTCTTCAACATCAATTATCAACGCCACGAATATGCCCCAAATACAAAAATTACCACCTGAAGTCTTGTTGTCCGTGGGCGAATTCCTTAATCATGACGATCGAAAGAATCTCAGCGCTGTAAATGCCAACTTCCGCAGCACATTTGCGCCAAGTCTCTTTAAAACCCTCAAGGTCGACTGTCCCCTCGCAAGAAACCAGGGAAATTCTTTGAAAGACACCATCCGCAAATTCGGCGCCCATGTTGTCGAATTGAGATTCAACGTCACGTTCTATCCGCGGCAGAAAGACTCTGATGACAACGATGAGGACATTCCTTGGTTCTGGACCGACCCTCCCGTGTCAGTCTGGGCTCGCTACACGGCGGATGTCGACATCATCCATGAATTGCTTCAATTCAAGGGTCTAACACAATGTAAAACTCTTGCAGTGTATACAAATGGTCATGAGAATTTCAGCGAGAATGATATGGGCGGCGAGAAAGTAGAATGGGACGATAACGACATGGGGGGCACCGGTATGTACTTCTGCAGTGACCCCGAGGAGTGGGACGACGTGATTTCGATGGAGCACGAGTATTCATGGCGTGCGGCTTTGCGGGACATGTATCGCGACATCGCGACACTTTCGCCAACTCAAGATCTCAAATTTCTCAACTTCCTCCCCAGAAAAGTATCGTTTTGGCAGGAACCAGAATGGAGGGCATTCTTAGGTCGCCTGAAGAAATTGACGCTCCATACCTACGGGGGCCAGGACGATGCTTTCGAAGAGGTTGCTACACTAGAGGGCTTCGAAGCCTTCTTCAATGATCTATCAAGCGTTCTATTCACCCATGCGACAGAGCTAGAATATCTCGAGATTGTGGCTCTTGGGAGTGGCTACCTTGGTGCTGGTTCACTATTCCTTGATCCTCTCACGATGCCCAAGCTACAGAAACTTCATCTTCGAAACGTGGCTGCCAACGCCATCCTCACTCCCTTCCTTCGAGGTCGGAAGTTGAAAAAGCTCGTCATGGACGACTGTACAGCATCGGTAGGCGATAAGGACTTGACCCCACAGCCAACTTGGAAAGACCTTTTCGCACGAATTCGACAGTCTGTTACAAGCCCTGCGGAGATCAAGATCATGTTCTCAAGGAAAGCACCTCTCACGAGAGATGAAGCTTACAGGCGTGATGAGGAAGGGTATGTGCATTTAGAAACCGAAGACGCCCATATTAAGAGACTGCGGGCGATGGCGCACAGCAATGTGTGTATTTGGCCGTATGTGGATTTTGATACCAAGTATGGCTTTGTATTTCCTGATTCGGATATGAATGCGAGTCGACTTGGTCGTGGAGATGATATTTTGGAATTTTTAATACTGGAGGGGGAAGTTCGTCAAGGAGGAGGGTCAATTTCCGTAGAGACCCGCTCATAGATTTGACCGTATTCGACTGTAAAGGACTATCAAGGTCATTTTAGCGTCCCTGTTGGGTCTTGAACACAATCGCTTAGCCTTCAAGCACTGGAATTGTTCTCGTCGTCATCCTGGGCACCATAATCTGTGATCTTCTTGCCGAGTGCCACAAGTTCATTCCACTGCCTAGGCCTTAATGTCACGCCGAGAATATCGTCGACTTCTCGTTTCTTGTCCAAGCCCTTTATATCATCATCTCTCAAAAGCTCCAAGACAGCATCCGCCGTGCTGCACACAACCTCGTGTGGGACATCGCCAAGGTTATTGGCTACAATAGTGATGATTGAGTCGAAGGTGGCCCGTGTCGCAGCCATTCGTGGTCGGTATGTGATGTCGTCCATATTGTCCCGTTGTGCTGAGAGATTTCGTCGTGGTAGAGGATACGTCGGGGTCTTTCGCGCACGAAAGCTCTAATGTTTGGTGTTGATGTTGGTGGAAGGAAGGGAAACAGAAAGCGGATGGAAGCAGAGAAGGCATTTTATAGCCTGTCTAAAGCTTATTTGACGGCAAGATAAGGCAGAAAAAAAGGTCATGTGTGGGCAAAGGAGTCATAATACCCTGTGTAAAGTATAAATATCTTCACAAACCCTATCTCACCGAACTGCGGCTCTACTGGGGGTCTTCTAGTGACACATCTGGTAATAAGGTGCTCGGTGCCCAGCATTACGAACTCGATAAAAGTAACTGCACTTCATCAAACTAATAGAGCCACCGCGCTATGACGCGGTATTAGCTTCTACATCAATGTAGCCTCAGTTCTATATTCCAGTCTAAAGATAGAATCACATATTTATGTCAAATGTAGAAATAGTTTCCATGTACACAAATGTCCTGAGACGATCTGCATTCATTCTCCGCTGAGTCAATTCCATTCTGGAGTTCTGCATGCCTACTACTACCTCAAAGGTACTTGTAAATCCTTCTGTATCGTGAACTACAGCCACTCTGACAGTTAATAAACCAATCCAAGGCATTCTCTCCACCGTCTTGGTATTTCCTCAATGATATTCAACTTTGTGTGCATTGTATATCGTTGTACGCACCTATTCGTCTTTCCTGCCAAAATTCATCGTCGACATCGTTTACGATCGACTTTGGGGTAGAACATGTCTTGATGATGTTCCAAGCATCGATAAACCATGTATTGATGTTGCTTGCCCACTCATTGACCTTCTCCCCCTGCTTCATTTTCCATTCTGCCACGCTGGCAACGGCATGCTTGCACCAGCCTATGGCCTTGTTGATGAACTGGGCAACTGCTCCTAATGCACCTTGATATACATGCATTGCATGGATGCGAACATCCTCGGGCATTTGAAGTATGATAGCTCTGCCGTCACCTTTGAGCGATTCCCAAAGTTCAATGCTCTGCTTCTTTTGCGTATTGATAGTATTATTAAGAAACATTTCCCATCCACCTTCGGTCTGTGCCTCAGATGTATCTCTGAATTCATCAAAGCTCTTGCGGACTTGTTTATAGTTATAGTCCGTGTCTTGGGCACCAAGGAGCACGCGGTCCTCCAAGGATTTGTAAAGACACAATACAGCACCGGCATCCTCCTGGCGGCGAGTGACTGTCACGAAATCGCCATGATAGTCAACGCCATTCGGCTGATCGCTGATCTTGATTATCTCAAGAGTATTGTTAGAATCCTGAGACGCCTTCTTGTACAAGTCAATGCGAGCGTCAAGAACCTCCTCCCAGTTGTTGGAGGTGGTGGTAGTGTTGGTAGGGTTGGTAGTCGACATGATGTCGTTTTGAGTTGTGTAGAGGGTAGAAAGACGTGAAGTCTTTTGAAAGGTGGATTTGAAAGTTTTCTCAAGTTCTATCTAGTCTGGGAGCTGTCTTGAGTAGAAGGTGAAAGTGTTGGAGTGTCTGGAGATGACTTTATGAACAGAACTTGACTAGCAGCAACCCGATTTTAAATGATTCCCAAGTTGTGCGGATGTTACTCTTGACGCGCAAGGTCTAGCTGAACCATGGCTCCCCGGATGCTCCATGACATCTAATAGCTGAAACTCACAGGTTCACGTCAGATTCTCGGATATTCACTCACCGGCTGACCGTCTGACTAGCACACGACAGACAGAGATTCCTCCACCTCATCCTCCCATCATACATGAAGAAATTGATCTACACTATCGCGGCTGGCCGATCCCAGCCGAAAACCCTTTCCTTGCTGGCTGGGGCTGTTGCTTTGTCGTCGGTGTGGGGTTAAATAAATACAGCCCACCCTTCCTCATCCACGCTCGGTGCCGCCGCACGAACGCCAAGAGTATCTCAATACATCATTATGTTGCTTTCTGTCCCACTTGTTGTCTCCTCTGACATGCCCTTTTTCTAGCAAATAGAAACGCCTCTTTTTGTCTGCTGAGGCTGGCGTGCCATGTTGGCTTGATATTAACCGATACTTTTGTTCTCCCCACCAACAGAGACTTGCAGATAGAAGGCCTCAATATGTGGATCGCTGACCTTGGAACGTCAACCGCTTTGGTCATGGCGTCTATCGATTTGCTTGCTATTTTTGATTTGCTGCACAATCTCTATCGTGGAATAGGACCTCACTGTTATCTTCCAGCCTCCAGTTCTGCAGGATTGTGTCCTTCCTTTCTTTGATATTCAATTCCCGTTTCCTTATTATCAAACGGAACTCTATGTGTAAGAGAATCATTACATTATGAAGACCATTGTTCCTATTATCCTGTGAGCCTATCTCCCACAGCAAAGATATCTATAGAATCCCGTCTTCATCTTTTCGAAATCTGACTGACGCTTTGGACTGGTGAGAGGACCTACTTCCTCACCGTCAGGCTCAGGTGAACGAAGCCTTTGCTCAGATCCCTGGCTTCCTGTCTCAGGGGCCGTGGTACTAGCCACAGTAGTCTCATTTGTATCTTCTGTATTTCCAGTATCCTCAACTGGCACAGAAGTATGACGGGGACTCACGTCGATGCTTCTGTCCGAGCTCCTCGCCGGTGTGTGTGGCCTTTGTATCTCAGAACCTACGCCGCGGTCTTGGAGTCGTTCATCAATACCAGTATCCGACTCCTCACGCACTGTGTCTCCTACAGGGCTCGAAGTCCTGACTGGTGGTATCCTATCCCTCGATGAACCGGATCCTCGCCGTGAGAAAGGTCCATCGTCTGATGGGAACCACCTTCCACTATGGGGCGGTCTCGGTAGGTCAATAGGCTCTAGATGTGAGAGGTCCGTATTTCTCCTGGTTGGAGCCTCTTTTGTTCGACTCAAACAGTAATCGGGCTCCTTACAGGACTTGTCGAAAAACCCGCGAAGCTCCGTAACAGCGTCGCTACATTTCTTTCGGTACTCAGGATGCATTCGCAGAAGACTGGTTTCCAAAAACTGTACAAGGTCCATTGTGAAGTCCGAAGTGTTCGGATGTTCATAAAGACTTCTTACTTCCTAGATTCGATTAGTCTTTACATAGTAAAAGGGATCATAATCGCCTTACTTCTGCAACGGATCTCTTGGCAACAGCGCTGAACGTGTTTGCCTTCTGGAAGTGATTGAAGAAGGTGTCTTCTCTCATTCGAGGATTTCGGTCTTCCAGCTTTCGACTCTCAGAAAAGCTGTCCACCGCAGCCCAGCCTTTCAGATACCAGGTAGTGAACTCCAGGAGAACACATGCTAAGCACCATATATCAAAGCTCTGGGAGACCTCAGGGCGTACTTCACACTCGGGTGGTCTGTAGGTGCGTGAACATCCAATCCTGTTGACGTTGATATGAGATCTGGTTAGTGTCCTGTGAAATCCCGTCATGCCGAAATCAGATATCTTCAGTGTACCAAGGCTATAGCCTATCTCGTTTGTTCCAGAATCCCTGAACCATAGAATGTTCTCAGGTTTCAAGTCTCCATGTCGGCCGTGCTGGGGATCGTCAGGATCGTGATCGTTGATACACTGATGAATCATATCAAGTCCTTCAACAATTCCTAGGCATTGTCTCGAGAACCACAAAGCAGCATCGTGGTCAAGCCTTTCCGCAAGGGGAGACTCGAACTCGTTTGACTGCCATAGCTCCAACAGGTTTCCGTCTGCGCAGGGGAATACAAGGTGATAGATCGGCCCAAGGGAAAATGTCCAAAGAAGCTGTATCAAGTGGGGAGCATGTTTCTCTGCAAATCGATTGAGAGCTGAAACCTCTCTGCTGAACTCATCCTGCTCCCAGGTATCCAGTTTCTTGATGGCAAACACTGCTGCCTTTTGACGCTGACAACATTTAGCAAGGGTAGACAAGGACATGAGGTAGCCCAACTTACCGGTTTATCTGAGCGAACAACGTGTGCAGCATGGATTTCCACCTTGTCAACGGCACTGAAGCCTCCTCTTCCCACTTCAGTTCTGCAGATCCACGGAGTAATAGCTTTATGAGCCAGAGTGTAGTGCGTTGGCCTCTCAATTCGGTGTGGGTACCCAGCAAAAACAGGAACATGTATTTTCCACTGCTGATCCTCAAAGGCTTCGGCCTCGTGATCGGACCATTTATAAAAAAGTGATATTTCCCTGGGGTCTCCTTCCAGATCGCATGTGTTCATTACTCTCCGTTGTTGACCCCCGTCGAGGGGATCTGGTTTGGAAACATACTCGAAAGGGAGATGATAATCGAACAGAGCGTCATCAATGAACTCTTCGATAGTTGAGACCTTTTTAATCAGTGACAGAATGGCCAGGATCTCCCGCCTTGAATGAAGGTGCGGCTGAAACTGAGGATCAAACTTCAGAGGACTTATGATCTCCTGCGCGATGACTCTCTGGCGCTCAGGCGAAAACCCACCCTCGGTTGCAAGAGTTTTTATGATTCGTTCTTCTGTGAGAATTTCCTCTAGCTTATCTCTGGGTAAGAATGGATGGAGGGTTTTGTCGGTGGGTATAAAACGAGAATCTCTGATTGACCGCCCCAGAGGATGTTGCGGTGAGGTTGTTGGGCCATTACTGCTGAGGTTTCTGTCCGAGCTTTCAATTTCTAAGGCTTGATATGGAGCTGAATTTGGTCCTTTGGCTGGTATCGGATGCTCATTTGGTAGAATTTTGTCCACTGGACTGTCACCATTGGCGCCTCCGTGAGTGTCCGGGCTCCAGGCCACGGACTTAGGCGACAGCTGCGTCTCTGGAGGAGGGCTGGCCTCGAGATTCTCAGGTGACTGATTCGTAAACGACTGATGTAAGTGCGTCATCTGCGTCAGCTGGAGGGGCAAACAAGTCATAGGTCGGATTCCGACCGTATAGAACATACCTGAGTCATTGCAAAAGGTTTGGGTAGTTTACTTTAAAGCAACCCACACAAACTGGAGAACGACCGCTTGACTCAACTTGCCTTTTTATTCACTCTGGCTGTTTTGATATTCGGCTGGGGCATCTTGACTCAAGAGCATACTTACCCCATGGAGATAAGACGGCTGAGAATACCCTGGTACTGGCAATATGCAGAACGAACTGTTTGTTACACATCTGCCAGAATTGTCTCAGCTTGATGCTGTTGGTGGAGGCTGGTCTGCAAGGGAGGGTGCTATGATCCCGCCTCCAGGCTTGGTAGGCTCGGACCAACAGACGAAAAACGAGACATGTGGGCGATACGCCTCCGCATACACGAATGACCAAGTAATCTTCAGCTGATGTGGGAGTCCTTTGTAGTCATATTTGGCAGAGGTTGAGTCTAGAATGCATATTGGAGGCGCGACGTTGTCAGGCTCTCGCGCAATTCTCTTCTCCAATGTCTTATGTGCGTCATTCTCATCCCTTGCCAATGGCTTTCCACACCCACTCGCCAATGTCTTTCCACGTCCAAGCGCCGAGCAGAATTTTCAGCCGGCTTCGCTGCAACATCTGTGTTACCCCAAGTGGGCTGCGCCGGTCGTGAGTTCTGCGAACAGCCTGATCTGATAGCCTTTCAAGGTCATGATTTTGTTCGCCAATACGCCACTTTATTGAAGTAATCTATACAGAGGGTCAGTTGAGCAATATCTTTACTGCACCTCCCCCATTGAGGGATATCACCATGATCTGATGTACGGCCGCCCCCAAAGGGTGAGAGTCCCCCGCTGACCCTTGCGAATGATGGGTCAGACATGCCGCGATAAGCTGAGGCTTTCCCAAAATATCAAGCCACAATCCTGCAGGTAAGACCAAATAAGGCAACGTCAGTGGTTCGCCTTGATTGTTGAATGGAGTGCCAATAAAGGCGAAGCAAGCCACTACAGTCATTGGAAACACAGACAACGTATTTGCAATTTCCGGGGCGAAAATGTTTTTCCACTCAAGGTCCTTGAAATCTGGGCATTTCTGCCCTGTTTTAGCCGCTGTGACTATTTGTAGAGCTAACGTCCCTGTCCGTACTGAATGTTGCCTTGTCCCCAGTTTCTCATGCAACTGTTGTATACCAGAAGATATTTGCGACCATTCTCCACCTTCAACTATTTGCCACATCACTACATACCTCTCTCATGTCATCAGAGACCTCCATTCGAACTGAGTTTCATACTCACCACGCTTCTCCCCAGCGGCTTTTAAGAGAGCTGGAAAATCTTCTTGGAAATACTCATTTCACAGTCGACATGCGACACAATGTCTACGAGATCGAGACCACCGAAGAGTTCAATGTAGTACGTTTAGTATAACCTTTCTGATACCTTCGACTAATCGCCGATATAGGGCACGCTCTATAAACGTTGCAAGCAACCGAAGTCAAGGAAGAGTCACTCGACACAAGACAGCCAGTTTCTGAAGCAATGACACCACTCTGCATGCGGAGCTGCAGCAAATGAATTATGATTATGAAGTAGCGAGGTCTTATGAAAATACCTAGACAGAACAAATCGAAAGAGCCATTGTAACAAGACGATTGTTGATTAATGTTCCATATCTACCAGCGATTTAGTATTTAGATACAACGTAAACTACAACACCTTACAAAAGCTTGACGTATAGAGAGTGTGTTTGTTTGACTGCATGATCTTAGTCTAGAGAGGTAACCCTAACCCTAACACACCTCAGATTTACCTGAAAATGACATAGGCTATAACACTTACCTTGCGTCCAAGATTTCGCGCTTTTAAATATGTATACATAATTTGCGATTCTGTGGCAAATCCCAAGAATATAGTTCTTATCATGTGTAGATAGTATTGAGAAGAGATGGCAATGATGATAGGTGGATCCTTAGGGTCTCAAGGAGGCATCCCCAATCAGAACTACTGATCTGATAGCTTCAGGTGCAGAATCCATACCATGGTCTTATTCTGTCTTCCGGGATAGTAGCAGATCGAGTACTCTCAGTGAACAACAACTCCGACCAAATCCTGATGCCAAGCTCCGGTGCTTTTTGAATCGGTAGACTCCGAGGTAATACCAGGCTCCGACAGTGAGACCTGTAAAACCTACAGCCAAAACCACGTAGACCCAGAATAGCTGCGAAACGATGACAGAGCCACTCGACTCCTTAAAGTCGAAGAATCCCATAGAAAAGATGCTCTATGAACTGGGTTAGTAACTGAATCAGGGTGACCTGTATAGTAACTCACTGCAAAGAAAGTTCCTGGTAGAAATATCATAGTGACAAGTGCGATTGACCTCATATGACGAGAGTCTTGTCCTGTTGCCAACGCTATTTCCACATTTGTTTCGCCTTGGGCCTTGGAACGATCAGCTAAGCCAGGTAAAAAAGAACAAAGGATATCTTACCCATTGGGTTGACATAACCATCCCTTCGATAGCTGATGTGCACTCTTGAATCTTCTCGTTATAGTCTTTTATAATTTCTTGAAGTCGTCCCTGGATCTTTTTCCCAGTTCGTCTCATCTGCAATAAAGAAATCTCTGATACCCCGTGGCTATAAAGTAACTTGGATAGAGCTTCTGTAATATCAGCCTCCTCCGGGCCAAGTTGCTTCGTGGTACCCATCTTAGCATCGGTTACTCGTAATGGTGTTCGGTCTCTCTCGTTGGACTCTAAACTGGATTCTGAGGAGCTATCATCTCCCTCGATTTCCTCGTATCTATACGGCTCCCCGAAGACTGCGTGGTTGAGTTGTCTGGTCTGCTTCTCTAGTCTTTTCAAGCAACTACTCCAACTCAGGAGCTGATTGCGGAGATATAGCATATCCAGCCAGGCCGATCTTTTGGCTTCTTTTAGGGCAACCTTATCGTTCCCTCTACCACCATCTAGTAACTCGGGGTCTTTGTCCAACTCTAAGATTCTGGTCTCAACCTCGTCGATTTGTTCTTCAACGATGGGGAGGTGTCGTTTTCGTTCCATTTCGACAATAATGCAGGATATCAATAATGGATGGCATATCTCATAGCTAATCTTTCCCAGCCTTGTTAGTATCTCCGTTTCGACTGAAAGTGTGCACCCAAACACTATTGAGAAGGTAAGATTACAATCTGGGAAATATGTCGTTGATGCAGCGAGATCTCCATCCCAAGCATTTGAAGTGCGGATGTTGAATACTATCATAGTATCAGTGAACTGATACAAATTTGTTAAGATACGAACAAACCGTGTGCATTCTTTCCTCGCATTTCCAGCTTCGTACCAGTAAAGTCAGGAACATCGGCACGACTTACGCTTCTTGTTATCGAATCGTGTATATGAAATTCTTTCGCGATTATTTTGAACATCTCTTCAGAGAATGGTAAGTTTCGCAGGTTCCTTTGACCTCCAGTACTAGGTATTGCATTGTTGTGGCTCACGTCGGGTGTAACTTTATGGATGCCTTCAATCCAATCGCCTGACTCCTTTCGTTTCACCAGATTCAGTTTCGGCTCGACATATCTCCTCGCTAAGCTAATAGGAGTTGCCTGTTAATGGTGCTGGGGATATCGCTAGGGAATCATACATACATAAGAACGAGTCCAGCTTGGGAGCCATCGGGCTTTGGATGCTTCTGAAACTGGTGAGTCTATATCCCCAAAGGTGTCGTAAATACTGACATTTTTGAACCAATCGTTCCAGTCGTCGTCACTGTTCATTGTCCGTACCATGGGTTCCTAGACTCCTCGTTAGTAATCTGAGGTAGATTGCATTAAAAAAACACAAACCGTTGGACCTGGAAATGCCCGTACCACGCTGGTAGGTCTCGATCCATATCTGAAGACGTTGCTGCTTTTATCTTGACAGCATGTCACATTATCATTAGCCCAATCCATATTTGGAGGAGCGTTTTCGAGATGTCCGCCTCAACGGGCAAGAAGGGTCGTCGTCGAGGGTTGAAGTCACGTATATAGGATCTTGAGGTAGTCTACGTACTTCAAAGAGGCGGTGTTGGAAATTCTTGAAATTTCAGTCACCCTGCATGTAGCGGCTTTTTTGTGTGACTCCTTTTGTACCCCCCGCCATAACTCGGATTTATCTTGGCAATAAGGCTCTGAGGGCTATGCAAGACATACGGTGAGAGTACGTGGCACAATTACAATGAAACAACCAGTAAGATCATTTCAAAGCCGAAATCGAGGCGAAGAGACTGACAAATCATTTTTCTTCCGGTCGGATGATCTCCGCGCATAAGAGCAGAGGCAACTCCCACCATCTTCGCCACGTACATGCTCTTCCACCCACACCGGTTTTATCTTGTCATTCTGACCATGGCCCCGCTGATCGTTCGTGCTACATATACAGACCAGAATGCCTTGGAAGCATTCTTGGTCAGTACCTTCGGACCAGGAACTGTAACTGTGATTGTACAAGTGTTCTTTCATCCGTCAAAAACGAAGTTTTATTGACTGACTTTCACAGTGGAAGCGCGGTCGATTCCAATGTGATATTCCCCGAAGCCTGACCGAGGTGAGTAATTTGCAAAGCCACATAGAGACCATCCTGACGTCGGCAGGATGAGACGCAAAGACTGAGACAAGTTGTCACTATGGTTGAGCACTATTAGAGAATACCTTGGAAGGGGCTTAGACATACATCGCATTGTCGTATACAGTACTGGAATTTTCAGAAAGACTACCTGATAGAGATTCAATAAACAATTTCCCGTCTGCAATCCTCTTCGGCCTTCCCGTTTGACCTTGAAGTACAGCATCGCCCTGCAGTCCCGTATTCATGGCTTATTTTCCGCCTTTCTGAACTCATCCCGATCAAACGATGACTTCGTTCGCCCATCATGGAATGGCAATTCGAGCTGATTCGCACTGAGAAGAAGCTTCACATTCTCACTGGGAAATTCTCGAACTGCCGCCGTATCTTTAGCGATCTGTTCTGCTTCTTTAAGCTGGTCCTCCGTCCATGGTTTTCCCAGCGTGTATTCCTCCTCAGCTTTGCATCTTTCAGAGATGTGAGAGAAGTCCGCACGAAGAGATTCAGATGACGATCGTTTCTTGTCTTCCGATAGCACCACCAGCATCTCTTGTTCTATAACACCAAGAGCGTCATGCAAGAAAGGGGAGCAATTTTCGTGACGGCGGAGCTTGTGAATCGACTATCGTGGTTAGTTGAACACCTCTCCAGGCTGGACCGAGTTTACTTACTTCAGTTACTTCCGGCTTCACCATTATGGCTTTGGCTCCATCTGGACTTTTAGGTTTCAGCTCCCTGAAAGTAAAGAAAATATCATTCATCGCGCCATTGATGAACTGGGTTGTCCTGTATCGTCTGAATTCCTTGACTTGTTGAGGTCCACCCAAGAACCAGGTCACAAGTTCAAGGAACAGGCACCCCAAAGTCCAGATATCAAAGGCTCTCGACACAGTTCCGCCTTCGATATCGCACTCAGGTGGACGATATCCTGGCACGGGTGGGACCTTTTGGTTGGGGATGTTGGACCGACTCTTGTCACTGTTGTATGCTGCCAATCCAAAATCGGTGATGACAAAGATTACCTCCTTTGCATCCCCCGACTTTTGAAAACAGAGGACGTTGTCGCACTTGATGTCGCCGTGTCTGCCGTACTTCTTCTTGGTATTAGGATCCAGATACACATGCAGATGCTTGGGGTCATGAATCGTATCGATTGCACCCACCAACCCTGCCAGTTGGGTGGAGATCCAGATAGCTCCCCTCCTTCCCTGAGGAGGATGTGAAGTTAAGTAATCTTCGAGGTTTGAAGGTGCATAAGGGAAGATAAAACTCAAGTTCTCCTCTTGGCTGAAAGCGCTCAAGGCAGTCACTAAATGAGGGTGGCAAAGTCCGTTGAAGTGCTTCAACATCTCCCTTTCCTTCTTCCATTCCTGCTCTGAGTTTGCAGGAATATCAAGAAGGGTTTTAATGGCAAATGTCTCACAGTCTAGGCCGATCTTCAATGCCTTCATTAGCTTATACAGAATCTTCGTCGTCTGCAGGATCAAATACGTACATCTCTTAAGGTTGGTTGGAAGGAATGTGCTGTAGGGTGGATTTTGACCTGGATCACTCTTCCGTAGGCTCCTTCCGTTTCCTTGGACTTGGAGCTTTTCTCCAAGCGCCAAGGCTTATGGGTCTTTTGTGACAGAGTTTCTTCAGTTAAAGGTTGGTCTTTGGTAGAGTGAAAGTACGGCGTGTCGATCATCCACTGGTAACATTCGAAATACTCTTGCTCGTGTGCAGCCCATCCATCAAAACACTCGAGGGCCCTTTCAGGATCATCTCGAGGATATGCGTAACCGTCTTCGAGTACGATGGGAAGTACTTGATCGTCGACCCCTTCAGTTATGAAGTTTTCGATGTTGTGGACGCGCTTCATTAGAGCCAGGAGCGCAAAGACCTTGACATATGCCCTGGATGAACTGTTTTCAGAGGAGGGGTGGATTTGATCAACAAATTCATCAACCTGACTGTCCTCAAGCTTGTACTCCGGTTTGCTTAGCTCATTCTTGATCCTTTCTGGGGTCAAGATATGCCGCAGCAGTGTGTTAGTCCAAAACTTGCCATTTACGCCCTCTCCAACACAGTAATCTCGTAGGAGATCTCCTAGATCTTTTCCAGCGTCTGGAATTGGTATGATGCCATTGCCGTCATAGCTATAGTTTCCTCTCGTTGGATTCTCCGTCCGCTTCTTAGTTGGTTTATGAACAGGCTTCTTTGGGAGCCCCTTCGAAAGTTTCTCTGACTGTTTCGTTGTATTCCGATTTTGGACATCGGTTATTAGAATAATAGGCGTTTTGTGGGTACCAGAGGTAGACATGATGGTGAGAAATTAAGAACGAACTTGGGTGTGCACTAAGACAACATGCTTACTAGAGCTTGCAATGCCTTTATAAATAGCCGACGTACCAGTGCCATTGTACTTTGTGCTGAGGCTCTGCTCGTTTGAAAGTGCAGTGGTTGCCTTATACAAGGCATTCTTGCCAAGCCAATACTTTCAACTCCTTATAGGGTGGTCAGACACACCGGTAGGCCTCACTTGCATATTGGGCGAAATCTCGTTCAGGCGTTTTTGGTTAGAGCAAACGCCTTTGACCGCCGGTTTCTTTAGTACCCAGATAGGCAATTCCGGTCTTAATTACCCCCAGTTATGTCGTCATGGTGGTTGAGACAGCTGAGTCCAGCTATTCGCTGGATGAATTGGTTCTCTGTTTCATTTATGGACGTCAGTGATACATCACGTGCTTCACGCATCTTGGCAATTCTTCCCAATCAATCAACCAGAACACCTAAGTTTACTGTGATAGTTGATTGATGCGAATTGTTCGAGTCTGCATTGGGTTATGGGATGTGCCATGTCTTCAGAATAGTGACGTTATCAAACAGCATTTCCGATCAATAGAACATTGGACTCAATTTTACCATCATCTATATCCAGACTTTAAACTATCGTGATAATGCTATCTTTTACCCCTCTCATCACCTCAGGTTCCGTTCCCTTCTCCATTTTAAGACAGCCGATTCTCTCAAAAGTAGTCTCCGAGATATCTGACCGCTGCCTGAGGATCAGCCCACGAGTCGGCACCTCTGCTTGCGCTCTCCAAAGCTCTCCCACAATTAAGCAATAGAGATCATTTTTGTCTCCAACGTCAATGTCATACCTCCTCTCCCCGATAATCCCGTCCGTTAGCTTTATCAATGGACCCGAGATTCTTAGAAAGCCGCTTGAAATCGTGCCGAGGGGGTCTTTGCCACCTGGAGTGCACTCTGCTTCGAGAACCTTGGCGTAGGCGACTTTTAACGTAGACTCTTCGTTTTCCGGGCGGAAGCTATCGATCGAAGGATATGGACTGTATCTCTGATCGACTGATACCCATGACCACGATGGTCCGCGGTATGGATCTGGCCGTTTTCCAGGATGATTGACAATCCACAAAAGTCCTGCTGGCAAGTCGTTGGACCAAAGACCTGCGAGATAACGTCCAGCTTCATCCCCATGTAAAAGTCTAGCGAGACCTGAGAGACAAGGCAGTATGTCTTCAGGCTTGGTGATATGTCGCTGCATCACCTCGTTCACAACCTGATACCAAGCTTTGAACTTTCTAGGAAAGGGAAAAGCAAAGTAGCCTCGAAGTTCGAGTGAATTTCCGCCAGCACGGTCAAGATGCATACACTGACAGATCAATCCGTATCTGCACTCCCACACCATCTCTTGTGATGTGAAATGAACCATCCTCGTAGCCAGTATTTGTTCTTGTAATGTCCATGCCCTTCTTCGTAACGGTTCAAAAGCCAACGGTTGGTCCCATTCGCCGCCCCGCCTGTACTCTTCCCGGACGAATATAGGATTTGACTCTTGGTCGACCGTTATTAGTTTCTTCTCGTCGTGGAAGTCGGTTTCCGAGACATCTAGGAACCCTCCGTTTGAATCTCTTGACATGTCGGCGCCTATTACAAAGTATGCATCTCGATAGATGGCGGCCATATTACCCGATTCTTGTTGCCAGTCGTCTTGGTCGTCTTGGATGATACATAAAGCATCGATCCAAAGGTACTTTATTCCAAGGCCTCGTGTGACAGTGACGGCATGTTGAAAGGTCAGGGGGAGGTCCGTGTATCGAATCCCTTCCTTGTATCTGTGAAGGTTTGCCATAGCCATTCGTATTGCAATTCCACCACCCCAGCAATGGCTTAAAGCAGTATAGGAACCTTCCTGGCCCGAAACCTCTCTGAGCCTTATCAAGCCTGTGTTACTATCGCCGACATCCAATACTCGGCTTGGAAGCAGAACATTGTGGTTGTCAGCACACTCTGGATGATTCTCGCGACAGTTTCTCATCCACTCTGTGATCATAGGTGTAAAGCTGTCTGTTCGGTCATCGATTTCTCGTGCTACACCAATAGCGGGACAAAATGACTGATCCTCCCCAGGATTTTGGTAAATGTAGGCCGTCAAGTCCCACCACCTCCCAGGCGGACATATGTCTATAGCTGGACCATCGAAGCCTATGATCAGTTCCAGGTCTGACTTTTCTATCCTTTCGTGACCCCTCACTGCAAGCACACCCAGGTATCTTATCTGACAAGCCGAGCATGCAGCCTGGGCACTTTTCTCAAGGCTTTTGATGTCAACGCCACGGAAATCGATACTCAGTCTATCGCCCTGTTTACATGTTTCGCACGGCGAAAATGACGCTGGGAGCGACACTGTGGGGATATTATCCATGGGGAGAGGAAATAGAATCCTGTAGTCGTAGTGTAGGCATTTGGGATACTTGACGGGGCCGTACTATAGATCTCTAATCGACCGGAAGTTAAGTTACGAGTGTCAGAAAAGTTGAGATGAGGTAAGAATGAACTTTCTCTTGGCATGCTATGAAGGTATTCTTGGGGACGCGACTGTCAGCTAATACAACGCTTTGATTGGCAGGATCACGATCACGTGGCTAGACGCTTGATTGGAGTAGCGAGTGACTAATCACATCGAGCCAATCATAGTTGATGAGATGCCTACCCTGAACGTCCGATCAAATAAAGGAATTGTAGTTTATTTACGAGTCACTGAGGCTTTATTTTACCTGAGATCATCTGTTAGAAGCTGGAGGCTCTTATACTATGGCTCAATCGTCTTGATGACTCTTCGTTAGGTTGGTCTGGCTAGTTATCAACTGTAGCAGAATCACGATATCGATGCAAAAGATTTTGGAAAGTTTACTTGACGACCGCGATTGCCGCGTTGTTTGACGCATATCACTCGGAAGAATCCCTTTTCAAAGGAAACTCAGACGTTCAATAAAGAGAAGACTTTGCTATCTTGCAATATGTGAATAGAAGTGTTTGATATTATTGAAGTTCAGATCTCAATTTGCTCATACCTCGGGCCAGAGCGGCAATCGATAGCCCACTTGTTGATCGGCAGAACGCGTCAACTTTGCGATAACGATAAGATAAGATAAACCGCAGCAGGGATATTTGAAACAAAAGCAGCAAGCGGTGAAGATGATGCGTCACCATTTCTTGGCAAGAATGCTTAATTCCGGGTCTTCCACAGCGCCTCGACCGCTACAATATTTAACGCTTAATGCCTAACCGCGTATTTACTGTGCTGTCCATGCAGAATACCACCTGCTACACTTGTCGCTTCACGTTGAGACCTTCGCAGTCTCATCCCCCAATCAACCTTCTCGTTTGATTGCGATTTACCTTGACTCGTCAATGCTTGAGCTAGGTTCTGGACCCTGTCGCATTCCATCCTTGGTGGCGCTGCGGGGCATAGTCATCTCCCGATAACGACAGGGGGGATGATAACCAGCTTCTCGACCTGGCTAGAAACATTTTGGAAGGGATAAAGAAGGTATTCTCGAGACATGTTTTATTTTTCATGCTTGCTATTGCTTCTGTTACGGTTTGAGAGTTAAAATGGCGAGTGGTAGTGAGTCTCTGTAGAGTAGGGGGAATTGGTGAGTGACGCTAAAATGTCGCGTGCTATCCACAGAGGGGACCTAATGTTTTCAATAAAACAAGGGAGAGGCCGCACAAGCACCCAGCAATGGAGATTAAAATATGATTACCGCCCTACGTAGGTCCCTAGCCCAGTTCAGTTCTCTTTAGGCCACAGTGACAATCAGGGGTAAATCATCAATGCTGGATCTCTAAAATGATTAATTAGCCTCACTTGTTAAGCGACTCCTATCGTATCGTCGCGACGCTGAGACCTCCTTTTAAATTTTTGTCCACCCTGTCTGTTCACTTTGCACAGCCTACTTTTGCTTTACTTTCCTTTTCACAATCACCATTTTATTTTTATTCCAGCCTCGATGAGTCCCTCCCTAGCCACGGACCCGACGTCCAGATACAATGATTGCTCTGCGAGCGAAGATGAAGACGACCCGCTGAATGGCGGTCACCATGGCCCCGACTTTAGTATCCGAGGTGCGCAACGAAAAACAGCCCCTGTTCCTCCTGAAGATTGGGACAGCAAACTGATCAAGCAAGCTCGTAAAAAGACACCATGAAGCGAGCACTCCGCGCATCATCAAGAGTCCGCTACCAACAACTCAACATTCCCAGCACAAATGATTTGGAGACTCAATCACCGCCGAATGAGCGGTCAGGCTTTGACTTTCCCAGCGAAAACGTCTCATTTTTCGGCCAGATCCGCTCCACTGTCGTTGCGTCGCGATTGAATTGGTTGCTAATTTTTGTACCGATTGGTCTTGCGGCGCATATGCTTCAGATTAATCCATTGTTGATTTTTATCACGAATGCTGTTGCTATTGTGCCTTTGTCGGTTATGCTGACGGAGGCGACGGAGAGGATTGCTGCTGAGGCGGGTGATACGATTGGTGCGCTTTTGAATATTACGCTGGGAAATCTTGTTGAGCTTATTATTTTGTGAGTTTTGAGTGAGATGACATGAGATGAGATGAGTTGCTAATGAGATTCTAGGGTGTAAGTGAAAGTGAGATGAGAATGGGTATGATGGGAACTGACTTTTGCAGGGTTGCTTTGGTGAACAACCACATTCGCATCGTTCAAGCTTCAATCTTGGGAAGTGTGCTTGTGAATCTGTTGCTGATTCTTGGTTCTGCTCTTGTTGCGAGCAGCATGTCCAATATTGAGGCTCACAGTAGCATGGAAGAGTCCGAGCTTTTGGCCGCTCTTCTCTTTGTATCCGTCTTTGTGATTCTCATTCCCGTCAGTTTCATCAACCTCAACTCATATGAGCACGACTAACTTGAGCAGACCGCATTCGACTACACTTTCCACAAAAAAGGAAAACTGAGTGAAGCAGCCCTAAGTATGAGTCGCGCATCATCCTTGGTAGTCCTGGTCATTTACATCGTCTACTTCGCCTATGAAATGAGACCCAAGAACGTCGAAGTCCCATCAATTCCTCTGCAAACAATTCACACAGATCATCACCAACACCGACGAAACCAACATTCCAACTCACGACTTATTCGCTTTTCTGACCGGGATGTTCCTACGCGAGCTAGAAGTACTACTCTCGACAGCAGAGGAGCGGCGGAGGAGGACCTTGTAAAACGGGAAGCGGCACCACGAGCGAGTTTGTCGCACCGATCAAGAGGGCACTCACGCTCGCGTTCACGTACGGAGTTTCAAGGATCTGAGGGGAGGAGTGTTTCAGTTAACAGCGTACACCGACGGGTTTTGCCCGAACTGCCTGAAAATCCGGATCATACGCCTCATGTTTCCAGCACCAGCGGTACGATAGCGGCTGTCACGGTTCTGGTAGTCTCATCAGCTCTCATGTCCATGAACGCCGAATTTCTCGTCAAGACGATTGACGATGTCACTCACGAAGGAGGCCTATCAGAAGCGCTGATCGGTCTTATTATTCTGCCTATTGTTGGAAATATCGCAGAATACGTCACCGTCGTCACGGTTGCCATGCGAAACAAGCTCGAGCTAGCAATTTCAGTTGCTGTCGGTTCAGCTATCCAAATCGCTCTCTGCGTTGCGCCCTTGACGGTTTTGATAGCGTGGATGTTGGGACGCAATCTCGAAATGGCGTTCAACGTTTTTGAGACCACTACGCTTGTTGGATCGGGGTTATTGATTAACTTGTTGATTCTGAGTCGTGCTGGTACTGCTATCAGAGCTATTGGGCTGAAGGGAGCTCTGATGTTTGCGTGCTACATCATTATTGGGTAAGTCTTATCTCTCCCCGAACCTTGCGGTGGAAAAGACCGTTTACTAACAGAATGTAGACTTGGCGCATACTTTGAGCCTCACGCGACAAAATAGAATATAGATGGGGAATGAAAGGCATTTATGATAATATCAAGACTACAACATATAGAATACGTAATAACATCACACTCTGCTTATCGTTGAACCAAGAATTCATCTTCTCTTGGGGCCCAAGCATTTAGTTCACCAAGTGATAGTCATGTCCTTTTACCACGGCAGTCATGAAAGACGGGACAGCTGACAATCCAGTGGCTAGATCAACGTGGAGTCTATAACAGTGTTAAGTCTACTCGCTTTGTAAACTTCATCACCGAAGGCTACTGCTGTCTCTACAGAACCAATGTCGTCTATGCTCAGCCCGAGTGTAAATCTGTTAGGCTGCTCTACCGAGGGGCCATGTAAGCAGATGCGCGTTAAGTACGCATTGCGGGCAGCTTTATCGCCAGATGTGTCACTAGCAAACCCCGAGTAGTAGCAGATGCGCACGCGAAGCCTCTTATTGTGTCTTTCTACAGCTTCATCTCCTGGCTGTAAAAGTCATAGATGACGTGCTTTGCTATGGAAGCTTTAGAGAATACATGATCAACATGGCAGAAGCACTACTGCGCCGCAAGGTAGTTTGTGAGAGTGATGAGGATATCCGCCAAAGCTTAGTCTTTGTATTAAAATGAAAATTGACAATCGACTCTTACCCATGGCTTTGATCTCTTGAAACTTCTCACATGACCCAACAGGTCTGCTTTATCCGTATACTCTGCAGCCCTCGTTCTTGAGAAAAACTTAAACTAGACCCAACAGGTCAGACTTGCGAATACTGTTTGTCTTCTTTCTATTTCTATATTACAATGCTGTCAACAAATAGCAGCTCTCTGTCCCTTAAACCTCTTAACATCCTCATCATCCTGCCTCCTTCTAACCATAACTGCACCGCTTATCGCTGGCGGTACTCCCATATACGTCGGTATATCCTCCCCAAGCTCCGGAAAATGTGTAAAGAAATCTTCTGACATGGTCCAGGCGTTGATATCTCTTATTCTCTGGTCGAAGATGGGAGATATGTGGTATTTCCCTGTCTGTGGGCTGTGGTAGAATGTATCTTGGAAAGAATCGGACCAGAGGATTTTGAAATTTGATTGAAGCATGTCCCAGAATGTGTTTGTGCAGTATTGATGTTGTGAGAAGATGAGTCGTTCTCTTAAGCCGGGCCTGGGGCGTGTTAGTTGATGTTCAAGATATGTGAGGGTGCACTTACCAGACAAAGAAGTCGATGCCGTAAGAATGCGGTAAAGCTTGTGATGGTCTATTACTGGTTAGCCACATGTTCTGAACTCTTATTGACTTGGTCTTACCTATTTAGATACCACCTCGGTAACGCCGCCCGCCGTGCTAACGTAGGATCACCATGATACGTAATAAGCATATGACATATCCTCATCGCAGCCAACCTCTCCGTATTCCCACAATTCGCAAAGCACAACTCATCAGCAACCCGCAACTTGCGCCACGTAGCCGTCATCTTGCCCGCCCGTTCAAGACTATCCCACCCCTCAACAATAGCTCGTATCGGCATATCCTCAGCACCATATTCCTCGACCGCCATCTCTTCAGTAGATAACTTTGTCGGTTTTTGTAACGTCTCGTTGATGGCGCGCCATATATTGGGTTTTACACCGTGGTAGGACGAGGCGCAGCTCGTGGGGCTGGAGCAGTGGCACAGAACTGGGGCTTTCGGAACGATGACGTCGTTTTCTTCGGACGGGGCGGGGAGGAGAGGTTGCATGGGCATGAAGCCGTGGCCTGAAGGGGGGAGAATGGTGTTGTCGAAGGCCATTGATGTTGGGTAGGGATCGTTGCTGACGGGGTAGGAGGTCCAGCCTGTGTAGGCGAAGGGATCGGTTGGAGGTGCGTCCATGGGAAGTTCTAGTATCGCTGAGCTACTCGTTTCTGAAGCTGCTCTTGTGGTGTCAATTGGGGCTGTGGAAGTGCTTGATGCAGGGAGTTTTGTGGTTGCACTCGATGATGCTTCTGATTTGGTGTCGGGTGATGGTTCGTTGGTGGTACTCGCGTCGCCAAGATGACGACGAATGGTTGATCCTAACGAATCGAGGACTTGCAGTAAATTGTCCCTCTCTTTCGTGATTCTGCCCAATTCATCCATCAATGAAGCTATTTGTGAATTCGAATCGCTTTGTCGCAAATTATCCACCATACTCTCCAGCTGTGCAATCCTACTCTTTGTCCGTTCACGTGCCAACCTTTGAGCTTTCCGATCAAGCTCCCTCTTCTTGAGCCGCCGGGCTTCGGCTGTAGCTGGTGAAGTTTCATTATACATGGCGATCTGCGTCAAGGATAATCCTACAAGATGGGATCATCCCAGAAAAGGAGCACGAAGGAAGGATTTAAATAAGTTGATCAAGACAAGGGATGAAAAGAAAGTCTGGGGAAGCGGAACCACAGTCCTTTTTGACGGGTACGTGGTAAGTTACCAGTTAGCTAGTCTAGGGCAGAACAAGCTTTTGCGCTACCAAGGCATGGAAAGGGGGGAGCAGCAAGTCTAACTCATTAGGTAGATGTCTGAGAGGGTGATGTAAGAGCCGGGGCGGCTTGTTCCGTTTTTTCCATCTCGGTAGTGGTAGTGGGAAGATAACGCCCGTCATTTGGCGTGGCGACTAACCTCGAAACGCAAATGTCTCGCAGGTTTCTCATTTGCGAGGGCAGTGATCTTCATTCGCACGGATGTAGTGTTGCGCAACGTGGTGAATGACTCGTGGCTGATCAACACGGATTGTTTCTTTCTCTTCACAGCCTAGCGGCTATGCTATGATCAAGAGCTGAGCTTTGGGGCAGATTGGCGATCTTGTTAAACAAGGATGCCATCACCACGGGAGTAGATCCCATTGGAGTTACACTGCACAGACTGTGTGCCTGTAGGGCCGAAAAGTATAAATTCCAGATGCACTGCAACGTAGAAATGCCGCTGAAGAATGTGAGTCTAGAATGCCATCTGCATCCGTATTGTGATTCAATGCCGGGGCTACGGGTGAAACATGGCGTCGCTCGGCGAGCTAGTCAGCGTTGTGCGCTTACAGCATCAGTGAGTAAGCTTTTACTTTCAGCTAGTGATTCACCAGTTGGAGGCGAATATATATGGCCTAGCAATCCTACCTGTCTGGTCAGTCGATAACCTCGGTATCTCGGTAGCACTAGCATTCTAGCAACCATACTAAGAATCACACTCCGAAGAACGCCCCTCGCTAAAATGACATCCTCTAACATTCCACGTGAGAATGACACCGTTGACGTGCCGAACCCCCGTCCCAGACCCTTACCGGCGCCAAAGCCTAAGCCTGGGCCTAAACCCAAGCCCATTATTAACTAATTCCGCGGACGGTACTTCCGACCGGAAATTCCGGCAGTCATCAGTCTTTTTCAGCAGCACTACGGAGTTCAAGGAAAGGAGAATTAAAAGGGCCGTTAATTGCAATTGCGCCTCTCACTGTGAGAAAGGCAAGGAGAATGTTATTGTACTTGGCGTGACATGATTCGCATTCCCGTAACTACCGGAGCTAAGAAAACTCTGATCTCCAATAGCTCAGCCATGCAAGGGACTCCTTAGATATAAATACAATTTTCGGGTAACAGATATCCCTTCCCACTTGACGTGAAATGAAATGCAGGTATATACCAATGACGTTAGAGTGATGTCTTGGCTGCACCCTCTACTCTCGCTTCAACCCAACCTTACCCGCCTTTCGAAGCCCAACGCCACCAATGGAAGCACAAAGAAGCATAAAAGCAAACATGGTCCAGAAGCTCGCCTTGTATCCTTCCAACAGTGCCTTGGTCTCCTCCAACCCTGAATGGTTCTTTGTTACAAGGGTAGACACAACCTGCATAATGGCCAGACCCATAGCATTCCCAAACTGGGATGCCGCGTTAAAGACGGATCCAGCGATAGCTTGCTTATCTTCTGGGAATGTCTCAGTGACTACTATTAGTCCAACCGTGAATAAGACGTCAATGGAGACGGGCATGAGGACTTGGGCGAAGAAGGCAGTTGTCCAGTATGTCCAGCTCGGGTTAGTGACAGCCATGAGAAGCGGTGAGATGGCGGTTAAAACAGACGTAATAACAATAAGCCAAATAGCCGGAATTCTGTGAACAACCAATCCAGTAGTGAAGTTCAAAGCCACACCAACAACAACACTCGGCAGAATCCGGATCGCCGCATTCAAGGCAGACAAGTGCTGAATCTCCTGAAAACTAGACCATTATTAGCAGTGACATTTCGTGACATTCATGGCATAACTAACAATAAACTAGAGAACAGCTCTAGGGAGTTGATCACCGCGTTTGACAGGGCGATCGTCACGCAGATGCTAGTGAAGGCGTGGTTGCGCCAGAACGAATTGGGTATCAACGCCGGCTTCCCCTTTTTAACCTGGATGTGCATCCACACTACGAACAGAGGCAGAGCGACTAAGCTGAGACACAAGATGACGATGCTGCTTGCTTCCTTGATGCGGTAGACGTCGGTGCTGATGATACTGTGGTCTGATTAGCATACTTGCGATCGAAGATGGGAGTGACTTACGCAAGGAAATAGCAGAGAAGAGCCATGAAAGCTGAAGCAAGTAAAGTACCCAACCAGTCAATCTTCGTAGCGACACTGTTCATAACATCTTTAAACGTGCCCAGCGGTTCAGACTTTGGCAAAGACCAAAATCCAACCGCAGACAAAAACAAAACAATACCACCGTAGAGATACCATCCTGCTCTCCAGCCAACAGTCTCAACAAGCACACCACCAAGCACAAGTCCAAAGGAGAACCCCAAAGGCTGACTTAACCCCAGACACGCAAAAGCTAAATTGCGTCCCCGTCCTCTTGCAAGGGTCTTCGTCACCAACGCGACAGAACTGGCAAGATGCAGCGCCAAAGCGACGCCCTGCAGGGCACGCAGCGCAACAAGCTCCTCACCGGCTTGTATAAAGCCACAAGCGAGCATGATAGCCCCGCTAAGGATACATCCGACTAGCTCAACGGATCTGGCGCCGAGGACGTCGGCTAGAGCTCCTGCGAGGAGGAGGGTAGATGCTGTTGCTAGACCTTGAACGCTAGAGGGCCAGAATGCGAGGGAGGGCGGGAGATGGAGATCTGATGTCATTTGAGGTAATCCAACGACGATCAATCCATTTGTTGCGCTACATGCAAAGTTGACGCCTGAAAGTTGGAATGTTACTGCTATTTTCTGGAGTTTCGAATATCGCTTGTCGGGATGGAGCTCGGTAGTTGGAGGTACCGGCATGGGTTCCACCAATAGTGTTTCCGTTTGAGTCGCCATAGTGAGACAAGAAGTGTGTTGATCACCTGAAAGATTCTTGGCTTTTCCGGTACAGGTATTCCCGCCAGGTTCGTTGAGCAGCTTATTTATGAACAAAGTCGGGGTGTCATCTCAATTAAGGCTGGTGCGCCCTTTAGGTGGAGTATGACATGCAAGGAGCGTATTACAAGGTTCTTTTGACAGCACCGTCAGCGCTAACTCCCTTCGGTTGCTGTTGGGTCGCAAGCGAAGGTGCATGATCCTTTATCACCCTTTGAAAGAATGTATCCCACGTTCTTATGACGCCCTTTTGCAAATCACTTAGAAAACAAAGTTGTGAGTCATCCGGTAATTATCTGGGGAAAGCTTCATCTTATCGCATATGGTTTGTGTAGGATAGATTGAGAAGCGACAGACCAATTGAACAGAGCCAACAGTAGAACAAAGCTGGCACATCATGGCAACGCTAATAAATCAGCTCAATGACCAGGGACGTATCTACAAATCCTTCCTCAAATTAGAACCTCGGTGCATCTTCATGAAACGATCCATCTCGACCTTATTTGGCTCAACCCACCATTCATCGGCCTTGACCTTCTCAAATCCTTTCCCTGCCCACCTCTTGATCTGCTTGATATCAATCTGATGGAACGGAACATTTAGATCTTTGGACATCTTATCCTTGATGAGATCCATGATCGCAGCATGCCCACTTCCAGGGCCCTTTCCATCCACGAAGAATGCCTCATACGCAGCCTGCTTTTCATCGTTACCCTTCTTAAGCGCGCGATCCATACCGTTCATCGCGGACTTCTTGCTATATCCGCTAGGCTTCATCCACTTCTCCACTTTCTTGTAATCGAGCTGGAATCCCGCGCTATCGTACGTGGGGGATCCATTGGGGCCCTTCTTGTGACATTGATGAAGATCGTAGAAGCAATATAAGGGATTCGTCTTTTCGTCTTTGTGTTTCGGAATGTGGAACTTGGAAAGCCATTCTTCGCTCAATTCCATCTCGTCGTAACGGGGTCTTCTGACGCGTCCCGGAGTTCGTCGGGGATCTCGAATTTGTGAGCGATCAAAATCGAACTCGACATCTTTTTCTGTGAGTGTCGGTTTCTCTTCTTCGGTGGGTGTCGAGGGCTCGGCTTGTATATTGGACTCTTCTGTTTTCTTCGGTTGCTTAGCTTTGGGCTCTGCCGCCGCTGAGTCTGTCTTGCTGGATTGACGCTTGTGGCCTCGGGGTTGGGGCGAGGTGGAATTGTCCTCGTGCGTATCGGTTCCGTTTCTCGTTTTCATTTTTTGGCAGCAGATTGAGTATTTTGCGGCGTGATATCGGTTTGGCCGGAGTTCCCTGGGTATTAGAGAGTTTGGAATGCTGGGGTGTGAGAGTTTGAGACAGCCGGTATTTTTGTGATGTCACAGCCACGTGATACCCTTGCCCGTCGCGTATGCGGACGCGCTCATCGCGATCTTGACAGCAGGATAGAGAGACTACGTGTCGCAAAGCGCGCGCAGTTCAAATTTATTGAGACTGATATTCCGTGGCTACCTTGAACGATATTCTCCATTGGGCCTATCGCTTTCTCTCTGCCCTTCCCTCCAGCTCCAACACTTCCTTGTCCTGGGTGCGTTGCCTCGATGCTACGTGACTAAGCGTGAGTGTTCAGATTCATGACCATCTTCTCGGCCATTACCATCACGGGTCACAATCTGCCGCATCTTTGTAGAGTATCAGCCGGAGTAACAAGTCAAGTCATCCCTGTATGAGAGACCGGTGGCGCCAGCAGACAACCTGGTCACTGGGAGCATAAGAGACGAAAACATTTAGTCACCTTGTGCAATTTTAGGCAGGCATTCATGGTCTATTCACTTTTATCCTCTAAGCCTGAGGTAATGATCACGCCTTGTTGGCAGGATATCTTAATGCCTTGTGCCTCTCGTAGCTCCTCCGTTTAATCTACCACACGCTTGATCACCCATCCCTCACAAGACAATCGTGGTGAACTTGGGTCGGGCTTGGCGATCCCGCATCGCACGGCCCTCAATACTTGTGTCGACACGTCCGGTGTCGTTCAAGATCCTGGCAATTGCCCCCTGGTTGCTGAAGATTGCCCAGTAGAACGGGGTCTTGCCTTCGTTATCCTTGGAATCAGGGTTGACTGCATCGATCCCCAGAAGTCGTCGGGTGACTTCTTGACTGCCCTTCATCGCAGCGTACGCGAGAGGCGTGCGACCGTTGTTATCCTTGACCTCGGCATTGACGCCTTCGTTGAGAAGGAAGTCGACAATTTCCATGCAGCCTGCGTTGCTTGCGTGGTGGAGGGGAGTCATGCCTGCCTCGCCATGGGCGGTGATGTCGACTCGACCAGTCTCAACGATCATCTTGAAGATGGCAGGGTTGTTGCAAGCCCATCGGAACAAGTACGAGCTGTACTCTTTCCAGATGTCAGGATAAGTATGATCAAAAGTGGAAGGTAGCTTACCGTTGAAGTCAAATGCGTCAAGTACGAACAGCATTCTCGCAATCTCAATTTGCCCGCCCGGGATTGCGGTACTCATGAGGTTGAATCCAGAGCATACATGCCCATCTCGATAAAGATTAGCTCGATGTTCGGGCTGAGTGATCAGCTGAGTGAAGAGAGTGGTGTTCCCTTCACGGATAGCCTTGTACAAAGGGGGCTCCAAATCAGCGAAGGAAACCATAGTGACGGTGTTGTTGTTGTGGAATGATTGTAAAGACGAAGCTCTTCGTTAAAGAAGGAAGATGAAGAGTCAAGAGAAGAAGAAATGACGGGCGGCGGAGAGCCCTTTAAGTACTGGAGAGGAAACTTAGCAGTGAGTCACTGTTTGTTTGCTGAGATGTGAATTGTCGGCTACCTATCAAACAGTTTGGCGACAAACGGCCAGACATCTCAACATGCCGATCTTGCCGGCGCAAACATGGAGAGCAGAGAAGCGCGTAGAAAAAGAAGCACCCGTCAGGGTGCCACAAGAAATAGTTGCTGAGCCACAGAAAGAGCTGGCGGACATGCCAGTGGTTTTCTGGGTTTCAACATGTTGGAGAGTGTGCGAGAATGGAAGCCGGACTGATCACAAAACATAACAACTTGACTTAAGTGAGAACGCGAGAAACGGAATAGATGAGTGGAGTCACGATTTCTTCATTTAATGCTGAGCTCTTTAGAACACCATAGTGATTTGTTGTAGAAGGCATAAGGCCGGGAGACAAAGTACCGAGAACTGCCATCCTCATATCTCCAGCAAGCTGTTAGGCTAAAAAACACATGCTTCTCATTTCATCCACGGTTTATTGCAGTGCCACCGCTGCGCCTCATAGTGCTGGGTGCATCTGTCAATGAACCCCTGAAGTTCCATACCTTCGTTGACACGTCCAGAATTTGTCAAGATCTCCGCAAACTCATCATTGCCACGTAGGCCAGCCCAATAGAGAGGAGTCTTGCCCTCAATATCTTCAGCGTCAGGATCAACTCCATCTACCTCCAGAAGTCGGGAAGTAACGTCCCTACTGTCTCTTCTAGCGGCATATGCAAGAGGCGTCAGGCCACTGTCGTCCCGTTCATCTGGATTGATACCCTTCTGCTCGAGAAGAAAGTTGACAATAGAAAGAGAACCAGCAAAGCTGGCCCAGTGAAGTGGAGTGGCCCCCTTCTCATCACGGGCGCTGAGGTTGACTTTGCCAGTCTCGGCAATGAGCTTGAAGACAGCATGTTGCCTGAAATCGGAAGCCTTGTTCAAGTACATTGCACCTCCCTCTGGCTTGGGAACGTCTATTCGAGTATCAGAATATGGACTTGGGATCTGTAACACCCGGAGAGATACCTTACCTGTGAAGTCGAACACCGAAGGGGGTAGTGAAATCAAGGTCTTGACGATTTCGACACGACCGCACATTACTGCGATCCTCAAGCACTCTTCTCCAAGCCAGCCGTTAAGCCTGGTTCGAATCTCGGGCTGCTCTAGAAGATGATTGAAACGAATAATGTCGTTGCCGTAAACAGCTTTATGCAGAGGCTCCATCTCAGGCAATGGGGCATCCATGGCCGGATGTTGGCGTGATGCGGTTGTAAAGGTTGTAGAGAATAAAAATTTGGAGAAGAGTGAAAAAGAGAGTTGCTAGAGATAAAGGGCCAGGCGCCAAGGGGTCGTTTGCTATTACGTGCGAAGTGCCTGCTGGACAAAGAAACAGGCAAGCAGAAAGTATCCGCTTCTGCCGCCGAGGCGCCGTAAGATGTGCGCCCTTTGTTCAGCCGCGACCGTCCTTCTCGCTAGATCTTTACCTGCTGCCTACCCTAGTGATACAATCCCTTCCCATTCATCCGAGTAGCCTGTCCATCCAAGCGGTAACACGTGCTCTATGATGACATTCCCGGCGCGAAATAAAAATGTCTTAAATCAAGGTCTAGGTGGGAAGAAATGTTCTTTATAACTTAGGCTACATAAATAAAGTTACCCAAATGCTAGCCTAAGCTGGCATAAGGTGACCAAATTCTTTCATGTCTTGTGCTTTTAGCGGTTATTACTTCTGACATCCTGCGGAAGGTGAATCTTGCTTGATCAAGCATGGCCATCTTTATTATATGACCGGAAGACTTAGGACTAGGAACTGCCATGCTAATGTTTGAAAGAACCCGATGCCTCCCATCATTCCTTCATCCATTTAATCTCATGAATTCTTTGCAAAGGCGAGTGGTAGACCAGCCTCTAGAATAGCTTCTCGATCCTTGTACGCCCTAGAGAGAATACTTGTGTCGACACGTCCAGAGTGCCTCAAGTTCAGCGCACAACAGTTGTGACCATAGAAAATAGCCCAGTAGAAGGGAGTCCTGCCGCCATGATCCTGGGCATCGGGATCGATGTTGTGTATTACCAGGAGTCGGACGATAACTTCATAGCTGCCCTCCATGGCGGCGAAGAAGAGGGGCGTCCGGCCCTGGAAGTCGCGTTCGTTTGGATCGACCTCGTGCAAAAGGAGAATGTCGGCACACTCGTCACACTTCGATTTGCAAGCGTAATGTAGCGCATTGCGACCTTTCTGGTCACGTTCGGTGACGCTGACTTTGCCAGTATGGATGATGTACCTGACGATATCATCTTGTCCGAAATTGGCAGCCCTGCTCAAGTATGTAAGGGCTCCCTGGTCTGCCAATTCAACGCCTATCACTGCATATTAGTCTACAAATCACCTCGAGAGTGAGACGGCGGGTCTCGGGGATAACGTACGAGTCCAGTCGAATACTGAAAGGGGGACGTTGATCAGTGCTTGGACGATCTTCTTACGGCCCAGCATAATTGCGCTGTTCAGGCAGTCATGTCCAAGCATGGTGCTAGATAGCTGGCTTCGGTATTCGGGATGGTTAAGAAGTTGGATGAAAAGAGCAGTGTCTCCGTCAGTGACAGCCGTCTCCATAGGGTGGAAGAGAGCATCCATGGTGATGTGTTGGTCTGATATGAACTGGGAGATTGAGTTTCTTGATTAAGAAGGGAAGACAAGAGGAGAATTCTGGGGTACAGATGGTCTTGAAGTACTTGATAATCTGCATGGACTGTGAATCAGTACTTGTTTTATACCAGCCAACAAACGGCTCAGAAGTTGCCGTTACTGCAAACAACTGGCGGGTGTTGAATGGCATACTTGCTATGCAGGTAGGAGACAGAGAAATTGTTTAAGGCTTAGATTACAATAATAAAGTAGCCTAGGTGCTGGTCTAAATCACCATAAAGTGACCAGCTTATTGCGTCTCTTAGGCTTTTGGGGTTAATTCTTCTGATAGCTTGAGGCTATGAAAGCACAATGTAAGTGAAGATCAAGTGCCTCACAAACAAACGGGTAAACTCGAAGGCTTTCACAAAACAATCCACTGGCGACGCCGTTTGGATTAGCTATTGTTACCAACCAGAGCAATCCAACAAGCAACAAGGGTGAATGGAATCCAATGTCAATGCCCATAGGCACAGAATGACTGAGAAGCCAATAGATACACAAATACTAAACTCGAGCCAAAGAGACAGTGACGGAATCTGTGCCAGAAAGCGGTACAATCCAACCTCCCCGGCCTTCTTTCGCTCTCTCTGCCTTGACACTCCACTTCCCAGAACCCGTTGACTCAACCCACACGACAGCTCGAGTCGCCTTTGGCGCGTCTTTCATCTGCGACAAAGTAACTTCGACTGTCCCATCCGTAGTATCGAACATGAACTCGGTGATGACTCCCACATCAACCGTTACCAAAACCTTCAACGGCCCGATGAACACCCTCTTCCTGACAGCATCTCTCGGCTTTACCGTATACACACTTCCATCCTTCGACAAGATCCCTCCATACGCAACGATACCGAGCTCCTTATCATCAGCGACATACGTGCCAGAGTTAAGAACAGTGCCGATCAGACCGCCGCCGTAATCACCCGTGATACCATCCCACTTGAGGGTGTCGGGAAACGAGTGGAACGCGGCGCTGGGGAAACCGTCTTGATTGATGTTGGTCATTGGTGCGAAGGATCCAGCGTAGCCAGTTCGGAGAAGGTATGTGTCTGATGGGTTGTCGCGGAAGGCGGAGAGGAGGACTTGGGAGTTGAGACCAGAGCCGTAGTGATGGATTTGACGCTCGATGCGCTTGAGCTTGCCTCCGTATCTTGCTATAGTCAGTATATGAGCGAATCTGTGGTTGAGGAGGCTTACATGAAATCCCAGTATCGACGAGCATTTCCGTTCCAGCCCCAATGAGGCACGTTCGGCATAAATCCCAACACACTATCAATCGTCTTCTGCACAGAGTTGTCGAAGCCAAAGTACCTAGAAAGTCAGTCAAGCCCCATCGCGTCTCGAGTTCACTTACCTGGTCCAATAGTAGACACCTTCCTGGCCCGTCGAATCCCAAGCCATCTCACTTCCAAACGGAATCTCTTGCGAATGCCAAAGTTCAGCACGCTCCTTCATAGCATTCTCTACTGCATCAGCAGCTGTATCGTTACCCTCGCGCTTCAGATCTGCTAGAACCTCGCCGAACACGGTTTCTCCCATCAGACCAACATCGCGATACGACACATCCTTCTGCGTCATTCGAAGAATGGTTTTCTGAGCTTGGTCCAAGTACCACGTCCAAGACTTCGAGGTCAGTTCTGGGTAAGCACGCGCAATGCGATACATAGACCAATACGCCACTGTGACATGAACGTAGTTATACGCACGTTCAAAGCTCGCAGCCGATTTCTTGTCCCAAGAAGTCCATGTAGTCCAATCAATATCCTTGCTGTAAGAGTAATCCACATCATCTGGCTCATAGTAGAAGAGCGACTTGCGTACGCCATAATCTTGAGCCTGGAGTCTTCCCCAGATAGTCTCCATGACCATGTCATCGAGCTTCGCAACTTCTTCAGCATTCGGCTGCAAAACTTGTTTGAGAAATGCAGCGACGTATGCTCCGGTGCCACCTTCGTCGCTGAGTCCTGCTATCCAAACTCTTGGGTCTTGCTCGACGATAGCGCCCTTCTCGTAGTCGTAGGTCGTGACGGAGGGAGATCGCTTGAAGGGGTCTGATGAGTCGTTGAACCAGGCTTTGGTCGTCAAGAAGTTCCCGAGGTCGTCAAGCGTTTCTGTCGTGGCTTTAGTGACGTAGTAATGCACGGTCTGCACCACTTTGTCTTCATAAGTGATCGATATGCGGACACGACCCCAGGCGGAGGAAGATGGCGTAAGCGTATACTTTCCGTCGTCATCTTTCTTCACTTCGAAGGCGCCTTCAGGTGAAACCTCCATGGATTCGACTTTGCTCTTGCTGTCAAGAATGAGTTGCGCAGGAAGATCTCGTGGAATGATATAACCTGGAACTCCAACAGCGACAGGAGTCTCAGTCTTGCGAATAGCCTCATCAAAGTCTCTAATGGACTCAGCCAAAGTGAAGCGAACACCAAATTCCAAAGAGTCACCAGGCTTCAACATCTTCGACGTCGGTTCATTCCAAGGTTCGACGTCTTTCCATTCTTTCTCCGCCCAAGCCTTGGTCAAGACTTGCCACTCATACAGTCCTTCAAATGTTTGACTGCCATAGCCCGTTGACTCGAACCAGGGCTCGTCCAGATTTCGGTATGCCTCCAATGGTGTCTTCGTTCCATTCAGAGGTGTGACCACCAGACCTTTTCCGGTACCTTTGACAGGCGTTACTCGGATATGGCCGGCGTCTTGACCTATATAGGGATCTGAGAGGGAGCAATGTGCTGCCATATCCTCGGCGGTCCTGTTGGTAAAGATACTGTTGAACTCGGCTGGGAACCCAAGGCTGCCAATTTCGATTTTGTTGTTTCCCCCATTGGTAATGGTGAAGCGAAGGCCTAAATCGCCGTCTACGTCCAGCCATTCGCGAGTAATGTTGAGAGAACTTTCTGGTAGTGTCGCTTCGATGTTTGCAGCCGCAAGCGCATCAGTAGTAACATTATTGACAGGCTTGCGACTTTTCGCAGAATCACCGCCTTCCCACGTCGTGCTACCCTCTTCGCGATAGCGATAGGTAATATCGCCCCAATGGTACTGCCCATTTTGTGAGCGAACGTCAATTCGATCAAATGGGAGGAAGTCGAATGAGTCGTCCGCCGATGTCAGTGACACGAGAACCTGGGCATCGCGAGCAATGCGGGCATTGAAGTTCTCGGTCTTGATTTCGATGTATCCATTTTCCGAGCCGAGATCATCTCTCTGGGCTTGTACGACTGCGATGCCGAAGGCGAGAAGCCGGCACAATCGCTTGAAGACGGCCATGATGATTTCAGCTTTGCATGTCGCAAACGGGCAGCCGAGCTGGGGCAAGCGCTGCCTTATACAGCCATCCGCGGGACAAAAGTGCTGGGCATCGGGGTAAGGACAAATCTGGTTGTGATCGTATTCGACATCGTCACTGACAAACATGGTAGCATTTGAGGTTGATCAATTGAACGGTCTTGCGTGATTGGTACGCATGAAGAATATGCATCACCGCGCCAAGATCACCGCGACTAAATGCCGTACCATTGAGCTAATGGTCAATTTGACCTTCCTCTTAGAAATTGGGAATATCACAGTATCCCGCTGAACGAGATGCTCCCCCGACATCAGATCAACTTTCCATAAAGCGCAGCACCTACAAAATGGAGACAGAATCGCACAGGCGGGAACAGGCAGGGCAAAGGTAAAACAAAAAGAGACATTACAACCACTGCAAAACTTCTCTCGTCAATTGGGGTTTGTTCGATTTCCATACGATCGATGTCAAGTGGAGAAGCCAATTGTGGAAACCGGCAAAAAAGGAACATGCGGTTTGTGTGGATCGAACACACGACCTTCAGATATCGGTAGATGATTGAAGTTTGACTTCAGTCTGACGCTCTCCCAACTGAGCTAAACCCGCTTGTTGGAAACTTTGTGAGTATTTGGATCCATGTACTGCACCGTTTCGCGCTGGATAATTTCTTTGGCCCTCTCTACTGCCCATTTGCCTGCCCA